>CM023532.1:66531477-67031604 GCA_013350335.1 Chimonanthus salicifolius | reverse complement strand
TCTCCCCCTCACACTCAAGGAACCTTCTCCTCTTGTCGGCATAGCTCTTCTGACGGCTCTGCGCAGTAAGTAAGTGTTGCCGTATCAACTTGATCTGCGCTGTAGTCTTCGTAACCAACTCCGGTCCAATCAGCGCAGGCTCACCGGTCTCTGTCCAACACACTGGCGATCTACACGGCCTACCATACAAGGCCTCAAATGGAGCCATCTGAAGGCCTGCCTGGTAACTGTTATTGTGGGAGAACTCCACCAGTGGCAAATGATCCTCCCATCCACCTTTGAAATCTAGCATACATGCTCTCAACATATCCTCTAGTGTCTGTATCGTCCTCTCTGACTGCCCATCAGTCTGGGGATGAAATGATGTGCTAGTCAATATGTCGGTCCCCATAGCCGACTGCATGCCCTGCCACACTCTACCGGTGAATTGGCCATCTCTGTCGGACACAATGGTACGGGGAATACCATGTAGTCTGATGATATCCCAGATGTCCCGTCGACCCAAAGTCTCCGATGAATCTGTCATCTTGATGGGAAGGAAATGCGCAGACCTATTCAACCGGTCCACCACGACCCATATCGCATCGTTGCCCTTTGATGACCTTGGCAATCCTGTTATGAAGTCCATGGATATGTGCTCCCATTTCCACTTTGGCACTGGCAAGGGTGCAAGTAAACCCGGTGGTTTCTGATGTTCTGCCTTAACTTGCTGATAAATTAGGCAACGAGCAACAAACTCTGCCACATCTCTCTTGAGTCCCCGCCACCAATAGTGCCTCTTAAGATCATGATACATCTTGGTGCTGCCCGGATGGATAGAGAGCTTGGTTTGGTGTGCTTCAACCAACAACTCTCTTCTGCAGCTCTTAGGCACATATGTCCTGCCTCGGAACACAAGACCCTGTCCTGGTCGTAATTCCCACTCCGGTACAACCTCACCGGTAAACATCTTAGTTCATATCTCCTCCACCTCTGGATCTGTCCGTTGTTCCCGTTCAATCTCAGAGACCATGTTGAATCGTATGATCAGGTTATATATGGTCCCATGATTATTGAGGTAGAGTTTAAACTCTCTAATGGTATTCAATACCTCCCATTCCGTCCTGATCAAGCTGGCTACCGTCGCATGTGACATGCGACTGAGGGCATCCACCACCTTGTTCGCCTTGCCCGGATGATACCGAAGTGTGAACTCATAATCCGCCAGGTATTCCATCCATCTGCGCTGTCTCTGTTGAGTTCCTTCTGATCAAATATGTACTTCAGACTCTTATGATCTGAGAACACCTCAAACTTCTCACCATAAAGGTAGTGTCTCCAGCTTTTGAGAGCGAAGACCACTGCTGCTAGCTCCAGATCATGTGTGAGGTAATGGCGTTCATGAATTTTCAACTGTCTTGATCCGTACGCCACCGTACGATTACCATGACTGAGTGTACACCCCAGTCCCTCACCTGAGGCATCACAGTACACCTCATAATTTCTGCCTCTTTCCGGCAAGATCAGAATAGGAGCGGTTGTAAGCCTCTCCTTTAGCTCCTCAAATCTCCGGTTGCACAGATCCGACCACTCAAATTTAACTCCTTTCTGAGTGAGTCGAGTAAGTGGAGCTGCAATATTGGAGAAATCCATGATGAATTTCCTGTAGTAACCGGCCAATCCCAGAAAACTGTGGATCTCCGTCACATTCGTCGGCGCTTTCCACTCCTTCACTGCCGCTACTTTAGCTGGGTCCACGGCTATAACTTCCTCCGATATAATGTGCCCTAAGAAGTTGACTTCAGATAGCCAGAACTCACACTTGCTGGCTTTGGCATACAATTGGTTCTTCCTCAAGGTGTCCAAGACTATCCGCAGGTGTTCGGCATGTTCCTCCTGACTTTTGGAATAGATCAGGATGTCATCAATAAATACGATCACAAATTGGTCCAAGTAAAGACAGAAGATCCCGTTCATCAAATCCATGAACACAGCCGGTGCGTTTGTAAGTCCAAACGGCATGACCACATACTCATATAAGCCATACCGGGTCCTGAAGGTTGTCTTCTCTTTGTCCTCCTCTCTAACCCAGATTTGATTGTATCCGGACATCAAATCAATATTGGAGAAGTGAGAGGAACTCCTAAGTTGATCAAACAGATCGTCAATCCTGGGTAAAGGGTACTTGTTCCTGACAGTCAGCTGGTTCAACTTTCTATAGTCCACACACATCCGAAGGGTACCGTCTTTCTTCTTCACAAATAATACTGGGGCTTCCCAAGCGGATGTGCTGTTCCGATAAAACCCGGTATAAGCAGTTCATCAATCTGCTTCTTCAACTCGGTCATCTCAACTGGTGCCATCCTATAATGGGGCAATGACATTGGAGCATCGCCGGGATGTAACTTGATCTCAAAGTCCATCTCCCTCTTGGGTGGCAAACCAGGGAGCTCTGTGTGGAATACCTCTCCATAATCTGCTACTACCGCCGGAAGTTCAGTCGTTGGTGCCCTATCTAATCCGATGTTGTTCAAGACAAAGTGGTTCAATTCTTCCTACAGCCTTCTAGGGATGCCCTGTCTGTCAACGTGTACCACGTATCGCTTTCCCTCGGGTGACCAAAATATCACCCTACGAAGATGGCAATCAATATGGGCCTGGAATGTAGCCAACCAGTCCATGCCAAATATAACATCGTACTCAGCCATATCGATTACCAAATAGTTGAACTCGAATCTAAATCCCGCGAGTTCAATGTTCAATGCTGTACATATGAGTCCCAAAGATGTGTCTCCGACGGGGGATACAATGGTAAGTGATGTGGACAGGTTTTGTACTAATGTGCCCGTGGCAGATATGAATGCAGCAGATATAAATGAATGGGAAGCTCCAGAATCAAACAATGCAACAGCATAGGAACTACCAACTACGGCCATACCTTGAATCACCGAGTGATCTGCCACTGTTGGAAGAGCTATTGTAAAAAGTTGTCCCGATCCTATAGGGTTTTGGGCCCGTCCGCTCTGGTTGTAGGACCTGCCTCCTTGTGACTAAGCTGGTCTAGCTGGAGGGCGGAAGGAACCCTTGAAGTGAGAGGGTCGGCTGATCTGTGGACACTCCCTTTTAAAGTGACCCTACTGGCCACACTGATTACAAGTATTCCCACCCCGTGGAACCTGAGTGACTGATGCTGATGGGGAAGCCTGATTGGAGCGAAAGCCCCTTGTAGATCCAGTGGAGGGTGAGGGTCTGCTAAAGTTCGGGCAGAACTTCTTGTTGGGTTGAAATGCACCCCGCCCACTCTGCCCTCGGCGGTTGTCAAACCGCACCATCTCATTCAACTCTCGCTCCGCTATAGTGGCCCTACTGACCACCTCAGCCAGTGTGGCTGCCTTGAATATTGTTACCTTGGCCTGATACTTGGCCGAAGTCCCCATTCAAATTATGGGCCCTCCGATACTCGGTATCCACCATATAATATGCATAGACGGATAGCCTAAGGAATTCCCTATGATATTCAGCCACCATCATATTGCCTTGTACCAATGATAGAAAGGCTTGAGTCTGGTGTTCTCTTTCCTCCTCCAGAAAATACTGCTCTAGAAAGGTAGCTGAGAACCCTTCCCATGTCATGGAAATCCTTTGCCCTTCCGGTACAAGTGCTTGCTGCTTTTCTACAACCTCCCACCAATTACTGGCATCCTCGATCAGTTGAGATGTAGCCAGTAAGATCCTATCAGCATGACCGGAAATCTGACGCAGATTCAAGATCTGAGTGATCTTTTTCAACTAGTGCTCTGCTCCGACAACCCCTTCTTTTCCCCTGAAATAGGGAGGGCGCTGTTGCTAGAAATCTTTAACCATATTCCGGCTATTGGAGTCGCTGGTGGTCGCACCCCCGCTCAAGTGCTGTTGCAGGACAGAGGTGCACCGCTTGAACCAATTCCTTCAATTCGGGAGGCACAACAGGTATGTTAACACTATTTTGTCCCTCCTCCTGATGGGGTGGCTGTACCCCCTCCTCCTGAGGAGGTGGTGGCACCTCTTCCTCTACCCGTGGGTTCTTGCGAGTTCTTCTTTTTGGCGGCATTTCCTAAGTCATCGGAAAAAAACATTGACTTAGTTCCTTTGTAAACTTGGCGTGTTTCATATTTTGGGGAATTTTTCCAAATAAACATACTTAGTTTTGGAAGGATAATTTCCTAAGTATCAAGTACGTGTTCTCTTTTTTGGGGGAAAATTACCAAATATGCATACTTTGTTTTGGGGAAAAGTTTCTAAGTATCACGTATTTCTTTTCAATTTGGGGAAAATTTCCTAAGTATCAAGTATTTTTCTTTCAATTCGGGGTGAGGGGAAGTTGCCAAATAAGCGTACTTGGTTTGAGGGAAAACTTCCCAAGTATCAAATGTTTCTTTTTAATTTGGGGAAATTGGGGAGATTTTCCTATTTTGCTACGTTTGATAGATCTAACTTAGATTGATTATTCTTCCCTTGCTATCATTCCTTTCCATCAAATGTTGTTCTGAGATTGAACGCTTCAGTTTGAGTCAATCGAAGTAAATTAACCCGGCCCCCATGCAGCGGACTCTGAAGAGTCGGTCAGTTGGAATTCTTATCCGTCAGTGAGACGTGAAACCGTCTTAATCATACTTCGAGAGATGCATTCTTCCAATTTCGCTCTGATACCAACTGTAACGCCCGCCCCTTTTCAACGAAATCAGAGTCTATTTTTTTTATTATTATTAAAGAGTGACAAAGGGCGCGAGACGTCACGACGCGAGTTAAGTCCGAGCTTCTAAAGCCCGGCCCTTAGCTGGCCAACCCTACGTGCGCGTGGAATGAAGTCCACGAGAACGGTTCACACGTAGACTTAAGTTCGCGGAATATAACTTAATGCGGAACATTATAATAGAGACTATCCTACCAGTTTTAGATAGCAAGGAAGTACGGCGCTTAAATTACTAAAATACCCCTAAATTCATAATTATATCTCAAAGTGATAATGTGCAAAATAAAGACCAAACCATAGTAAGAAATATAAATTATACAATCCGACGAGCTAAGCTATTCAATTACATATTCCAAAATAAATTTAAATAAAGTAAGTAACCCGCTTCCCCAAGCTCCTACGCTTGGCTCCCGTCTCGACCTTCATTCCCGCCATCTCCTGCATCATCAGCTAGGGTAGAAGTAGGGCATTAGACAACGCGCCCAGTAGGACTCCGAGTAGGGTTAACACATGGATTAGTGATAACAAGCATACAGATAATAATATAATGAAAACCATAAAATGAATGCTATGCCATGGGTGTCTATGTCATGAGTCCCACCCATCATCCATACCATCATGATATCCCCATGTCTGCTTCTCGGTCGCCCCGATGGAGTATGGACTCCGGTTATATCTCAACACATCGAGATCTCCCCATGGTTGCTTCTCGGTCGCCCCGACGGAGCATGGTCTCCGGTTATAGCATATCAAGCTATCCCCATGTTTACTTCTCGGTCGCCCCGACGGAGGATGGACTCCGGCTATAGCATATCAGGCTATCCCCATGTTTGCTTCTCGGTCGCCCCGACAGAGCATGGACTCCGGCTGTAGCATATCAAGCTATCCCCATGTTTGCTTCTCGGTCGCCCCGACGGAGCATGGACTCCGGTTCCTTTATTTTCCCGCCCATGCCATGCATGAGATGTAATTGCGATATGCTATATAGTATTTAAATCATTGTGAATGTAATATGCCATATGCAATATAATATATATAAATCATAATCTTAAAACCCATCATAAAACAAATCATATAAATTACCAAAATAAATCACGGGAACCATCATATAACATGTAAATCCATGGTTTACAAAAAGGAAGGAATCCTACAAAATACCGACTAGCGTCCCTTTTACGTTTTCGTTCCCGAATCCGGTCGCCGATCGCGCACCGATTGCGATGTCCGGTACCTTATTACATATTAATAATCAGCCCATGTTTTTAACCATTTAAGTCCATTAGATATTTCAATCACATGAGTCTAAAAACCAGCCATCCTAGGCTTCATAGAACCACACATAAGGTCATCTTTAAAGTTTTTAAGTCTATGATCATCTCCCATGGGGTTCTTCATTTTGGCCATTATTTACGGTTTTGCCACTACCTCTTTTCCATGGTTAATCACTCACTTAACCATGTACATTTCTGTTCATAACTGATCCATACACTCAAATCCATTAGTGACCCATTTAATCATGCCATAACATCATTAAAACAGCCCTTTTCTTAACCTAATCCTCATTAATTAAACACATACATAAACCCCTCCTTAGCCCATCAATTGTCTTGTAAATTGGGTCATGGGTTCGGCCATACACCATGGCCGAACCCATGATGTCTTTCTCCCCATTTTTCTCGGATCCATTCACAACATTTAGATTCACCATAATTCTTCCCATAAGGTGGTTTCCATCATGCATTCAAATCACCCCTTTTTATCACCATTAGTTTCATTTTAAGTCCATCAAAGCTACCATTACTCCCCAATATTTTTCCATGGTTCCAAAGCACCTAAGTTCATCAAAATCTCTCCATGGTTTTATTTTTTAAGACATTATTTCCATCTTTTCATATCCATTAAAATTATAAATACATTACCATAGGGTTTAAAGCATTCCATCCATAAAATCTGTCCATGGTTTTCCTTATTTAAAAACCCCTTTAAAAATCACTAACATTCATTCATTTAAAACTTTAAAAAATCATTAACCACTTAACATAGCCTCCATTCTCTAAACCCATTAAAATTCTAACACCATCACCATAAGGTTCATGGTCCATCATTCATTTGTGACATTTAAGACCATAAAAACATTAATCTTCATCCACAGATTCCCTCATTTAAAAACCCCTTTTTAAAATTACTGTCATTCTTTCATTCAAAACCTTCAAACTCGTTAACCACCTTCCATGGCTTCATTCTTCAAAACCCCATTAAATCACTTAATCACCTCCATCATTCATTCAAACATCACATACATCCATGCTTAAATAAATTTTAATACATAATGTCCTTAATGCATCCTTTATTTTCTTAACCTAATTTACCCTTTAGGGTTTGTCCATTCCTCATCCTTTCCTTGGATGGATTTGAGATCCAAGGCCCATTATATTTTGGCCACTATTACATCCAAGAAAAATGGATTCAATGGTCTCTTCTTAACCCTTAAAAAAATTGTAAATTCTTGCTTAGGAAATACTTACAATCCGACGGCTCCTCCGACTTTTCCTTCTCCTCTCGGATTCCTTGGCCTTCTCTTCTCTTCTTCTCCTTGATTGGTCGGCTGAGATGTGCTTGACCCAATGAAAAACTCCAATGCTTGGGTCGGCTAAGATGGAGTAGATTTGAGAGAGAGAGAGGGAGAGAGGATGGGGAAAAGATGTCTCAAGCTTTGGCCTTGAGGTGGAGGGCCAACCCAAGCTTCTTTCTTCTCTTCTTCTCTTCTTAGTTTTCTTCTTCTTTTTCTCCCTGGTGAGGGACGGCAACGAGAGGGAGAAAGAGAGGAAGAGATTGAGATAAGAGTGGGATTTGAGAGATAAGATGAAAACTATCTCTTTTTGGTTGCTTAAGTTACACTCTTCCATTAACTCCTCCCACCAACCAAGCATGGGATATTTTTTATGCTTTAATGATGGTGTTTGGAATAAACCACCACTAGCCAACGTTTTGGCTTCTTAAGATGGAATGATTTGCTTTTCCATCTTTTGACCCCTTTGACCACCTTTTGGATAGTTTAATCATTTAATTAACTAGATAATTACCTTAGGTCAATTAATTCTCACTTAACTTAATTCCATTATTCCACCCATGGTTGATCAGTCAACCCTGGTGGCCGGCCCCACCAATCCTTGGTCCACACGCCACCTCACTTGGTGAGGTGGAGGTGGGTCCCAATCGGCCATGTCACCTTGGTCTAATTAAAATTAACTTAGGTGATTTAATTAAACCCCTTTCAATTACTTGGATCACCATTGGGCCCATGGCCCAATTACATTCACCTCTTACCCATTTACCTTAAAGCTTACATCATCTTGATCCATCGGGTCCCAAATGGGTATTGGGTCCAATTTGACCATCCTTGGCCCAATTGACCATTTAAACGAATTTAATCCAATCCACGGTCCATTGGGCCATAATTGGGCCTTTGTCCAAATTTTGATCCATTTACCATCTATCCCATTAAATTTCCCAATTTCCATCATTAAAAAAATAATAGCCACATATATATTGATTTACAAATTCCGGGCCATTACAATACAATCCTCTTTTGAAATTTTCGTCCCGAAAATTCGAGCGAAGTAGAGGTTCAAAACATCTCTTACAAAGAGCTCCGGATGAGCGGCTCTCATCTCTGACTCAAGTTCCCAGGTGGTTTCCTCATTGCCATGTCGTTCCCATACCACCTTGACCAACTGAATAGCGCGGTTCCGCAACACTCTTTGTTCTCTCCCGATCATTCTGATCAGCTTCTCCACATACGTCACGTCGCTTCGCACATTGACGTCCTGCACGTTCGATATATGTGAAGGATCGGGGTTGTACTTTCTCTACATGGACACATGAAATACATCATGTAAAGATGATAACTGTGGAGGGAGCGCCAACTGATAAGCTACCCCCCCCCCCCCCCCCCCCCCCACCCTCTTCAAGATTGGAAACGGTCCCACAAATCTAGGCGACAGTTGCCCCTTCTTCCAGAATCTCATGTGTCCTTTCCGTGGTGAGACTTTCAAGAGCACTAAGTCTCCCACCTCAAACTCGAGGAACCATCTCCTCTTGTCGGCATAGCTCTTCTGACGGCTCTGCGCAGTGAGTAACTGTTGCCGTATCAACTTGATCTGCGCTGTAGTCTCCGCAACCAAATCCGGTCTAATCAGCGCAGGCTCACCGGCCTCTGTCCAACACACTGGCGATCTACACGGCCTACCATACAAGGCCTCAAATGGAGCCATCTGAAGGCTTGCCTGGTAACTGTTATTGTAGGAGAACTCCACCAGTGGCAAATGATCCTCCCATCCACCTTTGAAGTCTAGCATACATGCTCTCAAGATATCCTCCAGTGTCTGTATCGTTCTCTCTGACTGCCCATCAGTCTGGGGATAAAATGTTGTGCTAGTCAATATGTCGGTCCCCATAGCCGACTGCATGCCCTGCCCTACTCTACCGGTGAATCGGCCATCTCTGTCGGACACAATGGTCTGGGGAATACCATGTAGTCTGATGATATGCCGGATGTACCGTCGACCCAAAGTCTCCGATGAATCTGTCATCTTGATGGGAAGGAAATGCACAGACCTATTCAACCGGTCCACCACGACCCATATCGCATCGTTGCCCTTTGATGACCTTGGCAATCCTGTTATGAAGTCCATGGATATGTGCTCCCACTTCCACTTTGGCACTGGCAAGGGTGCAAGTAAACCCGGTGGTTTCTGATGTTCTGCCTTAACTTGCTGATAAGTTAGGCAACGAGCAACAAACTCTGCCACATCTCTCTTGAGTCCCCGCCACCAATAGTGCCTCTTAAGATCATGATACATCTTGGTGCTGCCCGGATGGATAGAGAGCTTGGTTTGGTGTGCTTCAACCAATAACTCTCTTCTGCAGCTCTTAGGCACATATGTCCTGCCTCGGAACACAAGACCCTGTCCTGGTCGTAATTCCCACTCCTGTACAACCTCACCGGTAGACATCTTAGTTCATATCTCCTCCACCTCTGGATCTGTCCGTTGTTCCCGTTCAATCTCAGAGACCATGTTGAATCGTATGATCAGGTTATATATGGTCCCATGATTATTGAGGTAGAGTTTAAACTCTCTAATGGTATTCAATACCTCCCATTCCGTCCTGATCAAGCTGGCTACCGTCGCATGTGACATGCGGCTGAGGGCATCCACCACCTTGTTCGCCTTGCCCGGATGATACCGAAGTGCGAACTCATAATCCACTAGGTATTCCATCCATCTGCGCTGTCTCATGTTGAGTTCCTTCTGATCAAATAAGTACTTCAGACTCTTATGATCTGAGAACACCTCAAACTTCTCACCAAAAAGGTAGTGTCTCCAGCTTTTGAAAGCGAAGACCACTGCTGCTAGCTCCAGATCATGTGTGGGGTAATGGCGTTCATGAATTTTCAACTGTCTTGATCCGTACGCTACTGCACGATTACCTTAACTGAGTGTACACCCCAGTCCCTCACTTGAGGCATCACAGTATACCTCATAATTTCTGCCTCTTTCCGGCAAGATCAGAATAGGAGCGGCTGTAAGCCTCTCCTTTAGCTCCTCAAATCTCCTGTTGCACAGATCCTACCACTCAAATTTAATTCCTTTCTGAGTGAGTCGAGTAAGTGGAGCTGCAATCTTGGAGAAATCCATGATGAATTTCCTGTAGTAACCGGCCAATCCCAGAAAACTGCGGATCTCGGTCACATTCGTCGGCGCTTTCCACTCCTTCACTCCCACTACTTTAGCCGGGTCCATGGCTATACCTTCCTCCGATATAATGTGCCCCAAGAAGTTGACCTCAGATAACCAGAACTCACACATGCTGGCTTTGGCATACAACTGGTTCTTCCTCAAGGTGTCCAAGACTATCCGCAGGTGTTCGGCATGTTCCTCCTGACTTTTGGAATAGATCAGGATGTCATCAATAAATACGATCACAAATTGGTCCAAGTAAGGACAGAAGATCCTATTCATCAAATCCATGAACACAGCCGGTTCGTTTGTGAGTACAAACGGCGTGACAAAATACTCATATAAGCCATACCGGGTCCTGAAAGCTGTCTTCTCCATGTCCTCCTCTCTAACTCGGATTTGATGGTATCCGGACGTCAGATCAATCTTGGAGAAGTGAGAGGAACCCCTAAGTTGATCAAACAGATCGTCAATCCTGGGTAAAGGGTACTTGTTCCTGACAATCAGTTGGTTCAACTTTCTATAGTCCACACACATCCGAAGGGTACCGTCTTTCTTCTTCACAAATAATACCGGGGCTCCCCTAGCGGATGTGCTGTTCCAAATAAAACCCAGTCTGAGCAGTTCATCAATCTGCTTCTTCAACTCGGTCATCTCCACTGGTGCCATCCTATAATGGGGCAATGACACTGGAGCAATGCCGGGATATAACTTGATCTCAAACTCTATCTCCCTCTTGGGTGACAAACCAGGGAGCTCTGTGGGGAATACCTCGCCATAATCTGCTACTACCGCCGGAAGTTCAGTCATTGGTGCCCTATCTAATCTGATGTTGTTCAAGACAAGGTGGTTCAATTCTTCCTGCAGCCTTCTAGGGATGCCTTGTCTGTCAGCGTGTACCACGTACCGCTTTCCCTCAGGTCACCAAAATATCACCCTACGAAGATGGCAATCAATATGGGCCTGTAATGTATCCAACCAGTCCATGCCAAATATAACACCGTACTCAGCCATATCGATTACCAAATAGTTGAACTCGAATCTAAATCCCGCGAGTTCAGTTTTCAATGCCGTACATAAGAGTCCCAAAGATGTGTCTTCGACGGTGGATACAATGGTAAGTGACGTGGACAGGTTTTGTACTAACGTGCCCGTGGTAGATATGAATGCAGCAGATATAAATGAATGGGAAGCTCCAGAATCAAATAATGCAACAGCAAAGGAACTACCAACTACGGCCATACCTTGAATCACCGAGTGATCTGCCGTTGCTGGAGGAGGTATTGTAAAAAGTTGTCCCGATCCTATAGGGTTTGGTGCCCGTCCCCTCTGGTTGTTGGTCGTGCCTCCTCGTGACTGAACTGGTCTAGCTGGAGGGCGGAAGGAACCCCTGAAGTGAGAGAGTCGGATGATCTGTGGACACTCCGTCTTGAAGTGACCCTGCTGGCCACACTGGTAACAAGTGTTCCCACCCCGTGGAACCTGAGTGACTGATGCTGATGGGGAGGGCTGATTGGGGCGAAAGCCCCCTGTAGATCCAGTGGAGGGTGAGGGTCTGCTAAAGTTCGGGCGGAACTTCTTGTTGGGTTGAAATGCACCCCGCCCACTCTGCCCTCGACGGTTGTCAAACTGCGCCATCTCATTCAACTCTCGCTCCGCTATAGTGGCCCTGCTGACCACCTCAGCCAGTGTGGCTGCCTTGAATATTGTTACCTTGGCCCTGATACTTGGCCGAAGTCCCCGTTCAAATTTACGGGCCCTCCGATGCTCGGTATCCACCATATAATATGCATAGACAGATAGCCTAAGGAATTCCCTGTGATATTCAGCTACCGTCATATTGCCTTGTACCAATGATAGAAAGGCTTGAGTCTGGTGTTCTCTTTCCTCCTTCGGAAAATACTGCTCTAGAAAGGTAGCTGAGAACCCTTCCCATGTCATGGCAATCCTTTACCCTTCCGACACAAGTGCTTGCTGCTTTTTTACAACCTCCCACCAATTACGGCATCCTCGATCAGTTGAGATGTAGCCAGTAAGATCCTATCAGCATGACCGGAAATCTGAAGCAGATTCAAGATCTGAGTGATCTTTTTCAACCAGTGCTCTGCTCCGACAGCCCCTTCTTTTCCCCTGAAATAGGGAGGGCGCTGTTGCTGGAAATCTCTAACCATATTTCGGTTGTTTGAGTCGCTGGTGGTCATACCCCCGCTCAAGTGTTGTTGCAGGGCAGAGGTGACCACCGCTTGAACCAATTCTTTCAATTCGGGAGGCACAACAGGTATGTTCACACTATTTTGTCCCTCCTCCTGATGGGGTGGCTGTACCCCCTCTTCCTGATGAGGTGGTGGCACCTCTTCCTCTACCCGTGGGTTCTTACGAGTTCTTCTTTTTGGCGGCATTTCCTAAGTCATCGGAAAAAAACATTGACTTAGTTCATTCGTAAACTTGGCGTATTTCATATTTTGGGGAATTTTGCCAAATAAACATACTTAGTTTTGGGAGGATAATTTCCTAAGTATCAAGTACGTGTTATCATTTTTGGGGGAAAATTACCAAATATGCATACTTTGTTTTAGGGAAAAGTTTCTAAGTATCATGTATTTCTTTTCAATTTGGGGAAAATTTCCTAAGTATCAAGTATTTTTCTTTCAATTCGGGGGCCGGGGGGGGGGGGGGGGGGGGGGGGTGGCGAAAGTTGCCAAATAAGCATACTTGGTTTGAGGGAAAACTTCCCAAGTATCAAACGTTTCTTTTTAATTTCGGGAAATTGGGGAGATTTTCCTATTTTGCTACGATTGATAGATCTAACTTAGATTAATTATTCTTCCCTTTCTATCATTCTTTTCCGTCAAATGTTGTTCTCAGATTGAACACTTCAGTTTGAGTCAATCGAAGTAAATTAACACGGCCCCCGTGCAGCGGACTCCGAAGAGTCGGTCAGTTGGGATTCTTATCCATCAGTGAGACGTGAAACTGTCTTAATCATACTTCGAGAGATTCATTCTTCCGATTTCGCTCTGGTACCAACTGTGACGCCCGCCCCTTTTCACCGAAATCAGAGTCTGTTTTTTTTTAATTATTAAAGAGTGACAAAGGGCACGAGAAGTCACGACGGGAGTTAAGTCCGAGCTTCTAAAGTCCGGCCCTTAACTGGCCAACCCTACGTGCGCGTGGAACGAAGTCCACGAGAACGGTTCACACGTAGATGTAAGCTCGCGGAATATAACTTAGTGCGGAACATTATAATAGAGACTATCCTACCAGTTTTAGATAGCAAGGAATTACGGCGCTTAAATTACTAAAATACCCCTAAATTCATAATTATATCTCAAAGTGATAATGTGCAAAATAAAGACCAAACCATAGTAAGAAATATAAATTATACAGTCCGACGAGCTAAGCTACTCAATTACATATTCCAAAATAAATTTAAATAAACTAAGTAGCCCGCTTCCCCAAGCTCCTACACTTGGCTTGTAACGCCCCGCCCTTTCCGAGAATTCAGAGTCTAATTTCTTTTTTAAAGTTCTAATAAAACATCGAAAGAGAGCGGACAGCGTCACGACGGAGTTAAGTTCAAACTACTCAAGTCTGAACCTTAACTGGCCACCCATGTGTACATGGACTAGACCATAATAATGAACCACACATGGAACTAACATCAACATGCGGAATAACCTAGATTAACTGCAGAATAGAAATACTAGATAGCAAGTAACAGTCTCAAACATTAATTACATAAATCAACCTTTCAAAGTTATTAACCTAATCAAACCATAGCAAGTAATGACTTATTACATGTCCAACAAAATATAGTTCGAGTGACAGTAATATAAAGAAGTCCAGTCCAACATTCAAGCGCTTAGGCTTGGCTCCCCTCCCGGTCAACGACCTTTCCTTTCCCTTTACTTGTACCTGCATTCTCCTCTGAGGATAGAATTAGGGCGTTAGATCAACGCGCCCAGTAGGTTCCCGGATCAGGGCTACCACATGTTAGCATATAAAATATGCATATATATATATCATAGTACATGATCAGTAAAAATAGGTAAAACAATGCTATGAAGTATGCACATTCAATGAGCCTCCCCTATCATGTACATTCATAGCCATCACTTGACGTGCCTTGCACCGACAAGGTAAATCACAATAACTTCCATCTCTTCATCATTGACTTGGTTCATATCACGTATTAGTCCTCCTGGCGGGACTCTCATCGCCTAAGGAGACCAATGTGACTATGACCATCATGTTACTCCTCTTGGCATGACTTGCACCGCCGAAAGAGGACGTAACTCATAAAATTGCAACAATGTAAAACCTCATTCATAATCCCATGTCTATGCATGAGATGCCAATGCCTGTATGCCATTTGTTAATGCATAATATATCATTTGAAACACAAAGTAAAACAAGAGTCTCATAAGAAAACTGGGGTAAAACTGTGGTTACAAGTAGGTAGGAAACCCACTGAAACTTTGCTTAAGTGTCCGTTCCTTTTTGAGCTTCACTTGATCACGACTCGTGCGCCGTTCGAGTTCCGGTACCTTATCCATATATCAATCAGTAAGTCATAACCTCATTTACTTATTTAATCACATCTAAGACCCATCCACATCATGTGGGGTTCTTCATTCATCAACTTTAATCCCCAAACTTATCAAATAATCATTGATGGAGTTCGGCCATACTACTTGGCCGAACCACATCCTATGGGTTTTTATCCCACTTTCCATCATCATCAATGGTTGATTACATAGTCCATAATTATCATGTATGTTTCCTTAATTAAAACAACCATAAGTTCCCATTCAAAACAGCCCAATGGGGTTCACTTGATCCAATCATCACCATGATCACTCATGGTTTAATCATGCTAATTCAACCATGATCAATACATGGTTCAGCCATCCAAAGGCTGACCCAAATCAGTAACCATAACCCTAAGTAAACCACATAAAAACCATAAAGCAACCCATGGGGTTTGGCCATTCACATGGCCGAACCTCATGGTTCTTTGGATTCAATTCTTCTAATAATCTTTCATCATTTATCATGCATCTTAGCCATAAAAATTAATAAGATTCAGCCATACATTGGCCGATCCTTCACCTTAACCTTAACTCCATTAAATTACATAAACAACTCCACCATTGGTATGGTTTTTATCTCACCAAAAACCATACCAACTTATCAAACACTTTTATGGGGTTCGGCCATCCAATGTGGCCGAACCCTATGCCCATGTTTTGGACCCTTTTTAACTTACATCACATGTCCATTAAATCATGTAATAATCAACATAGTATTGTATGGTTTTTACACTTCAAAAACCATCCAATTACCCAAATAAGATCATGGGGTTCGGCCATCCCAAGTGGCCGAACCCAATGACATTTTTATACCATTTTAAACAATCTCAATCCAAGGTTTAATTCCTTGAAGCATTCGGCCATCCCATGGCCCAAAACATGACATCCAATTTCATGATTTAAAAACCCTTTCACCTTGTATCTTAGATCATACAAAAACAGTCCATGATTTTACAAAAACCATCACTTTAAACAAAAAAATTTCATGGGGTTCGGCCACCCAAAGTGGCCGAACCCTATGGTCCATGTTTTCCATCTTTTTAACCATTGTTTTTTGTCATTTAGATCCAGGTTTATAATCCTTTCTATAACATGTATTTGATTCTTAAATAAAACCCAAAAATCAGTCCATAAACCTCCATGGTTTCCATGTTTCAAAACATGAAAAACCACCCATCTTTTACATGGGGTTCGGCCCTCCATGGTGGCCGAACCCAATGGTTATTTTTACCATTTTAAATCCTCCATTAATCAAGGTTAAAACCCTGGTGTAATCGGCCATAACCTTGGCCCAATACACACCCATTTTATTAATCCAAAAGTCCATGAAACTCTTACCAAAATCCAAGCTTTTCTTATGCCTTTGCTCCTTGCCTTCTTCCCTCTTGTTTCCTTCCTTCTTTCTTCCTTTGTCTCAGCTGATTAGAAGCATGAACCAATGGTCAAGATATAATTCGGCCAAGGAGGTGTTCTTGAGAGAGGGAGAGGGAGATGAATTCTAGGCTTTTGCAATGAGAAATTCGGCCAAACATGGGTGCTCATTGCTTTTGTATTTCAGCCCCCAAAACCCCTCCACTCCCTCATCAATTCATGCACAAAACGATGGGTCTTGGGCGCTATCCAAGGCACCCCTTGGCAACTACCCATGCAGCCATTCAGCTTTCCATGCAACTCGTCTCAAACCCATCATTTGTATTTAACATTCACCATGGAAATCACCAAAACAAGTCCCCAACGTGTGGGACTTGTTTTGGTGGTTATGACCCAGCCAACCTCTTCAAATTCCCACTCAACTCACTGATTTACAGCCCCTTTAATTTCCATTTTGACTCACTTGGACTCAAGGTCACTTAGATTTCCATCTCAACTCACCAAACTCACCATACTTAATGCATTTCATTTAATGCACATGAGTTAACTCACACTTGATTTAATTCCAACTCACTTCAGTCCCACTCAAACTGATTTAACTCATATTTTAGCTCCTTAGAGGGTCCACACGGTCAACCATAGTCAACTCGACCCGTTGGGTCCATTTTTAACTCCTTGACCCGTTTTTGACTCCATGACCCAATTATGGGTATTTTGGTCATTTGTAATTGGTTTTTACATGTGGATCAGGCCTAACCATTTTTCCTCCACTTAATTTCCAATCAAATCAGACTAACCCCATTTAATTTAAGTTCACAAAACGGTCAAATAATTCAGTAAGACCCGATGGGTCCCATTTGGGCCCTTTGACCCATTTAGCCAATTTTGACCCAATGGATGTAAATTACCCATCCAATCAAACTTCACATTCATAATGTGCTCATATGAAATTAATTTGAGCAATGGGCCCCACCATTTCCTTATTTGTCATCACAAAATAATTAATTTAATAACTCAGGGGCATTTTCGTAATTTTCCTCTTCATTGAGAAATCGGGGTGTTACATGGCTCCCGTCTCGACCTTCGTTCCCGCCATCTCCTGCGTCATCAGCTAGGGTAGAAGTTGGGTGTTAGACAATGCGCCCAGTAGGACTCTGAGTAGGGCTAACAGATGGATTAGTGATAACAAGCATACAGATAATAATATAATGAAAACCATAAAATGAATGCTATGCCATGGGTGTCTATGTCATGAGTCCCACCCATCATCCATACCATCATGATATCCCCATGTCTGCTTCTCGGTCGCCCCGAAGGAGTATGGACTCCAGTTATATCTCAACACATCAAGATCTTCCCATGTCTGTTTCTTGATCGCCCCGACAGAGCATGGACTCCGGTTATATCTCAACACATCAAGATATCCCCATGGTTGCTTCTCGGTCGCCCCGACGGAGCATGGACTTCGGTTATAGCATATCAAGCTATCCCCATGTTCGTTTCTCAGTCGCCCCGACGAAGCATGGCTCCGGTTCCTTTATTTTCCTGCCCATGCCATGCATGAGATGTAATTGCGATATGCTATATAGTATTTAAATCATTGTAAATGTAATATGCTATGTGCCATATAATATATATGAATCATAATCTTAAATCCCATCATAAAACAAATCATATAAATTACCAAAATAAATCACGGGAACCATCATATAACACGTAAATCCATGGTTTACAAAAAGGTAGGAATCCTGCAGAATATCGACTAGCGTCCCTTTCACGTTTCCGTTCCCGAATCCGGTCGCCGATCGCTCACCGATTGCGATATCCGGTACCTTATTACATATTAATAATCAGCCCATGTTTTTAACCATTTAAGTCCATTAGATATTTAAATCACATGAGTCTAAAAACCAGCCATCCTAGGCTTCATAGAACCACACATAAGGTCATCTTTAAAGTTTTTAAGTCTATGATCATCCCCCATGGGGTTCTTCATTTTGGCCATTATTTACGGTTTTGCCACTACCTCTTTTCCATGGTTAATCACTCACTTAACCATGTACATTTCTGTTCATAACTGATCCATACACTCAAATCCATTAGTGACCCATTTAATCATGCCATAACATCATTAAAACAACCCTTTTCTTAACCCAATCCTCATTAATTAAACACATACATAAACCCCTCCTTAGCCCATCAATTGTCTTGTAAATTGGGTCATGGGTTCGGCCATACACCATGGCCGAACCCATGATGTCTTTCTCCCCATTTTTCTCGAATCCATTCACAACATTTAGATCCACCATAATTCTTCCCATAAGGTGGTTTCCATCATGCATTCAAATCACCCCTTTTTATCACCATTAGTTTCATTTTAAGTCCATCAAAGCTACCATTACTCCCTAATATTTTTCCATGGTTCCAAAGCACCTAAGTTCACCAAAATCTCTCCATGGTTTTATTTTTTAAGACATTATTTCCATCTTTTCATATCCATTAAAATTATAAATACATTACCATAGGGTTTAAAGCATTCCATCCATAAAATCTGTCCATGGTTTTCCTTATTTAAAAACCCCTTTAAAAATCACTAACATTCATTCATTTAAAACTTTAAAAAATCATTAACCACTTAACATAGCCTCCATTCTCTAAACCCATTAAAATTCTAACACCATCACCATAAGGTTCATGGTCCATCATTCATTGGTGACATTTAAGACCATAAAAACATTAATCTTCATCCATGGATTCCCTCATTTAAAAACCCCTTTTTAAAATTACTATCATTCTTTCATTCAAAACCTTCAAACTCATTACCACCTTCCATGGCTTCATTCTTCAAAACCCCATTAAATCACTTAATCACCTCCATCATTCATTCAAACATCACATACATCCATGCTTAAATAAATTTTAATACATAATGTCCTTAATGCATCCTTTATTTTCTTAACCTAATTTACCCTTTAGGGTTTGTCCATTCCTCATCCTTTCCTTGGATGGATTTGAGATCCAAGGCCCATTATATTTTGGCCACTATTACATCCAAGAAAAATGGATTCCATGGTCTCTTCTTAACCCTTAAAAAAATTGTAAATTCTTGTTTAGGAAATACTTACAATCCGACGGCTCCTCCGACTTTTCCTTCTCCTCTCGGATTCCTTGGCCTTCTCTTCTCTTCTTCTCCTTGATTGGTCAGCTGAGATGTGCTTGGCCCAATGAAAAACTCCAATGCTTGGGTCGGCTAAGATGGAGTAGATTTGAGAGAGAGAGAGGGAGAGAGGATGGGGAAAAGATGTCTCAAGCTTTGGCCTTGAGGTGGAGGGCCAACCCAAGCTTCTTTCTTCTCTTCTTCTCTTCTTAGTTTTCTTCTTCTTTTTCTCCTTGGTGAGGGACGGCAACGAGAGGGAGAAAGAGAGGAAGAGATTGAGATAAGAGTGGGATTTGAGAGATAAGATGAAAACTATCTCTTTTTGGTTGCTTAAGTTACACTCTTCCATTAACTCCTCCCACCAACCAAGCATGGGATATTTTTTATGCTTTAATGATGGTGGTTGGTATAAACCACCACTAGCCAACGTTTTGGCTTCTTAAGATGGAATGGTTTGCTTTTCCATCTTTTGACCCCTTTGACCACCTTTTGGATAGTTTAATCATTTAATTAACTAGATAATTACCTTAGGTCAATTAATTCCCACTTAACTTAATTCCATTATTCCACCCATGGTTGATCAAGTCAACCATGGTGGCCGGCCCCACCAATCCTTGGTCCACACGCCACCTCACTTGGTGAGGTGGAGGTGGGTCCCAATCGGCCATGTCACCTTGGTCTAATTAAAATTAACTTAGGTGATTTAATTAAATCCCTTTCAATTACTTGGATCACCATTGGGCCCATGGCCCAATTACATTCACCTCTTACCCATTTACCTTAAAGCTTACATCATCTTGATCCATTGGGTCCCAAATGGGTATTGGGTCCAATTTGACCATCCTTGGCCCAATTGACCATTTAAACGAATTTAATCCAATCCACGGTCCATTGGGCCATAATTGGGCCTTTGTCCAAATTTTGATCCATTTACCATCTATCCCATTAAATTTCCCAATTTCCATCATTAAAACAAATAATAGCCGCATATATATTGATTTACAAATTCCGGGCCGTTACATGGCCAGCCCACTAGGGTCTTAGCCTACCCGCCACCTCACTTGATGTGGTGGAGGGGGGTCCCACTTGATTATGCCACCTTAATTTAATCCAACTTAGCTTAGGTGATTTACATTAATTAATCCAACTTAATTTACTTTGATCCTCCTTAAGTCCCTTTGACTTATCCATGGTTCACCAAGTCAACCATGATAGTCGGCCCCACCTAAGTCTTGGTCCACACACCACCTCACTTGATGAGGTGGAGGTGGACCCACTTGGTTAGGCCATCTTGATTCATTCATAACTAACTTAGGTGATTTAAATTTAATTAAATCCATTCCATCAAATTGGATCACCATTTGGCCCATGGCCCAATTAAATTCTCCTCCTACCCATTTACCTTAGAGCTTAAATCATCTTGACCCATTGGGTCCCAAATGGGTATTGGGCCCAATTGACCATCCTTGGCCCATTTAATCATCATTGACCCAATTAACCATCATTGACCCACTCAAATGAAACTAATCCAATCCATGGCCCATTGGACCATACTTGGGCCATTGTTCAAATTTTGATCCATTTACCATTCATTCCATCAAAATTCTAAATTTCAACCATTAATATAAATAATAGCCAATATTTATATTGATTTAAAAATCCGGGCTATCACAGTTAGAAATTAGATGGTATGTTGTATTGACTGATTGACATGAAATAAGGTAACGGAAGTTGAACGGCGTGCGAGTCGTGATCGAGTAAAGCTTGAAAGGAACGGACACTTAAGCGAAGTTTCCGTAGGTTTCCTACCTACTTGTAACCACATTTATACTTGGTTTTATGATGGTTTTTCTATGAGGCATTTGTTATACTATTATTTATCATCTTGGATTTGAATGATGAGATTTGTTTACATGTTTCATATATTCATTGGCATCTCATGCATGGACATGGGATGATGATTATGGAATGCCTCCTTAGGCGATGAGGGCGCCTCCAGGAGTAGTATCATGACGATAAGAATTACATTGGCCTCCTTAGGCGATGAGGGTCCTGCCAGGAGGAATGTTATAATGATGTGAGCCACATTGGTCTCCTTAGGCGATGAGGGTCCCGCCAGGAGAAATACTATGATGATGTGAGCCACATTGGTCTTCTTAGGCGATGAGGGTCCCGTCAGGAGAAATATTATGATGATGAGAGCCATATCCGCCTCCTTAGGCGATGAGGGTCCTGCCAGGAGGAATATCATCAAGATGAAATGAAAAAAAAAAAGTATTGTGATTTACCTTAACGACGAGAGTCTCGTCAAGTGATGGCTATGTATATGTGTGATGGGAGGGACTCATTACATGTGCATACATACATAGCATGGATTTATCTGTTTTTGATTACCATATATACTATGATATATGCATGTTATATATACTAACCATGTGGTAGCCCTAATCGGAAATCCTACTGGGCGCGTTGATCTAACGCCCTAATTCTATCCTTAGAGGATGATGCAGGAAAAGAAAAGGGAAAGAGAAGGTCGTGGACCAGGAGAGGAGCCAAGTTTAAGCGCTTGGGTGTTGGATTTGTAACGCCCCGCCCTCTCCGAGATAAAATCAGAGTCTATTTTTTTTTAAAATAAACCGAACAAGGGCGGAGAGACGTCACGACGCGAGTTAAGTCCAGACTACCCAAAGTCCGACCCTTAACTGGCCACCCATGTGTACATGGACTAAACCATGATAGATAAAACACACATGGAACTAAACAATGACCTGCGGAATAAACTAGATTAACTGCGGAATTAGGTTAAACAGATAGCAAGTACCAGTCTCAATTAATAAATAACATAAATCAACCATCCATCGTTAATGTCCTAAACAAACCATAGCAAGGTATCAACTTATTACATGTCCACAAAATATAACTAGAAAAACAGTAATAAAGAAATCCCAATCAACGATCAAGCGCTTAGACTTGGCTCCCCTCCTGGTCATCGACCTTCTCTTTCCCCTTCCTTGTTCCTGCATTATCCTCTAAGGATAGAATTAGGGTGTTAGATCAACGCGCCCAGTAGGTTCCCGATCAGGGCTACCACATGGTTAGCTTATAAATCATGCATATAACAAATGTCTGATTATCAAAAACATATTAAACCATGCTATGTATGTATGCAAATGTAATGAGCCCCACCCCATCACACATACATATAGCCATCACTTGACGTGTATTATATCAACATATTAGTTCTCCTGGTGAACTTTCACCCCCTAAGGAGGCCCCACAATTGCATCACGGGCATTCTGACGGAGTGTGGGCTCCGGTGTTTATAATCATCAGGTAATTCTCCTGGCGGGACTTTCACCACCTAAAGAGGCCCCACAGTTGCATCTCCGGCATTCCGACGGAGTGTGGGCTCCGGTGTTTATAATCATCAGGTAATTCTCCTGGCTGGACTTTCACCGCCTAAGGAGGCCCCAAAGTTGCATCTCGGGCATTCCGACGGAGTGTGGACTCCGGTGTTTATAATCATCCTCCCATGTCCAAGCATGAGATGCCAAAGTATATATAAAACATGTAAATAATATCCATCATTCAAAACCAATAAAGTAGAACATGAGTCTCATAAAAACCAAGATAAAAATGTGGTTACAAGTAGGTAGGAAACCTGCAGAAGATTCACTTCAGTGTTCGATCTTTCTTTAGCGTCATTTGTTCACGACTTGCCCGCCGTTCACTTCCGTTACCTTGTCCATATAACAATAAGTAAATCATACTATCCTTTAAATGTTCATTCACATTTAAGACCCAAAAACATCTTGTGGGGTTCGGCCATGCCCATGGCCGAACATCACCAACTTAGGATTTAACCTCCTTTTTCATTTAATCAATTCTTAAATACTTAACCCTTTAAACATTTCTTGGTAGGGTTCGGCCATACACCATGGCCGAACCATACCACCTTGGTTTAACCCTTCTTTCATGTCCTTTTAAACTTTCTCTATCCATATTTACATTATCACCCGTATTTACAGCTTTGCCACTAGGCTAAGCCATATCAAAACCATTGCCATTTCTATGGGGTTCGGCCCTATACATGGCCGAACCTTGTAATCCCTTTTATCCATCACCAAATGGTTCTCCATTGGGATATTTTAAACCCTTTATAAAATCATGGAAGTAATAACAAATACTACCCATAAGCTTAGTCCATTTAACCCATACCATGGTCCATGGGGTTCGGCCATCCCAATTGGCTGAACCTCATGGCCTATGATTTAGACCCCTTTTGTCAAATACTTAGCTTTATTTAAAACACGTAAACCTCTCCACAATTGATATGATTTCTATCTCTTGAAAGCCCTACCAAACATCAAATACTTTCATGGGGTTCGGCCATCCAAGGTGGCCGAACCCTATGTCCATGTCTTGGTCCTCATAAACATGTTTTAGGTCTCATTTAAACATGTAATAATCAGTATAACATTACCGGGTTTTTACCTCTCAAAACCCTCCAAATCAGTCCATCACTTTGCATGGTTTTCACTTTATAAAAACTCAATCCAAATGACCATAACACTTCATGGGGTTCGGCCATCCAAGGTGGCCGAGCCCAATGGTCCATTTTATCAATTTATATCCATGGTTTAGACCAATGATACCTTCAGTCCTTCATGACATTCAAGTCCATGTTTTAAACCTCTTTAAAACATGCATTTTAAATCCAATAAAAACATACAAAACAGTCCCACAAATTGCATGGTTTTTATGTTTCAAAGACATCAAAACCAACCAATTATTTACATGGGGTTCGGCCCTCCAAGGTGGCTGAACCCAATGATCCCTTTTACAATTTTAAAACCTCCATTACTCAAGGTTTAAACCTTGATGCATTCGGCCATACCCATGGCCCAATACATGCTCCATTTGTTCCATGTTGTTTAAACCAAAATAACACATAAACACTTACCAAACTGCCTTTGCCTTTGATCCTTGCCTTCTCCCCTCTTGTTTCCTTCTTTCTTCCTTAATCCTTTGCTGGTTTATGCTTGATCAATTGGTGCAAACACCACTGCTGGTTCAGCCAAGAAAAGAGTTTGGAGAGAGGGAGAGAGATGAGGATTTCCTTAGAATTTTCTTGTGTGAAAAACGGCCATATGAGATGGTCTATTCCTTTTGTATTTCAGCCACAACCTCCATTCATTTCCCTCATTATTTCTTGGCAAAAAAACGATGGGATATTGGGTGCCATCCAAGACACCCCTTCACCCAAACGTTGCATCCATTGAAATCAGCCAATGCATCTCATTAAATGAGATGATGCCGCCCAACCTTGGTGTCCCTTGGCTTTGGCCAAGGTACCTCTTCATCCAACGGCTAGGATTTGTTTGATTAAGAGTTGTGTGAGATTAGAACTCCTTTCCACTTCCTCTTGACTCACTTGACTCATGATCTTTTTATTCTAACTCAACTCATCCAACTCAACACATTTAATGCACCATATTTGAGTCAACTCTATTCTTAATTAAAACTCACTCCAAATCAGTCCAACTCAAGCTGAACTAACTCACACTTGAGCTCATCTGAGGGCCCACACGGTCATCCGTGGTCAACTTAGTCAAACCGACCCATTGGGTCCCCAATTAGTCCCTTGACCCGTTTGACAACATGACCCATTAACGGGCTGATTTTGCCATTTTTAAATGGTTTTCACTTGTGCATCAAACCTACCCATTTTTGTTCCACTTGATTTCCAATCAATTCAGCTTATTCCCATTAAATTTGGGCTCACCCAATGGTCTAATAAGTCCCTTATGACCCATTGGGTCCCAATTGAGCCCTTTGACCCATTTAGCCATTTTCAACCCAATTGATGTACATTACCCATCCAATAAAATTTGGCATTTATATTGTGCTCATATGATCTTAATTTGAGCAATGGGCCCCACCATTTCCTTATTTAACATCACAAACATTTAATTTATCAAACCAGGGGCATTTTAGTAATTATCCACTTCGTTGAGAAATTGGGGTGTTACAGGATTGGATTTCTTAATTATAGTTATTTGGATAAACTTCATGGATATGTAATAATGGAGATAACTGCTATGGTTTGATCTAAGTTTGAATGAAGGTTTAGTTTTAAGTAAATATGACTTGTACTTTGCTATCTGAGATTGGAGCAATCTGAGGATTGATTATAATTCTGCATATTTGATTTATTCCGCAATCAGTTATGTTTATTCCGCATGATTTATTTAGTTCCATGTGTGGATCGATTTTAATGGTCTTAGTCCATGCACACATGGGTGGCCAGTTAAGGGTCAGGCTTTGGAAGTCCGAACTTAGCTCGCGTTGTGACGTCGTCCGCCTGCTTCCAGTGTTGTTATATTATTATTATAAAAAAAAAATTAGACTCTGAATTCTCGGAAAGGGCGGGGCGTTACACATTCATTTAGATCAAACCCAACTTGGATCCCAAGCAATCCAATCCCAATCCATGCGCATATGCCTTGTCACCAACACCTCATCTTCTAATCCCTTTCAATCCACACATTTTTCCCATATTATCTCCACCTCATTCGAATTTCACAAGTCAACTCCTTAGCCATGTCATCTCACATGCATCCAAACATTCATGCATTTCAACTTTTAATCTCATCCATACTTTGCATGCATTACATTAAACCCTAACCATACATGTAAAATTCGACCATAGCATATCCAAATTCGTGTACCCTATGTAACACTAGCCTTTTCAAGTTAAAATCCCATTCATCCATATTCAAGATGATTCAATCCAAGCCCTCCATTCATCACTTAAACTAAGATTAAATCTCAGCCATTCGTTCCAAACCAGAGCTTATAAATAGAACACTAGGGTCGCCATAGAGTCAAAAGAGTGTAATGAAATATTTAGTGTCAAAAGAGGGGCCTATCCTTATCATTCAAATCTAAGGTCCATTTTTTTTATGATCATTTTAATGAACTCCATGGATTTAATCTTTAAAAAAATTATAAACCTTGATATAGACATCATTAGTTTACGTAAGATCTGGGGCTAGGTTTTAATTTTGTTATTAAAAATTGAATAATGATGTTATCTTGATTGAAGTCCATTCCATTGTATCATGTGTAAAATTATTAGATCTAGTTATTTTCTTTGATTCTTTGATTCTTTATTCTTTAAAATTTCTTTGATTCTTTGTATTATTCTTGAAAGTTCCCGGTGTGCTAGAGCACGAGTCAAGATTGACCCTAGAGAGGGGTGAATAAGGCAATCACCAACTTTAATAATCTTTTAAAATATTCTTGATTTGTCAAATGATTTGCAGCGTATTAAATTAGATTAATCAAGTGTGTGATAAAAGAGTGTGCCAAATTATGAATAATCACACAAAAGGCCCAAACACCGTAAGACCAATTTATAATGGTTTGGTTAACCAACCTACATCCACTGTTGGACTCACCCAATTTTGGGCTATCCCAAATTCATTAAGTGGGGAATTACGCCCTCACTAATAGATTAGGAATTCCACCTAATCTATTGGTTGAGAATTTCATGCAACTCCTTTCCTCTTTTTTTTTTTTTTTATAGTGGTTCAACAAAAAACCCAATCTCTTTAATCCACTTCACAATGATTTGAAAATAAGAATCAAACCTAATAAGCACCTGCCTTTTGATAACTGAACCCGTAGATGTGTCCTTCCAATGTGATGCCGACGATGTCGAAGATGTGGCTTGTGTAAGCTCAATCAGAATCCTTGGGTAAGGTTATAGGATTTGAGATATGCAAGTTGGTCCTAGATGGTTTTCACTCTCTTCCTTAATCACAACCAATAGGTTGATTGGATTTTCTAGTTGATTCACCTATGTGAGTGCATGGAGAGAGATTAGAAGAGGTTTGGGATCACTAGGGATGCCTTAAGATATTCCAAGTTGAAGGGTCCAACCCCACTCATAAGAGTTTGAAGTATATACAGGAAAACAAGTGAATCCCGAGCAGTTACGAGCGATTGGTCGCCACCTACAATCGATCTTGGCCAAAAAAGATCCATTGTAATGTTACCATTGAGGTTTGAGTGATTTTCCAACGGAAACATTCTGGACACGGGCGATTGATTGCCGGCTCACGATCTGTCATCTAGACAGTTTTTCAGCAAATTGCTATCCACTAAACGGCCTTAACTTGGGCTCTCGAGCTCTTATTTGAGGGTTCTTGGGCTCTATGAAAGGTTTTTTCAATTTTGTATCCAACCATGGTGGTTGTACCAATTGTTTACTACATTTGGTTGGTCGAGAGAGTCTAATTCACGACATCTTCACACTCAAGATTTTTCAAGTTGAGTTCAAAGGATGCTCCAAGGTTTTTGTCCATTTCCTCTAGGCTTACTTATGTTTTACCAATGTGAGTTCTAAGCCTAGGGAAGGTCCTCCTAAGGTGTCGGGTTGACCTTAATGAAAAGCATGGCTGTCTTCGACCGATTGATTGTGCACCCGATGTGTCGCGGTCCTGTCTCAGCGATTGGTCGTGCGCCCGATGTATTGTGCTCTATACCACACGATGGGTCGCCACCAGACGAATGTATCCATTAGTGCCTCGACTTGCCGAGTCACCTGTTTGTGAAGTTCGTGACTTAGGAGAAGGCTTTCCTTGAAGAAAGAAGCTCAAGACTCAAAACTCAAGTGTTGGTGGAAGAATGAAGATTCAACAGATCAACATATGTATGGCAATCACGGAAGGTAATTGACTATAGATGTAATGACCCGACCCGATATTCAGGGTCTTAGAGAGTCTTGTGGGTCTTCAAGTTGTTTTGGTGTTTTGGTGGCAATGAAGATTGTGTGGGCTCCATGGTGTGTAACGCCCTGCCCTTTTCCAGCCTTCCGAAAATCAGAGTCTATTTTTTTTTTATAATAAGTAAAGTGGAAAAGAGCGGGGAGCGTCACGGCGCGAGCTAAGTCCGGACTACCCTAGTCCGACCCTTAACTGGCCACCCATGTGAGCATAGACTAAGACCATGAATATCGGTCCACACATGGAACTAAATAAAAACTTGCGGAATATACAAACTGATTGTGGAAATATAATCAATCCTAAGATTGCTCCATTCTTAGATAGCATAGTACAAGTCCTGATTACTTTAAACTAAACATTCATTCAAACTTAAATCACACCATAGCAGTTATCTACATTATTACATGTCCATAATAATGTATTCAACACCCAAGCATCTATGCTTAGCTTTCCTCGTGATCCTCAGCCTTTGCCTTTCCCTTTCCTGCGTCATCCACTAAGGATAGAAATAGGGCGTTAGATCAACACGCCCAATAGGTCTTCCGATTACGATTACCACGAGGTTAGTATAAAACATGCATATATCATAATAATACATGATCAACAAAACTTACAAAAACAATGCTATGCATGTATGCACATGTAATGAGTCCCACCCATCACAAATATACATAGCCATCACTTGACGGGACTCTCATCGTCAAGTATTCCACAGTGTACTTTCGTTTACTCTTGATGGGACTCTCATCATCAAAGTATTCCTCCTGGTGGGACTCTAATCACCTAAGGAGGCCCCACAGTTGCATCACGGACATTCCGACGAAGTGTGGGCTCCGGTTTCCATATTCATCACCCCATGCCATGCATGAGATGTCAATGAGTATATGCCATTTATAAATTAATCATAGCATTCCAACTTAACTTGAAAACATAATACTTTAGCAAATATCTCATATAAAACAAGACCAAACATCAATATAATATGTGGTAACAAAGAGGTAGGAAACCTACTAAAAGTTCACTTAAGTTGTCCTTTCTTTTCAATCCGTCACCCGTTCACGACTTGTGCACCGTTCAAGTCCCGTTATGTTGTTTATATAACAACGAGTCAATCACATATCCTTTTCATTTCTAATTAAGTTTAAATCCCAAAAGCCACCTTGTGGGGTTCGGCCATACCCATGGCCGAACCTCAACCACTTTGGATTTGATCTTCATTTTCATTTGATCAATACTATCCATATAACTTACATAAACACCTTATATTAAATAATATACCTTGGTAGGGTTCGGCCATACAGCATGGCGGAACCATACCACTTTGGTTTGACCCCTCTTTCAAGTCCTTTAATCCTTCATTCCATTATAACTTGTATTTACGGTTTTGCCGCTAACTAACCCTTGTTTAATTTTTGCTTAATAATCAAGGTCCACCACAAATCCACCTTAGTGGGGTTCGGCCATACAACATGGCCGAACCTCACCACTTAATTTTTGATCCTTTAAATCTTTCATACATACATCTCCATTTTAATTTTGCCCAATTACATTATATGTTAACCATTAAGTCCACCAATTGACCCTTAGTGGGGTTCGGCTATACTACATGGCTGAACCTCACCAAACTGATTTTTGTCCCTCTTTCCATCATCTTTGATGGCTGATTATTTTCTTATACTAAGTCCATAGATAAACATATATGATTCTCAAATCAAAAGCATATCATAATCCATAATTTCCAATGATGTTCTTACTCTAAATAACCCATAAAAACAGTCCATGGGGTTCGGCCATACATATGGCCGAACCCTATGGTTTTCCTGATGCAACCTTCCAATATTTATGCATGGTTTTTTATCAGCAACTTAGCCATAATAACCACATGGTTCAACCATGCGATAACTGATCCAAAACAGTAACCTTATCTCCCTTTAAAAACCCTTTAAACCTTCAAAACATAGTATGGTTTTTATCCCTCAAAAACCATAAAAATTACCACATCCTTTCATGGGGTTCGGCCATCCAAAATGGCCAAACCCTATGATCCATATTTTGCCCTTTTTAAACAGCATAACCCATGATCTAAACCATTGATAGATTCGGCCATACAATAGCCGGATCATATTCCCTTGGCCAATTTATTTAATAAGGGTTCATAGTGCACTTACCAATAACGCGACTCCTCCGGTTCTTTCACTCCTTTCTTGATCCTTTACTTCCTTAGCCTCTCCTTCTTCCTTCTTGTTCTTTTGGCTGAGACTGACCTTGCTGCAAACTCCTTGGAATAATTCGGCCAAGGTATAGATTTGAGAGAGAAACTTGGGATGAAAATACCCAAGTCTTTGTCTTGGAGGTGGTCGACCTTGTGTGAAAATATTTGGAGATGGAACTCTATTTCTTTGGTCTTCTTTCTCCTTGAGTGCTGGTCGGTTAAGAGAGGGTGAGAGAAAGTGGAATGAAACCTCTTTGATTAATCAAATTCAGCCCAGGGGGTGGTGTCTCTTGGTGGCACCACTTGTAACTCCCATTTGCCTTAACCAAAATTCTTTATGCTTACTTGGGGGTTTCATCCTTGGGATGAAACTCCCAAGGCTCCAACGGTGTCTCTTTGCTTTGGCATGTATAACAGCCACCTCTCCATTATTGGCCCTTTTTGGAGTTTCATGCATAAGCCATAATTCCCATGCATCGAACGTTGTAGCCATTGTTTGGCTTGAGTAACCGCCACCCCTCCAATATTCTCATCAATGCCCCATGTGGGGGTTTTCATCTTTGAGATGAAACTCTCCCTTTCTTTCCCTCCAACGTGTGGACCACTTATCTGAATTTGAAACACCAGCCTTTCAACCTCATACTCCACTCATTTATAATTTATTTCAAACAACTCACTCATAATTTATTTCAAATCAACTCACTCACTTATAATTTATTTCCAGCCAACTCACTCATTTAACTCAACTATTTAATTTCATTTCAAACTCCAATCAGCCCCAACTTAATCAAGCTTGGACTCACTTGATGATCACCCAAGTCAAACCCAACCCATTGGGTCTAAATTGGCCATTTTGACCCATTTCACAAACTTTGACCCAATTAGAAATCTTGACCTAATTAAACATACATTACTCATTTATTTTATTTCAACACAAAACTCAAACATTTAATTAAACCTAACCCAATTAAGCTTTGAGCTCACCTAATGGTCAAACATGTCAACCACGACCCATTGGGTCCCATTTGGGTCCTTTGACCCAATTAACCACTTTGACCCAAATAAATGTACATTACCCATTTAATTTAATTTAATCCTATAACACCTACATTGAGTCTTATTTGAACAATGGGTCCCACCATTTTCTCATCTACGATCATAACCCTTTAATTCATAACTCCAATGGCATTTTCGTAAATATTGATATATTGAAAAATCTAGGGTATTACATGGTGGGCCCTAGTTTGCTTAGTTTAGAGCTCAGAAGCTCGATGGGCATTTTGGTAATTTTTATTTATTAGATATTTGTAATACAAAATGCTTGAAAATCACACAATTTTCTCCCCAATGTTTGACATTCGATTTTAGCGGGTTCTCGATTTAAATTTTCTTTTTTGAAAACAATATGTTGGTTTTGAAATTTGAATTTCACATGTTTCAAGGTTTTCTTGAAAATAAAATAAAATAAAGTAACTCATATTATGTGTATTTATAATTATAAGACATTTTTTAAAAAAAAAAGTGGTTTTAGTGGACTTGGTAACCTCTCCTAGGCCCACAATGTGGACCCACTCCTTAAAACCCAAACCCTATCCCTCTCATATACGAACTCTCTTTCTCCCTTCCCCAACCCTTCAAAAACCCTAACTTCCACCCCCTTTACCCTGTCCTTGCAACACCTCAATCCTAGCCCTAGCCACCTCCTCCGCCCCCCTTGTTTCTCCTCTTCTTCTTCTTCTTCTTCTTCCTTTTGCTGCAGATCCCGAAACCATAACCCTCAAGCCCCTTGTCGTAGCCGCGCTCACCCATGTTTTTCATTTTTCTCTCGATTTTCTCTCTACCTTTTCCTCTCTTACCTCTCCTTCAAACCCTAACTCCAATCCCCTTTAACGCCGCACTCTCCTTTTCTCTCTTGGCGCCGCCGTCGCCATCTCTCTTTCTTTCTATTCTACCATTTTTCTCTTCTTTCTTTTGCAACCACTGAAACCCTAAACCTGTCTTTCTTTTCATCCCTCCCTCCGCCGCCACCGCGATGCCTCTTTATCCCGTCCCTTTTCTTTCTCTTCTCTTTTCACCCTCCTTACAAACCCTAAACAAAATCCAACTTTACTAGGCCCAACAGTGACCTCACAGCACTAGCCTAGCTCGTTGTCTAGCTCTGTAACTCAATTCTGTTGCAGGCCCATCCTAATTAGGCCCACTTTCTTCCAAGCCCAGTTCGTGTCTAGGCCCAACTTCGGACTGAGGCCCAGTAGCTTCAGGCCAAACCCAACCTAGCCATCCAGGCCAACCCAGTCCTCTACCCGGCCCGACCCAGTACTCGTCCCGACCCGTTCTAGGGCCAACTCGACCCGTTTTTGGCCCGACCAGGCCCATTTCAGGCTTGTTTTGGGCTCGTTCTTGCCCTATTTTGGGGATCATTTCTAGACCGTTTGCAAGCCCGTTCTAGCCAGTTTTGTGGGACCGTCTCAGTTTTGCTGACCCGTCCCAGTTTCTCGGGCCCAGCACCCATGCACCATTTTCATCAAACCTGCAGCTTGTATTTATCGCTTGGATTTCGAAAATTCACACAGGTGTGGGACTTATCACTGTTTTAGCATGCATTCGCATTCTTAACCTATAACTTTGGACATCGAGTGACCTGAATGAGACCCTTCGTTTATTAAGCCACTCGGTAAGGGAACTATTGAAATGAATATGTGCCAAGGGATCCGTTTGGGTTCACCCATGTCAATTTTATGCAATTAACGGAAAATTCTAATTGAATGAATGGATATTGATGCTTGAAAATTATTGAAAACATGTTTCTGTTTAATCATAACACACATATGATATTATGATGAATGAGACAAGTGTTAGATGGATATTGAACATGATATTTGGAAGATGTTATGATGCATTGTGTGTTTACGCATAAGATGCAAATGTAAACGCATGTTGGATATAGAGTTATGTCTATAAGTATGTTTATGTGTCATTGACTGTAAGATGATTCATGTTGTTGACATTTGTGTTATGTCGGCACGTGGGTTTGTGTTGTCATACATGATCATGATACCATACCATGTGCATGCCTGGGAGGATTTGTTTACATGTATACATTCATGATGATGAGATAAGTTTGGTTGTTGGGAGGACTTCCCCATTACTCTCCGGCGGTCGAGACTCCCATAGGGGCCCGTTGCGTTCTGGCGGTTGAGGTGCCTGCCCTTGAGATTGGTTTCCCCGTTATGCTCCGGCGGTTGAGACCCCCATAGGAGATGCGGGTTTCCCCATTGCATTCTGGCGGCTGAGGCGGTTGTGTATTGTATGGTCTCTATTTGTACTAGTAGGGAGACTGGAGTTTGATAGAGGATTTGATGTTGGCTACCGAGATGATACTCGGATTTGGTCAGATGAATCATTAATTGATGATAGAGGATTCGATGTTCTTGCATTCACACATATGTTATCTATTCATGTAGCTAACTTGTGATAAACATTATCTCGTCACTAAGCTGTTTAGCTCACCCGTTACCTTTCAGGTACTCTGATTGCGGAGGAGTAGGTGGGTCCCTTGAGCAAATGCTCAAGGAAGAGTAGTACTAGTTAGAGATTTTATGATCACGCATAAATTTTGTTTGAAATACCTTGTTTGGTATCAATTCTAGGTATGATGTTTATTTCGGATGACAGTACAATTATATTTGATTAGTCTATGGTTGTTTGTTATGTTTCTTAGCGTTATGGACTTGTGGCTTGTCGAATGCGAGATAGTTACCCCATTTAAAAAAAAATGTATACCCGATATCCGTCCTTTGTGTTGATTTGAGATATTTCGGAGATAACGCGCCCGTAATGGGACGGAGCGTTACAGTTGGTATCAGAGCACGGTTCAACTCTCGAACTATGCATGGGTCAGAGATGGATGTGATGATAACGAGAGATTAGGTTCATCCCCTATGTGATAGGGTAGATTGAACTAGGATCTGGGGTAGTACGAAGACACCTTAGGTTCATGTGGTGTGCTTAATACTCCATCCTTCAATTAGTTTGTTTGAGTCATGTCTAGTGGTGGATTCTCAATCTATTTGAGATTGACCGGCGTTTAATTCACATGTTAGTCAGTGGCAAGGTCAATCACTTGTTTGAGTGTGTTGTGCACCGTGACGTAATCACGGAAAATGTGGGATGTGAATCTTTAGGTTTTGAACTATGTTGGTCCCCGTTACGTTCCAGTGTTGAGAGGAGGTTTCGTTGTAGGTTTATCCCTCGGGTTCGTGGGTGTTTGAGTGTTGGTTGGGGGGCGGGGGGGTGGTTGCAAAGGGGCAGCCTTTGGGCTCGTATTTAGATAGCGAGGGCGTTTGTGGGCCTTACTTATGGTTGTTTGGTACAGAGATAGATGAATTGGAAATCTATGGGCGTCTACCGAGTGAGTCCGGCTGGCTTACTCTATAGATAACCGATGGAATTCCATGAGAGGTTGATGGGCTTGTTATGTTTGAGTTGTTAGTTAGACCCATTTTGGGCTTAGGACTGCGGGGAGTGCCTGGGGGCCGAGCCAGTGGTTGTGTATCTGGCTCTAGGACTCATGCGAGCCAGTGTTATGGCTAGAGGTAGTTATGGCTTGTTAAGGGCTTTTATAGGTTAAACTGGTAAGGTTGACCGTTGAGACTCAGGTAGCCCGACGTACATTTAAATTTCGATGTAAAAGTGAGTTGGGAGCTTGGCGTCTTGAGCAGGGCATTAGGTGTTTCCTGGATCTGACGGAGTATTGCATGTTTTCAGTGTTCTACCTCTGTTTTTGCCTTGAGTTTCACTGGTGGTGGGCTAGACCTGTGGATCATGCGTTTTGACCTTTGGAGTTAGCGTTGGAGGTCAGTTTACGAGTTTTGGAGATGTCAGTGTTCGACATCATCTTAGGGATGGATTGGTTGTCCTCCCTTTGGATTACCTTGGACTGTTGTTGTAGGAGGGTGACGGGTCTGTTTCTCGCGGGGGATGCGTTTGTGAAGCGGTGTGCAGCTTGGTGGCTAGCTTGAGTTAGGAGAGCGTTGGGGGTTGGCGAATGTTGAGGTGCCTCTCATTGTTCGAGGGTTTTCGGATGTCTTTTCGGAGAAAATCCTTGGATTGTCATCGCATTAAAAGATAGGGTTTGTTGGGGATCTGCTCCCTCAGTGCGACACCTATTTCGATTACTCATTACCAGGTGGTGCTAGTAGGGGTGTTGGAGCTGAAGAGTTTGCTCGAGGAGTTGGAGTCTCTTGGCTACAATTGACCCAGTGCCCTCTTTGAAGCGCACCGGTCTTGTTGACCAGGAAAGGGATGGCTCGATGAGTTTGTTCGTTGACTACCAGCAGATGAGTAGAGTCTTTGTGAAGGGCTTGTAACGCCCCGCCCTTTTTCACTCGCCAAAAATCAGAGTATTTTTTTTTTTTAAAAAAATGAAAGAGTGAGAGAGAGCGGGAACGTCACAACGCGAGTTAAGTCCGGGTTTCCAAACACGACCCTTAACTGGCCAACGATACGTGTGCGTGGACCAAGTCCACTAAAACAGTTCACACGTTCTATTACATAACTGCGAAATTATTATATAAATAGTAACTATCCATAAACATGATATTAAAAGCAAGGAATCCAATCACTAATAAATAAACTAAAGTTAAATATCCAAAATCATGAATCAACCATAGCAAAATAAACTAAGTTATTACATTCTCAAAATACTAATTAACTCGAATACATTGTTCCAAAATCAATCAAGTAAAATAAACATAATCTGCCCAAGCTCCTAAGCTTGGCTTCCTTCACGTCCTACATCCTTTCCATTCCCTGTTCCATCATCTAAAGGGTAGAAGTAGGGCGTTAGTCAACGCGCCCAGTAGGAATTCCAAGTAGGGTTATAGACATAGGATTAATATATAAAACAGAATAAGAATATCATATTAAAACTGTACGCATATCATAGTACCAAAAATAGTGCATGATAATCATATACAAACCAAGCAAATGTATGTGTCATGCCATAGGTGTCATATGCCAATGATTCCCCACCCAATCTCCATATCAAACATCATACATATCATCACAACATTTTCCTTGATATAATGAAACCATATCAAGGTGTTTTCATGGCCATTTACGTCCGTAGTGTTTTGTGAGGGCACCACCAGATCACTGTTATACCTCCCCACGTGTGGTAATCGGAATTACCGATGGAGCGTGGACTCCTCCCTCTGCGCAGGGTTTTTGGACCGGTTACGCCAGAGCTCTCTGGTTCAAATTACACCGTGTCCCTATCTAGCAATCCCGGACAAGGCCAATAAATCAATGGTTCACATAGCTTTACATAAGCTAGTCTCAAGCCCCAACTCATGTCTGGACAGCTCATAAATCGGTTTGCTATCCCAAATACTCCCTCCCATGCCATGCATGAGATCATGAATGCAGAAATGCCATTGCATAGCAAATCATATTGAAATTCAGTTCATAAAACTTATACCATTTGATTTTACCAAAATAATATTGCACTGAAATAGAAACGAGTAACATATAAGATCCATATGTATCTCAACAAAGTAGGAATCCTACCAAAGTCTAGTATAGTATCCTTGTTGTTTTTGTGAATACTACGATCAACGATCACGTCAAAACGAACCGCAACCCCCTTGCAAATCTCCTTTCCTTATTAAATTCAATCGTATATAGCAATCAATTTTAATTATCCATTTCATTTAAATCATCCCTTACATCCTTCCAAATAGACTGATGTAGATGAATCACGTTCTGCTACAGTGTTTTGCCCTACCGCAGATTTTCAGTCAACTGAAATATACTTTCAGTCGACTGAACTCCAACTCGGAACTATTCTTACCCTGACTCGTAACCTTTCAGTCGGCTGAATCACATATTCAATCGGCTGACTTTGAATCAAACCCTTCATATCCCTGGTCAATCCTCTTTCAGTCGACTGAATCTCTGATTCAGTCGGCTGACTTTGGACCAGATAGACTGTGTGATCGGTCAGTGTGCATTTAGTCGACTGAATCAAGGATTCAGTCGGCTGAATCACCACCAACCTGGTTACGTGTTTATTAAGTAATCATTCAGTCGGTTGAAACACGTCTAATCCTTTTACTTATTTGCTACGTCTCCTTTCAGTCGACTGAATCACCAGATTCAGTCGGCTGAAACTCCCAGAAAAAATTTTCTGTTTCAGCCACCATTAGTTAAGTCGACTGAATCCCATATTCAGTCGGCTGAAACTCCCAGAAACTATATTCTGATTCGTCCAACACCAGTTCAGTCGAATGAATCCCTGATTCAGTCGACTGACTTATTTGTCTGTCTCTTTTATTTGACTCGACCTTTTACATGAAATCCACTTCTTATCATTTCTATACATGGGTATTTTCATCATAAAACACTCAGTTGAATTTACTCTTCTTACTATCCAAAGTTAGGATTATTCATAATCATTTCAATCATTTAAACCATTTCAAAAATGATTATAAAATAAATCCCCTGGTTGTTGGTTTCCCATACATATCCATTTCCATGGCTTACAACAGTTTAGCCAGTGCTTCCAACCAAATCTGGAACCCATAGGTTCGGCCATACCGAGACCAAAACTATAGTTTCCTTTAATCTTAAACTAATTCTATGACACATAGAACCTTACCTTCTTTCTCGTCTCCTTCATTTCTTTCTACTCTGAATTCCTCCTTAATTCTTTTCCTTCCTTGGTGCTTCACTGATCTTCTTTGTGTATGTAACACCCTGCCCTTTTCACTCTAATTTTCAGAGTTTATTTATTTTTTTTAATAAAATATAATCATGTGATCGGGGTGGAGTGTCACGACGCGAGTTAAGTTTGGATCTCTAAATCCGACCCTTAACTGGCCATGCCCATGTGCGTATGAACTAAGTCCATAAAACTGATCCGCACATGGTACATATATAACTTGCGGAATTAATTTAGTCTAAATCTAACTGAGGTTATAATAGAACCTATGACTAATCCAATTTCCATTCTTAGATAGTAAAGTACGTTACTTATTTTCCAAAATTACTAATCAATCTTAACTAATCGTTTAATCAAAACATCCAACACAAAACAAACCATAGCATCTAATTAACTACATTATTACATGCCCACAACATCTAGCTAACAAATTACATTGTCCAAGTATATCAAATATCAAGTCCATAAAATAGTCCATTCATAATCCATTCCAATCATTCAAATCGCCCAAGTTTCCGAACTTGGTCCTCTTCTCGATCCACGTTCTTCCCTTTCCCTGCATCATCCACTAAGGATATAGATAGGGCGTTAGATCAACGCGCCCAGTAGTGTTTCCGAATAGGGCTACCACATGGTTAGTCAAAATCATGCAAATAATATAATAATAATACATGTGTGTCAAAATTCCATAAAACATGCTATGTATGAAATGAACATGTAATGCGTCCCACCCATCACCATTCAACATAGCCATCACTTGACGGGATTCTCATCGTCAAGGTAACCCACAGTGGTCTTTCGGACGCCCCGACGGAGTGTGGCCTCCGGATTCCTCCTGATGGGATTCTCATCATCAGGGTACCCCACAGTGGTCTTTCGGACGCCCCGACGGAGTGTGGCCTCCGGTTACAACACCATTATCCCATGCCATGCATGAGATGTCTATGCAAACATGTCATTTGTAAATATCATTTCATTCAAATAACTTATTCAAATAAACATAAAACAGCGAATAAGATATGTGGTTACAACAAGGTAGGAAACCTACTATAATTTACTTTGTTCGACCCTTCCTTTGGACCGTCTTCCGATCACGGCTTGTTCACCGTTCTAAAAATCCGAATACCCTATGTACATGGCAGCAAGTTAATCATTTGACCATATAATTCTAATTTGATCTAAAACCCAAAAATCTACTTAAACTTCCATGTCCTATCTTAGCCATAAAACCCCATAGTTTTGGTCCTTTTAAACATGTTTTTTGGTCTCATTTAGACATAGGATAACAGTATAATGTTACCATGTTTTTACCTTTTAAAACCATCCAATAAACCCATCACTTTGTATGATTTCCATTTTGCAAAACACCATCCAAATATCCACATAACAGTCCATTGGGTTCGGCCATACACATGGCCGAACCCTATGGTTCTCTTAATGGAAACCCACCAATATTTATCTATGAAATTAATCAGCAAATTAACATAAGATAAATATGGTTCAGTCATGTCATATCTACTCCAAAACAGTAAGCTTAATTCCATATAAAAATCTTTTAAAAGCCCCACTCCAAAATATGCATTTTTGACTTTCAAACACCATAGAATCCACCAATTTTCTCATGGGGTTCAAATTAATCATAACCCATAACTTAAGCATTGGTGTTTCTTGAAACAAGAGCATAGAATAAATCATATCTTCCCACATGATTTTAAACCCAAATCCATCCTCAAAACAGTCCATGATTTTGGTTCAAAAAGACCATCCAACTTAACCCAATCTTTTCATGGAAATGTCATACCATTTCATGGGGTTCGGCCAACCCAATTGGCTGAACCTCATGGCCTATGGTTTGGATCTATTTATCCAATTATAAACTTATCTTATTCTTAAATCAAAGCACATAATGATTACTTAAAATCCATCCTACACTTAACCCAAATAACTATACAAAACAGTCCATGGGGTTAGGCCATACACATGGCCGAACCCCAAGGTTTCCTTGATGTAAATCTTCTTATCCTACTTACTGATTTTTGGCCACTCAATGACCCATTTGACATATAAAATTTACCATTTAGAAACATGATTTTTGTCCTTTAAAAAACATCAAACTTAATCCACTTTTATCATCTAAAAACAGTCCCATATTTGTATGGTTTTAGCTTCCAAAAACCATCCAAATAAATCAATTATTTCCATGGGGTTTGGCCATCCAATGGGGCCGAACCCTATGGTCCATCTTTTTATCTCATTCATGTACCTCCATCCAATATCTAACCCTTGTTAGATTTGGCCATCCAATGGCCGGATCATGATTTAAAAATTGTTTATCGAAAAACCTACCGTTTCCGCGACTCCTCCAATTGATCTTCCCTCCGGCTTGTTCCTTTCCCTTTCTTAGCCTCTCCTTCTTCTTGATTCCTTGATGGTCAGGGACTGATTTAAACAACCAGCTGCTGCTCTTGGTAGAAAACGGCAAAGAGAGAAAGAGATAGGATTTTTGACTTTGGATGGAACACCTTGATGCCAACTCTTTTGCTCAAAGTATGCTTTTGTCTTGGAGCAATAAATCAATCAAGGACTGATTTTCATATCAATAACCAGCTGCTGTTCTTGATCTTAGAGAGATGATAACAGTCCAAGGGAGATAGAGAGATAGAGAGAGTACAATGAAAATCCTTTGTTTGACCAAAAACAGCCCAAGGTTAATCCTTGTGTAACTCCCTCTCCTCAATCAAGGTTCTTTATGTTACTTGGGGGTTTCATCTATGAAATGAAACACCCCAAGCAACCAACGTCCCTTGTGGTTGGACTAGTGTAACCTCCCCTTTCCTTAGGGTCTCACATGGGAGTTTCATTTTGAAATGTAACTCCCATGTGCTGCACCGTCCCTTGTTGGTTGCCTCTCAATTTTTGGTTTATGTAACAGCCACCACTCTCAAGTGTAACTCCACCAACAGCAGCTCCAATCAGCCCCAATTGGCCCTCATCAACGTCCCATGTGGGAGTTCTATCATTGGAATAAAAACTCCCCTCTTCCAAGTGTGAACACACTTTGTTACTCCCATTGATTTAATATGTAATTTGAATTTAAAATGTTGTAATCTTTTAGGTGTTACTCCTCCAATCAGTTACCCACTTGTTCTCCAACCTTGGAGTTACATGCATGAACCATCAATCCATGTATTGCTGTCTTTTGAAGACCCAACCAATGTACTCTAACCATTTCCAACGTGTAAAACACTTTGCATTTGAAATCACACCCCCACCTCCAACGTCTTCCATGTATATCTTTGTGATTATTTGCATTCTCTCCTTTATTCATCTCTCATTATCCTTGCATTTGTAACTCTCAAAACAGCCATCCCACTATCTCCATTGTAGCCGTTACATGCATGCAATGTTCTCATGCATCCAACGTCCCTATGCATCCCGTGTAACTTCAAAATGTAACTCCCATTCAAAATGTAACTCCCATTTTATTCATCACATAAATGGGAGTTACATGCATGGTAATGCCTCCCATGCACCAACGTTTTCCTAGTGTTTGAATTTAAAACAACCTACAAACCTTCTATCTCTGCATCTTACTCATTTAAAAATACATATTCATCCAACTCATTTATTCAACTCACCCAACCTACTCATTCATTTAATTTAACTTAACTAATAAATATTCAACTCAACTAAACCCATCATTCATTTCAACTCAAACCAAACACAAGCAATTAATAAACTTAAATTAACTAAGCTTGAACTCAATCCATGGTTAATCATGCCATTCACGACCCATTGGGTCCCATCTAGCCATTTTGAACCATTTATCAAAATTTGACCCAAATATGATTCTTGACCCGTTTAAATTCATCTTATCCATTTATTTGTTTTGTAAATAAACTACCATCCTTTGGGTCTTGATTGAACCATTGACCCATTTAAATTCAAATCAATTTTATCACAATGGCAATTCCGTAAATATGAATATTTTCATATAAAATGATAACTTTGAAATTCCAGGGTGTTACAGTGTAGACGAATTGGGATAGAGATGAGAAGAGGAGATGAAAGAATCTTCTTGTGTGCAATATGAGATTCGGCAAAGGGGTGAAGTGCCCCTTGGTTGTACTCCTTTGTAACAACCTATGTCTTTCCATCTTCCCTCATTACTTCTTGGTTTGTTCAAGGTGTCCCTTGGCTTAACCAAGGAGACACCTCACTCCATCAAGTTCCTTCGGGTCTCTTCCATTGATTTTCCTTGGGTTGCATCCTTTGAGATGGAAACCCTCCATCTTCCCACTCAACTCACTTAATGGCTTAACTCAATTGAACTCAACTCATGTAATTTAAGTCATTTGAACTTGTAACGCCCTGCCCTTTTTCACTCGCTTTCCGAAAATCAGAGTCTATTTTTTTTTTATAAATAGAAGAGTGAGCGAGAGCGGGACGTCACGGCGCGAGCTAAGTCTGAACTTCTAAAGTCCGACCCTTAACGGCCAACCATACGTGTGCATGGACTAAGTCCACGAATACGATTCACATGTACTAATATATATACATACAGAATAAAACATAAACTGCGGATTATAATAGAATCTAACTCTATTCCATTTTAGATAGCAAAGTAGTTCAAGTTTTTAACCATAATTATCTTAACTAGAATATCCAACATAAACCATTCAAACCATAGCAAAATATCTAAGTTATTACATGCTCGAATTCTAGTTACTCAAATTACAAGTCCATAAGTAACTTAATCAAAATATAAATTAAACACATTCAAGCTCCTATGCTTGGCCCCGATCACGCTCATTGTTCCCTTCATTTCCTGGTCATCCACTAGGGTAGAAGTAGGGCGTTAGACAACGTACCCAGTAGGTACTCCAAATAGGGTTAACACATGGTTAGTACAAATCATATATAATAACATAATGTCAAACCATATAAAAACAATGCCATGTCATGGTGTCAAATGCAATGAGTCCCACCCATCACAAGTACATATAACCACTTGATGGAATTCTCCTCATCAAGGTATCCCCACAGTTGCCTTATGGACACCCCGACGGAGTGTGTTCTCCAGATTCTTCTTGATGGATATCAAGGTCTTCCTACGAATGCCTTACGGACGCCCTGACGGAGTGTAGCCTCCGGTTACAAACTTCCGTCCCATGCCATGCATGAGATGTATATGTCCACATGCTATGTAATAGAATAATCATAGCATCAAAACCTCATATTTGAAACATAATATTTTTACAACATAAACCATCAAAATAAGAGATTAAACCATATTACATAACCCATGGTTTCAAAGAGGTAGAATCCTACCAAAGACCACTAAAGTGACCTTGCGCTTTCGTCCGGAACCCGTTCACGATTGTACACCCCTTGAGAGGTCCCGTTACCTTATAATCATGCCAATCAATCAATCCCATGTCCTAATTGATTTACATTAATTTCCAAGTCCATAAATATGTCTTGGGGGGGTTCAGCCATACAACATGGCCGAACCTCGCCCACTTGGTTTTTGTCCCTCCTTTGAGTCCTTTGATCCTTTAACTTAAGTCGAATGACACAATCCATTAATCTAATCATACATACATTAATCATCTAACATACATAAAACCTTATGTCCATAAAAATTCCTTAGTGGGGTTAGGCCATACAACATGGCCGAACCTCACTACCTTGGTTTTGTGCCCTTGAGTCCATAAAACATTCCTCATGGGGTTTGACCATACACCATGGCCGAACCCATGGTCCATTATTTTTACTTATTTACAACATTGCCATTTATTATATCCATGGCTAACATTTCATTCATTTAAGCATACCTAAGTCCATATTTTGATCCACAAAATGGTTCATGGGGTTCAACCATACACCATGGCCGAACCCTATGATGTCTAAATCCAATTTCTCCCTTGAATCATTTACCCTCCTTTGGTCCATAAACCGAGGTCCCTCCATGGGGTTTAACCATACATTTTAGGTTCATCCTTTTTTATCCCAAAATCCATCAACATAATTTCCATTTCAAACCTTTTAAAACATCAATAAACTTCCATGGTTTTCATCCTTCAAAAACCCATAATAATTACTAACACACTTCCATTGGGTTCGGCCATGTCACATGGCCAAACCCTATGGTTCCTTAATTTCTTTTAAAAATCATACAACCAAGATTGAGTCCTTTGATGGTTCTCATACATACATCCATTTAAATCCTTTAAAACCTTTTAAAATCATAAGCATTCATCTATGATTTTCCATTCTTTAAATCCATTATAATTCACTAATATCCTTTCCATGGGGTTTAGCCATACAACATGGCTGAACCCTATGGTTCCTTACTTCCTCTTGAACATCATTTAATCCCATATAAATTCCTTAACAACTTTCCATGCATGGTCGAACCCTATGGTTCATCTTTGGGTCTTTTATCCATAATAAAATTAGGGTTCGGCCATTGCGTCCTTGACCTTTGACCCTCTTTTCTTATTTATTAAAGGTCCTTATCCATAACATGACTAGGGTTCGGCCATGCAATGGTCAAACCATATTCCTTGACCATATTTCCTTACTTATTAAAAATCTATCAAAATACCTACCGGTTCCGCGACTTCACCGGTTTTCCTTCGCTCCGATTTGTTCTTTTCCTTCCTTAGTCTCTTCCTCGTTCCTTCTTAATCCTTTGGCCGAGAGTGAGAGCTTGATAGAGAGAGAGATAGAGTTCGACCTTGAGTGATAGGGAGAGAACCTTGAGATGAAGCTCTAAGTCTTTTGTCTTGAGGAGTAGTCGGCCAAGAGAGGGTTTGAGGGAGAGAAACAGCCAAGAGGGAGAGGAAGGGAGTGAGATGAAAACCAAACTTGTTTTGTTCCAATGAGGGTGGTCGGCCAAGGGTGATGCCTTTGGTAAAGCCCTTTGTGTAACTCCCATTCTCATTTACCTCCCTCCTTAGTGCTCCACTTGGGGGTTTCATCCATGAGATGAAACTCCCAAGGCTCCAACGGTGTAGCCTTGGTATGCCTTTGAGTATCACTGTGTAACCTTCACAAAACTGCCACCTCTACATTAATGGCCCATTGGGGGGTTTCATCCATGAGATGAAACTCCCATCTCCCAACGGTATTGTCTTGTCTTGGACAACCAAAACTGTCCACTTCCCATTGATATTCTATTTGGGGGTTTCATCCATGAGATGAAACTCCCATTCCAACGTGTATGCCTTAGTTGTTTTTTTTTTTTGAAACAACACCACCACCTTCATCTTCACACTTCACTCACTCTTTAATTCAACTCACCATTTTAATTTAACTCATTTGAAATCAACTCAATCCCTTGATTCCATTTCCAATTTAATTCAGCCCCACTTAATTTAAACTTGAACTCACTTGGTGGTCAACCAAGTCAACCACGACCCATTGGGTCCCAATTGGGCATTTTGACTCAATTAAGAAATTTTGACCTAATTAACCATCTTGACCCAATTGAATACATCTTACCCATTTATTTCAATTGAAACCATATCCACAATCCGTTGGGTCTTAATTGGGCAATTGGCCCAACACCTTACCCATATAAGGTCCATATCATTTAAATTCACAAATTAAATGGACAAATTCATATATATTGATCACTTGAAAATCCAGGGTGTTACAGAACTCATTAATCACTCACGCCAATTCAACTCAGCCATAACTCAACATTACTCATGCAACCCTTTAATCCCTTTGGTGGTTGACCAAGTCAACCATGACATGGTCGACCATAACACATGGCCCATGGGGTCCCACCTTGACCATGTTGCTTACATGCCACCTCACCCACTTGCCACCTCACTTGATGAGGTGGATTTGGGTCTTAATTGGGTAGCTGACCCAATTAAATTAAGCCTTACCCATTTACCTAAAATCGGCTCATCTATGACCCATTGGGTCCCAATTGGGCAATTGGTCCATTTAATCACATTTACCCAATTACTTCCAAATCAAATCCTAACCATGATCCATTGGATCTTAATTGGGCTATTGACCCAGCTCCTTCACCCATCTAAGTTCATTTCATCCATAAATCTTAAATTCAATCAATTTAACAATTTAAATAGACAAAATCCAATATATTTATACATTGAAAAATCCGGGTGTTACAGGGCTGGTATCTGTTGTCGACGATTGGTGACCTTCTTGACCATTTGAGAGGGTCCCAATGCTTTTAAGGATAAACATTTGTTCAAGTTATTGTCAGATGGGGGTGCGGGAGTGTGATATTGAAAAGATGACTTTCCCCACTCGCTTTGACACTTTGAGTTGGTGGTGATGTCGTTTGCGGTTGTGAATGTTCTGGCGACTTTTATGACCCTAATGGAAAAGATCATCAGACCGTCTTGGATCAGTTTGTGGGCGAGTTCATCGATAATCTTACATATTCAGCATCAGAGGAGAATCATGAGCAGCATCTGAGAACAATACTACATGTCTTGAGGGATCATATGCTCTATGCGAAGTACAACAAGTGTGAGTTTTGGTTACAAGAGGTTCAGTTTCTTGGGCATGTGGTGTCAGCTAATGGTATGGTCGTGGACCCGGCTAAGGTTGAGGTTGTTTCAGTTGGGAGTGACCACAGAGTATGACTGAAATCCGCAGCTTTTAAGGGTCTTATGGGTTACTATAGGCGGTTTATCAAGGATTTCTTCAAGATTGCGACGCCTATGATAATGTTGACTCGCGAGGATGTGCAATTCGTCTGTGATGAGACTTACGAGGTGGCCTTCCAGAAGCTAAATGAGAGTTTGACTTCCGCTCCAGTGTTGGTAGTGTCAGAGAGAGGTCGTGGCTATGCGGTATACTGTGATGCTTCCGACAATGGTTTGGGTTGTGTACTGATGCATGATGGAAAAGTGGTAACTTATGGTTCAATACAGCTTAAAACCCATCGAAAGAACAATCCTATTCATGATTTGAAGTTAACGGCTGTGGTTTTTATACTTAGATGTGGAGACACTACTTGTATGGTGAGAGGTTCGAGGTTTTCTCAGATCATCCTAGCCTAAAGTATCTGTTCACACATGAGGAGTTGAACATGAGACAGAGACAGTAGATAGAGTACCTGGGTGACTACGACTTCGTATTGTCTTACCACCTCAGTGAGGCGAACGTAGTTGCAGATGGATTGAGTCGCAAGGCAATGGCAGCCTTATCAAGTTTGATCGGAGGATATAGAGCATCCAGACTTTGCAGCAAGATTGTTTAGCCGGAGATTTATGATAGAGTTTTGAGAGCTCAGCAGATAGATGAAAGGTGCATCGCGTTGAGAGATGTTGTGGCTAGTGGCAGTGGACCTTTTGGATGGACTATGAGACGAGATGGTGGTTTAACCTTCAAATTTCCCTTGGGTTATAGAACAAGACCGAGATTGTCCCTAGAGAGGGAGGGGGTGAATAGGACAATCCCCACTTTTTATGGTCTTTACAAATTTCTTGATTAATTAACAGATTTGCAGCGGATTAATAATGTTAATCAAGAGAGATGGGTTGTGCGATCAAAAGTGTACACAATTATAAGAACAATCACACAAGTAAAGATCAACACCCACAAGACCAATTTATAGTGTTTCGGTTAAACAACCTACATCCACTCTAAGGACTCACCCAACCTTGGGTTATCCCGAATTCACTATGTGGGGACTTACACCCTAATAATTAGAGTGGGAATTCCACCTCACTCAATCGACTCGAAATTCCACCCACCACTATGCCAGAGACGACACTCTAGAGTCTTTTATAGTGGTTCCAGAGCCAATCCTCCATAATCCACTCGTCCTAGATTTTGAAAGGTTCAACCAACCCAAGGTCTACTTCCTTATCTCTCTATTTTTTATAGTGGTTCCGACTTCCTTGCCTTAGTCCACTTCACAAAATGATTTACAAAATAAAATCATTAAAAAACACTTGCATTTGTATGAGATCACTTGTAGATGTATGCTTCTTGAGGATGCTTTCCCAATGTGATGTGAATGATGTCGAAGATGTGCCTTGTGTATGCTCAATCACAATCAATGGGCGGTCTCTAAGATTTAGATGTGCCAATGGATTCCTAGATCTATATTTCTTTCTCTTTCTCTCTCTTAATCACAATCAAGTATATTGATGTTTGATTCACCACGTGTAGTGCATGGAGAGATGAGTGATCCTTCTGTTGGCCATTATTTAAGCTCACTGAGAATAATGAGGGTCCAATTGATTTGCCACAGGATGCCAACTGGTTGCATAAAGATTGGTTTTTATAGATACAACATCCACTTGCAGCAATAGTAATGTACCGACAGGTCGGACGCACTGAGGGGTCTGTGACTAGAAATGTTACCATTCAACAACCTGACCGATGTGCATTAATGTAATGCCCCGCCCCTTCTCGCTCATGCTTAGCTTAAAATCAGAGTCTAATTTTTTTTTTTTTTTTAAATAAAGAAGTGACAAAGAGCACGGGGCGTCACGACGCGAGTTAAGTCCGGGCTTCCAAAGCCCGGCCCTTAACTGGCCAACCCTACGTGTGCGTGGAACTAAGTCCATGAGAACGGTTCACACGCAGAAAGTAAGCTTGCGGAATATTAACTAAATGCAGAATTATAATAGAGTCTATCCTACCAATTTTAGATAGCAAGGAAATTATATCATTTAAATTACTAAAATACCTCAAAATTATAATGTCCAAAATAAAAGTCCAAACCATAGCAATAGTCTAAGTTATTACAGTCCAACGAGCTAAGCTACTCAAATTACATTTTCCAAAATAGAACTTAAGTAAATAACTAGCTCGCTCCCCCAAGCTCCTACGCTTGGCTCCCATCACGTCCTTCATTTCCTCCATTTCCTACGTCATCATCTAAGGTGGAAGTAGGGCGTTAGACAACGCCCCCAGTAGGTACTCCGAGTAGGGTCAGCACATGGATTAATGATAATAAAACACATAGGTAATAGTATAGCAAAACCATGCAATCAATGTCATGCCATGGGTGTCATATGTCATGAGTCCCACCCATCATCCATATCATCATAATACAATGTCCCTCTTGATGGAAAAACCCTCATCAAGATATCATGAACAAACAGCATCCCCATGTATGTTTATCGGTCGCCCCGACGGAGCATGGACTCCGGTTTCATTTCATCCCCTCCCATGCTATGCATGAGATGTAAGTGCAATATGCCATATAATAGTATTACAAACCATAGCATTTAAATCCCTTCTTAAAACATGTCATTTGATTACCCAAAATAAATCAAGTAAAAACATTCATACACACATAATCCACGGCTTACAATGAGGTAGGAATCCTACCAAATACCAACTAGTGTTCCTTTACATTTCCGTCCAAGAATTCAGTCACCTATCGCGCACTGCTTGCGAGGTCCCCGTTACCTTATTACACATCATCATCAAATTAATTCATGTTTCAACCATGCCTAAGTCCATTACTCATAACTTAGTGGGGTTTGGCCATACACCATGGCCGAACCTCACCCACTTGATTTCAGGTCCCATTTTAATCCACTGATCATTTTAGTCATATGAGTCTAAAAACCAGCAACCCTATGCTTCATTAACCAGCAAATAAGATCATTATTACAAGCCCCTAAGTCTACAAACATCCCCGATGGGGTTCGGCCATACACCATGGCCGAACCCATGGTTCTTCATTTTGGCCATAATTACATTTTTGCCACTCCTTCTTCCATGGTTAAACACTTCTTCCATTCATGCACATCTATGTCCATAACTGATCCATAAACATGGGTCCATCAATGACTTACTAACCATGACATAAAATCAGTATACATCATACATTTCCTTGACTTAATATCCATTCATTTTAATTATGCATAGCTCCAAACTTAGCTCATAAAATGGCTCACAAATGGGTCATGGGGTTCGGCCATGGTATGCTGTTATTTTCCTCACTTTTCCTTGGATCTTTTACTACATTTAGATCCACCACAAGGTCCCTTCTTGAGAGGGTTCCATCATACATTTAGATCATCATTTTTTATCATCATTAGGTACATTTTTGAGTCCATTGAAGCTACCAACATTCCCTCATTATTTTCCATATTTTATACCCATTAAAGTCACTAATATATCACCATAGGGCTCGGCCATACACCATGGTCAAACCCATGGTTCGTGGTTCATCCTCATTTACAACTTTTGAGGCCATAAAAATATTAACATCTTCCATTATTTTCTTCATTAAAACTCCTTTAAAATTTACAAATATTTAGCCCTTCAAAACCCCAAAATCATTAACCATTGCTCCATGGTTTCTATCCTTTAAATCCCTTAAGAATTACTTACTCTCCTTCCATGGGGTTCGGCCATACCACATGGCCGAACCCTATGGTCCATCATTCCTCCAAAAATATATTTCCATGCTTACTATTTGATAGTTTTCGTATAAGAAAACCCTAGGGTTTGGCCATGCAAAGGCCAAACCATACATCTTGTTCACTTATCATATTCTTGTCATGCATGGGATTCTCTCTACATCTCCATAACAGTTAGGGTTCGACCATGCAATGGCCGAACCATGATCCTTGAACCCTTTTTACCATGCATGCATGCATAATCCATATACATACATAGTGTCCTTACTTGTTCCATTATTCATAGCCTACTTTACCCATTAGGGTTTGTCCATTTCTCATCCCCTCTTTGGATGGATTTTAAATCCATGGCCCATGATATTTTGGCCACCATTTAATCCAAGAAAATGGACTCCATGATCTCCTTTTTAACCCTTTAAAAAAATAAAATCTTGTTGAGGACTACTTACCAATCTGTGGCTCTTCTGTTTGCCTCTTGCTCCTGTTGGTCCTTAGCCTTTCTCCTTCCTTCTTCTCCTTGATGCTCGGCCAAAGGTGAGCTTGATCCAATGAAATCTCCAAGGGCTGGTTCGGCCAAGATGGAGATAGGTTTGAGAAAGGGAAAGGAGGAGAGAATGGAAGATGTCCTAAAGTTTTTGGTCTTTGAAAGTGGTCGGCCAAGCTTGGGTTTTTCCCCTTTTTTTCTAAGTCTTTTCTCTTCTTTCTTCTTGGTATTCTTTTTGGATGAGAGGGGAGGACGGCTTGGAGAGAGAGTGAGAGATGGAGAGATGGAAATGAGATGGGAAATGGGATGGAACCCTAGACTTTTCCCATCTTGTCTTGGGTAGCTTGGGTTTTCATGGTGGTTTGGTGGTTTGGGTGAGGTGGAACCACCACCTCACAATGGGCCAATGCATGCCCAAGCTAGCCCCCATTTTATGGATCTTGTCTTAGCCATACCACCCTTCCATGGCCAATGGTTTTGCATGGTTTGGATGAGGTGGCACCCCCACCTCATTTTTGGCCAAGGCATGCTCTCCACCTAGGTTTTTTGTCTAGCCAAGGGGGAAGCATGCCCTCCATGTGGCACTCCATCCATGCCAACAGTTTTGGTGGGTCTAAGTTTGGTGGTTTGGGTGGTTTCCATGGGATGAAACCACCCACTTGACTCACTCATTTGACTCACCCATTTGACTCACCCATTTGACTCACCCATTTATTTAATTTGATATCTAACTTAGGTCATTTAATTACATAAATTAATTCCATTTATTTCCCTTAAATTTTCCATGAATCCACCCATGGTTGACAAGTCAACCATGGTGGCTGGCCCCACTAATGTCTTAGCGAACCCGCCACCTCATTTGATGAGGTGGAGGTGGGTCCCACTTGATCATGCCACCTTGATTTTATTCCCACTTAACTTAGGTGATTTAAATTAATTTAACTCAACTTATTTTACTTTGATCCTCCTTAATTCCCTTGACTTATCCATGGTTGACCAAGTCAACCATGGTGGTCGGCCCCACCTAAGTCACAGTCCACACGCCACCTCACTTGAGGAGGTGGAGTTGGGTCCCATTTGTTTATGCCATCTTGACTCATTCCAATTTAACTTAGGTGACTTTAATCACTTCATTCCATTCCATCTAATTGGATCACCATTGGGCCCATGGCCCAATTAAATTACACTTCCTACCCATTTACCATAATGCTTAAACCATCTTGACCCATTGGGTCCCAAATAGGTATTTGACCCAATTGACCATCCTTGATCCAATTAAATGAAATTAATCCAATCCTTGGTTCATTGGACCCTACTTGGGCCATTACCCCAATTTTGATCAATTTAACATTCATTCCACCAAAATTCTCAATTTCACTCATTAAAATAAATAATAGCCAACATATGTATTGATTTAAAAAATCTGGGCTATTACAATTAATGCACTCCCAACGGTATAATTCTTTCCCGATCGACATGTTGGTGTCACCGATAGGTCGATCCATACAAGAGGCTTGATCTGGAGAAACACCATGCTGACAGCTTCAAGACAAAAACTATTCTTATCCAGACCGACCTATCGCCATTTACCAAGGTCTAACGCCCCGCCCTTTTTCACTCGCCGAAAATCAGAGTCTATTTTAAAAATAAAATAAAATAAAAGAGTGAGAGAGAGTGGGCCTTCACGACGTCAGCTAAGTCCGAGCTTCCAAAGCTCGGCCCGTAACTGGCCAACCATACGTGTGCGTGGACTAAGTCAACTAAACGGTTCACACGCGATAAGGTTAAACTTGCAGAATTAAACAAAATACGGAATTATAATAGAGTTCCATCCTATCCAATTTTAAATAGCAAGGAAGTCCTTCACTTAATAATAGTTACCTTAAGTTAAAATGTCCAAAATGAAAGTCCAAACCATAGCAAATAGTCTAAGTTATTACAGTCCCAACAAGCTAATTGCTCAAATTACATTGTCCATAAATAAACTCAAATAAAATGGATCTAGCCCATCCAAGCTCCTAAGCTTGGCTCCGATCACGTCCTTCGTTCCGTCCATTTCCTGTGTTATCATCTAAGGTAGAAGTAGGGAGTTAGACAACGCCCAGTAGGTACTCCGAGTAGGGTCAAACACATGGGTTAGTATAAAAATCACATAGATATAGATAATATCAAAACCATGCAAGTCAATGCCATGCCATGGGTGTCATATGCCATGAGTCCCACCCATCATCCATATCACAATCACATAGTATTCCTCTTGATGGATAATCCACATCAAGGTATTGTCATGACTCCCCGCGAATGCCTTATCGGTCCCACCAAACAGAGTGCGAACTTTGGTTACATTTCAAACACAGTATATCTCTCCCCACGAAGGCCTTATCGGTCCCCCTGAACGGAGCGTGGACTCCGGTTACAATTCAATCATACATCCATTGGAATCAGTGTGGATTCCTCCCCATGGTTGTTTATCGGAAATCCTAATGGAGCGTGGACTCCCCTCATTTGATCCCTCCCATGCCATACATGAGATGCAAGTGCAATCATGCTATGTAATAATAAACATCATTGCATTAAAATCCCAGAGTTGAAACATATCATTTGATACCAAAATAAATCATTAAAACATGAAGTAAAATCATCAAATATACATATTCCATGGTTTTCAATAAGGTAGGAATCCTACCAGTACCCAAATACCGGGTCCTTGTGTTTCCGTCCAAAAACCGATCGCCGATCGTATCAAGCCGATTCTACACCATTTGTGAAATCTCGTTACCTTATTACATCAATTTGTGTTCCATTTAATTCCCATTAACCCCTACATCATCCTAGGTTCATCTCCATTTACCATCATATTCTTTTATCTGATTAAGTCCCCTAAGAGGTTTCCATCATTCATTGGGGCTGAACCATGTTTTAAGTCCACAAAAATGCCTTAGTGGGGTTCGGCCATACAACATGGCCGAACCTCACTCTCTTGGTTTTGGGCCCCTCTTTTTAGTCCTTGATCTTTTTAATCAATGTGGGTCCAAGATCATTCCATATTTTGATTTATTGATCCAATCACATAACTTAATCTTTTGACATTAATAAAAACCCTAAGTCCATAAAACATTCTCCATGGGGTTCAGCCATATAACATGGCCGAACCCATGCTCCATGGTTCTTTATCAACTCCTCATTTTAAATCATCATTTACAACATTTAAAATCCATTTAAAATCACCAACATTCCTCCATCATTGTCATCGTTTAAAACCTTTTCAAATCACTAACATACATCTATCTTTTTCATCCTTTAAAACCTATTAAAATCACTAACCTACTGCCATGGGTTTCGGCCATACAACATGGCCGAACCCTATGGTTCATCATTTTCTTCTTAAAAATTACATACCCATGGTTAGATCCTTTGATGGGTTCGGCCATACATCATGGCCGAACCTCATCCAGTCCTTTCTTTGTCCTTAATGGTCCATGCATAAAATCTAGGGTTTGGCCATGCAAGGGCCAAACCATGATCTTTGATCATATTCATTATATTGGACATGCATGAGGTCCTTAGCCATAAATACATATTGTCCTTAATTATCTATCTTACCCATTAAGGTTTTGTCCATTTTTCCATCCCATTTGTTGGATGGATTTCAAATCCATGGCCCATAACATTTTTGGCCAAATTTCCAATCCGAAATGGAATGTTCCCTTAACCTCCTTTTAATTTATAAATCTTGTCAAGTAATACTTACCGATTCCGCGACTCCTCCATTTTCTTTCGTTCCGCCTTGCTCCTCCGACCCTTCTCCTTCCTTAGTCTTTCTTCTTTCTTCCTCCTTGATCTTCGGCCAAAGAGTGTTGTTTTGTTTAAGATGAAAACCCCAAGAGATGGTTCGGCCAAGGAGAGAGCTTGAGAGAGGGAGAGAGGGAGAGTGAGATGAAAACTCTAAGCTATCTTGGTCTCAAAGAGAGAGGTCGGCCCTAGGGTTTTTGGTGAGAGGGAGAGGAGTTTGAGATAGAAAACTCTAAGTCTTTTTCCTTTATCTGAGAGAGGGGGGGGGGGGGGGGGGGGGTCGGCCAAGAGTGAGAGGGAGAGAGTGAAAATGTGAATGAGATGGAAAGCTAGCCCTTTCCATCTTGTCTTAGGGTTTCTTGGGCAAGACTCCACCTCCAACCTCCCTCATCAATGTGGAGTCTTCCTTATGAGTCCCTTGACCAAACAAGGGAATACATGCCCTCCACATGGCACACACCACCCTCTCCAACGGTTTTGGCTAGTGGTTTCCATGAGATGGAACCCTCCACCTCCCTTTGACTCACTAAGTGGATGCAAGCCTCACACATGGCACACACCACCCTCTCCAACGGTTTTGGTGGCTAGTGGTTTCCATGAGATGGAAACCACCCACCTCTCCTTTGACTCACTCCATCTTTTCATATTCCGTGTGACTCACCCCCATTTAACTCACTCCATTTAAATGCAACTCAACTCCTAACTCAAGCATTAGAATTTATTTCCATTTAACATAGGTGATTTAATTCAACTCACTTCACTTGATCCTCTTTAATTCACCCATGAACTCACCCATGGTTGACCAAGTCAACCATGGTGGCCGGCCCCACATGTGCCTTAGTCTACACGCCACCTCACTTGATGAGGTGGAGTTGGGTCCCACTTGGCTATGCCACTTGGATAATTCCTCATATACTTGCCACCTCACTTGATGAGGTGGGCCCCATGCCTTTGATCATAATTGGGTCCATGACCCGATTAAATCCATTTGTTACCCATTTACCCTAATCATCAACTCATTTTGATCCAATGGGTCCCAATTGGGCATTTGACCCAATCGACCACATTGACCCAATTAAATAGAATCAATCCTATCCATGGTCCATTTGGACCATACTTGGGCCATTGCCCCAACTTTGATCCATCTAACATCCATTCCATCTATAAATCTTATTTTTTAACAATTAAAAATAAATAATAGCCAATATATTTATTGCATTGAAAACCCGGCTATTACACGAGGGGTCGGTCCTAGTACTCTCGATCGGTCTTGAACTACCAATATATCTGTTTTCTCGAGAGTCCACTTGAGTTCAAAGTCCAGAACTCACAAGTCTTTATCGAAGAGTCGTTGACCACGTGGGGTCATTTCAACCTTTCACTGAGGGGTCAGTGCATACGAGACTCTCGATCAAAGGGACACCCAGAATGACAGTTTTATGATCCAGAACCTTTGTCAATCTGGCCGACCACTTCTTGACCACGATGGGTCGATCCTGTCTCCACCGAGGGGTCGGTGAGAACGACTGGTCGTGCTGACAGTGAAACCAAATACATATTTCCAAGTTGGGATCCAATTCACTGTCAAGCAACCTCTAGGCTTGTTTGTGTCAATTACCAACATATTCAACTAAGCCTAGGCAAGGTCATCCTAAGGTGTTGGGTTCCCCCTAAAGTCATATATGGCCAAATTACCTTTGTGATTGCCATACATAGTGATGATGAATCCGCACTTGATCCTCCAATGCTTGAGTTCTTGATTCGATCTTCATCACTTGAGTCTTCATCATTACTTTAAAGTTCCGAGACAATGCTTCACATAAGTTATGAAATTGACAAATAGGTGACTCAGCAAGCCGGGGCACTAATAATCTCCCCCTTTGTCAATTTTCATGAAAAATACCTAGAAGCTAATGAATACAGACTTAGTGACTTAGCCAAACCCATATACATCATTTGAATACAAAAGATACAACAATTATAAGTACATGTTCAAATGAATAGACCCTAGACTCTATGCTTTAGCTCCTTCATGTTTTGTTCAATTTGCTCCCCCTCAAGGTGTGCCAATGTACATGTACACACAAAAAATACAAGCAACGGTGGAAGCATAGAAGTCTCCCCCTCAAATGTTAGTCCATAAACACATAGTGCTCCCCCATAATCAAAGATTATCCTCCCTTAAAGATCTTTCCCCCTAAGATCTTTAAGCTTCTCCTCCAAAGCTTACATTAAGCTTCTAATCTTTCTCCCCCTTAACATAAGCTTTCTTTCAAGCTTCCAAAATTCTCCCCCTTTTTGTCATAACTTGACAAAGGGCATTAAGCACTAATATATCACATGTAGTGTGCTCCAACAATTCCCAATTGTTGGACTAAGAGGATATGGAGAAGGAGGACAAGGGCCACATGCATTTTCAAAGATATACCAATTTTGAGACAACATTTATGCATGCCATGATGAGGGAATCACTTATACAAGAAATATTCCATTAATGAACATATGAGTGAACACAATCATGAACTGAGTAAGTTATACACCAACTTGACCACATTGCTCATGAAAACAAGGTGATGCAAACTTATATACCTATATGGGCACAATGCATCAACCAACATACTAAGTTCATTCAACAACACATACACCAATGAGACACAATGAATGAACAAAAATCCAAACCTTGGAAATCCATTATGCACTTGGAAGCTTGTTTCTTCCCTTTGAACTTTCCAACGTGTGCTCTCCTTTCATCAATGATTTAAGAGAACGATGCATGAAGTCCATTAACATTTGGACCATATAACCATGTTGGATTTCATTACCAAACCCCATTTGGTTTTAAGATTCACCTTTAAAAAGTGAAAGACACAACATAGGTGCATAAGGATTTGGAGAAGAATGATTTTCCTTATTTGTACATTTCTCCAAAAGAACATTTCAATGTCTAATGATTTTCCAAGATAGTACATTATCAAGACATGGAAATAGCATGATACATCCCTATAAGATTTGCAAATTGAGGGATGAAGAGTGTGTATGCTTGTGATGTATGTAAATTCACAAGACATCATGTTTTGCATATCGACCTTTGATTGCCAATGAGAGCCATACATTCACACAAATTTTTGTGCCATTTGATGATTCTAACACATGCACAAAACCATGGATCTTGGATCAATTTGCTTATTTTGATCCAAACCAATCCAATAACCTTGGGCATTACAATTTACCAATTTTAACCAACATTGCCCATGTGTGTGATGTCATTTGATAAGGCATTCTCAAGTTTACAAAACATGGTGCTTATGAATACAACCTCATTCCCCAATATCATGAACCAATGATAAACATAGGAATGAAACACCAAGTACACAAACCATACATTCATTTCATAAGTGATATACCAATGAAAGGCATGGAAATGAAGTATAAAGATATATGGCATATACAAATATACAATAAGTATAAAAGCCCATGATATGCCATAACCAACAAACACTTGCAAAAACTTTTTCTATTTGCACCAATATATACCAACAAGAGATCAAGTAAAGGTGCAAAAGAAATGATCTCCATGTATAGCATACAAGTATTTGCCAAACACAAAATTAGGTCCCATGCTTTTACTCAACTTCATCATTCAATTATGAATGTTTGAATTGAATGACACATGAATGGATTACCAACGAAGAACTTTTGATCACCCATTGATCAACAAACACCATTCACAAGCATAGAGCAAGTTCCTTTCTACAAAAGATCCACAAATTTTGTAAATTGGAATGGAACAACACCATGTATTGTGCACAAGATCATCTCACACTACAAGATTCTACCAATTTAAAATTTAAGATGATAACAAAGAATGCAAGCACATACAAGAGAGACATGAGGCAATGCACAAAGTCTATCCATTCCCAAAAGATAATTTAATACATGGAATGAGATGAAACAACATATATACCAATATTAAAGTATAAGTGCAAGCCTACATGAGAACACATGACATATAAAATTATGATTCTATCAATTAAGAGCATATATGCCACATAAACATCTTGCACATGATCATTCCAACGATCAAACAAGAACATGGAATGAAGGCAAGATACCAAGGATGATTCCAAAACATGATTCAAATGTGTTAACCATACAAAGAACATAACACATTTGGACAAACAATGTGGAACTTGGAATCTAACTACACAACTGTATGACCCTTCAAGCATGATAAACACTATAGAAAAAAAAAGTGAAATAAGGTGCTTGCAAGAGGTCAAATGTGCCATGCCACAACACTTGGTCGTTTGAACTCACTTACACCAAGTTTGAGTTCAACTACAATTGGTCTAGAGATACACAAATTAAGCTCAAGCCTTAGCCAATGCAAGGCATGGGTTAGGTCCTTTCCCTTTGGGATCCATACAAATTTTAAATCCGGACCTTTCATCTCAAATCTTTGAACTTTGGGCAATTTAATTCATACCATCACGAATATTTGGCCCAAATTCTATGACTTGAGACAAGACTCTCCTTCCCAAATTTCTAACCATAGTATGAGGACATCTTTGTCTATCCGTTTTTGATTTGTCAATGAAGGGACAATGTGAAGTCTGAGGTGAAAAGTGTTTCCTAGGAACATTCACAAATCGATTTACCTTTTTCTTCTTTGCATAGTGTGAATTTCCAATCACATCAGTTTTCTCTTCCTTGCTCCTTGAGGAAGACCATCAACGACTTTTGATTTAACCTGCATTCTCCTTATCTTGCACTCATGCTTGAAATGCCCGGTTAAACCACAACAGAAACATTTTACTATAGAAGTGTGTGTGGTGTGGTTTCTTCTTGGATTGATTGGTTCATGGGTCTCTTAAGGTTTGATTGAGAATTACCAAAAACCATGCCAAACATTTTGAGGCTTACCCAAAATGGATTCTTTCAATTTTTTATTTCCTTGGGTAACCATGTCTTGAGATTTCTAAACATTCTTATCTTCGAGACATTTTCCAACTTCCTTGAGCTTAAGTTTTCATTTTTTAAATTTTTTAGTTTTTCTTGATGCAAATTTTGATTTTCTCAAATTCACAATTTCATCATTTACATTTTTCAAATTTGATAAGAGAAGATCATTTTCCATATTAACACATTGAAGTTGGCTAGAGAGTTTGGCATTCTCAATTTATACCTTTTCAAGAACCTTTGCCAATCTCAAACTCTCAAAGTAGAAGGCGCTAAAGGATTCTTGGAGGTCATCATCATCCTCATCAAGATCCTCAACACTATCCTCATCTTCACTTGAGGATCCCTCTTGGTTGGGTTCAATGGAGGCAATAACACATTTCAAATTTTCACCTCTCTCATGATTCTCCTATTTATTATGAGAGGTGGAGCCTTCCATATTGAACTATCAAAAGATGTACATGAATTTTCAATAGACTCATCTTGGATAGCGGTCCAATTATCTTCATCATGGGATGCAAGTTTATTTTCTATTTTTGTTTTCAAGTAAGAGTAAACTGTAACACCCCGCCCTTTTCACTCTAATATTCAGAGTTTATTTTTTTTTTTTTTATAATAATAATAAACAAGTGATCGGGGCGGAGTGTCACGACGCGAGTTAAGTTCGGATCTCTAAATCCGACCCTTAACTGGCCAAGCCCATGTGCGTATGAACTAAGTCCATAAAACTGAACCGCACATGGTACATATTTACTTAGCGGAATTAACTTAGTCTAGATCTAACTGAGGTTATAATAGAACCTATGATTAATCCAATTTCCATTTTTAGATAGCAAAGTACCTTATTTATTTTCCAAAATCACTAACCGATCTTAACTAATCGTTTAATCCAAACATCCAACGTAAACAAACCATAGCATCTAATTAACTACATTATTACATGCCAACATCTAATTTAACAAATTACATTGTTCCAAATAAATCATCCATAAATAATCCATTCATAGTCCATTGCAATCATTCAAATCGCCCAAGTTTTCGTACTTGGTCCTCTTCTCCAATCACGTTCTTTCCTTTCCCTGCATCATCCACTAAAGATATAGATAGGGCGTTAGATCAACGCGCCCAGTAGTGTTTCCGAATAGGGCTACCACATGGTTAGTCAAAATCATGCAAATAGTATAATAGTTATGCAAGTGTAACAAATTCTATAAAAATGTGCTATGTATGAAATGAACATGTAATGAGTCCCACCCATCACCATTCAACATAGCCATCACTTGACGGGATTCTCATCGTCAAGGTAACCCACAGTGGTCTTTCGGACGCCCCGACGGAGTGTGGCCTCCGGATTCCTCCTGATGGGATTCTCATCATCAGGGTACCCCACAATGGTCTTTCGGACGCCCCGACGGAGTGTGGCCTCCGGTTACTTCCCCATCATCCCATGCTATGCATGAGATGTCTATGCAACATGCCATTTGTAAATATAACATATGATTCAAATAACTTATTCAAATAAACATAAAACAGCGAATAAGTGGTGTGGTTACAACAAGGTAGGAAACCTACAATATTTTTACTTTGTTCAACCCTTCCTTTGAACCGTCTTTCGATCACGACTTTGTACACCGTTCTAGAAATCCGAATACCCTATATACATGGCAGCAAGTTAATCATTTGACCATATGATTCTATTTTGATTTAAATCCCAAACATCCACTTTGTGGGGTTCGGCCATACCCCATGGCCGAACCTCACACATGTAAACTTGATAAATCTTTTATTTACTTTATACCATCTAAGTATCCCAAACTTTTCAAATGATACTTGGTAGGGTTCGGCCATACTACATGGCCGAATCTTACTACCTTAGGTTTTGGGTTCATAAGTCCATTCTTTTGATCTTTTCATCTTTTCACCCTTATTTACCATAATGCCATTATACTATCTTTTGCCTAATTTAGACAACAAAGTCCATTACATGACAATTGGTGGGGTTCGGCCACATAACATGGCCGAGCCTCACCCTAAAGATTCTAATCCTATTTTCCATCATCACCTTAATACTAAATCCATAATTGATGTGATTCCCATCTTTTTGAAAGCCAACCCAAACAACCAAATACTTACATGGGGTTCGGCCATCCAAGGTGGCCGATCCCTATGTCCATGTTTTGGTCTTCTAAAACATGTGTTTGATGTTATTTAAACATACGAAATCAATATACTATTGCTGCCATTATACCTCTTAAACACCATCTAAATCAGTTCATCTACTTGTCCCAAATGACCATATTAATTCATGAAATTAGGCAATCCAAAATGGCCGATCCAAATGATCCATTTCATCAGTTTTGGACCACTGTTTTAAACCATATTAACTTCAGTCCTTTGTCATACAGATCCATGCTTTTAACCCTTTCCAAAGCATGTATTTGAATCTTAAATAATAACCCAAAACAGTCCACATATTTCATGGCTTACATGTTTCAAATACATCACAACCATACCTTTATTTGCATGGGGTTCGGCCCTCCATGGTGGCCGAACCCTATGTCCTTTGGTTTTGATTTTCTTAATCATTCATCTATGTCCAAAATAACTTCCTTATTTATGTTTTTACCTTTTTAAAATACACACTTAAAATCATCTAAATCAGTCCATGGGGTTCGGCCATACACATGGCCGAACCCTATGGTTCTCTTAATGGAAATCCACCCATATTTATCTATGAAATTAATCAGTAAATTAACATAAGATAAATATGGTTCAGTCATGTCATATCCACTCCAAAACAGCAAGCTTAATTCCATATAAAAATCTTTTAAAATCCTCACTCCAAAATATGGATTTTTGACTTTCAAATACCATAGAATCCACCGAGTTTTTCCATGGGGTTCGGCCATCCAATGGGGCCGAACCCTATGGTCCATATTTTATCATTTTAAACATCATAATTCTAAATCTGAACCATTGATGGATCTGGCCATACAATGGCCAAATCTCATTTTCTTATCCAATCTTTTAAACAAGGGTTCAAAAATGCACTTACTAATACCGCGTCTCCTTCGGTTCTTTTGACTCCTTCTTTGACCCTTTATCTCCTTGACTTCTCCTTCTCTCTTACTGTTCTTTGGGCTGAGACTGATCTTGATGCAAGCTCCTTGAGATAATTCAGCCAGGTGACAAGGACTTAAGAGGGAGAGAAAGAGAGAAAGTGAACTTTGGTCTTGAATAAAATTGCTATCCTTGTTGCCAAAATCCTTTTGCTGATTTTTGTCTAGATGAAAGTATTACCCAAAACTAATTGAAAAACAAACAACCAGCTGCTGCTCTTGGTTTAGAAAGGTAGAGGACGTCTATGAGTGATAGAGGGATAGAGAGATAGAGAGAGTAACAATGACAATCCTTTGCTTGACCAAAAACAGCCCCAAGGTTAATCCTTGTGTAACTCCCTCTCTTCAATCAAGGTTCTTTATGTTACTTGGGGGTTTCATCTATGAAATGAAACACCCCAAGCAGCCAACGTCCCTTGCAGTTGGACTAGTGTAACCCCCCCCCTTTTCTTAGGTTCTCACATGGGAGTTTCATATTGAGATGTAACTCCCATGTGCTGCACCATTCTCCATTGTTTGCCTCCATGTTTTGGCCTATGTAACAGCCACCATTCCTATGTGTAACTCCACAAACAGCAGCTCCATTCAGCCCTCATCAACGTCCCATGTGGGAGTTCTATCATGGGAATAAAACTCCCCACCTCCAAGTGTGAAAGCACATTGATATTCCCATTGATTTATTACATAATTTGAATTTAAAATGCTGTAATCTTTTGTGTGTAACTCCTCCAATCAGCTACCTATTTTATTCTCCAACCTTGGAGTTACATGCATGAACCATTACTCCATGCATTGGCTGTCTTTTGGAGACCCCAGCAAGGCATAAACCCTATACCATCTTCAATGTGCACAATGATTTGAAAACTCAATTCTCACCCATGTAACTCCATGTAACGTCATTTCCATTCTTAACTTGGGTGGGAGTTACATGCACATAAGTTTCCCATGCAGCCAACGTTTTTAGTGTTTGAATTTGAATCAGCCTACAATCCTTCTATCTCTACATCTTACTCATTTAAGAATACATATTCATTCAACTCCTTTAATCAACTCACCCAACCTAACTCATTCATTTAATTTAACTTAACTAATAAATTCAACTCAACTTAACCAACCATTCATTTCAACTCAACCAAACTCAAATAATTAATAGACTTAAATTAAATAAGCTTGAACTCAATCCATGATTAATCATGCCATTCACACGACCCATTGGGTCCCATCTAGCCATTTTGACCCATTTATCCAAATTTGACCCAAATATGCTTCTTGACCCGTTTAAATTTATCTTACCCATTTATTTGTTTTGTAAACCAACTATCATCCTTTGGGTCTTCATTGAGCCATTGACCCATTTAAATTCAAATCAATTTTTATCGCAATGGCAATTCCGTAAATATGAATATTTTCATATAAACTGATAACTTTGAAATTCCAGAGTGTTACAATACAATAATCTTTTTATAATTTTCGTCCCGAAAATCGAATGAAGTAGGATTTCAAAGTAAATCACACAAACAATTCAGGGTGAGATGTTCTCATCTCCGATTCTAATTCCCAAGTGGCTTCCTCCACACCATGTCGATCCCATACCACCTTGACGAACTGAATCGCTCGGTTACGCAACACCCTTTGCTCACTTTCCAATATTCCAACCGGCTTCTCGACATAAGTGACGTCGCTTTGCACATCTATATCTTGCACATTCAAAACATGAGATGGATCAGGGTTGTACTTCCTCAGCATCGACACATGGAACACATCATGTAGAGACGCCAATTGCGAAGGAAGTGCCAACTGATAGGCTACATCTCCCATCCTTCTGATAATTGAAAACGGTCCCACATATCTTGGCGACAATTTTCCTTTCTTCCCAAATCTCATGTGCCCTTTTCGTGGCGAGACCTTCAAGAATACCATGTCTCCCACTTCAAATTCGAGAAACCTCCTCCTTTTATCCGCATAACTCTTTTGCCGACTCTGTGCAGTCAACAAATGTTGACGTATCAACTGGATCTGTGCAGTAGTTTCTGCAACCAACTCAGGTCCTATCAGTGCAGGTTCGCCGACCTCGGTCCAACACACTGGTGACCTGCATGGTCTACCATACAAAGCTTCGAATGGTGCCATCCGGAGACTTGCCTGGTAACTATTGTTATAAGAAAATTCCACCAATGGCAAATGATCCTCCCATCCACCTTTGAAGTCTAGCATGCATGCCCTCAACATGTCCTCCAACGTTTGTATTGTTCTTTCCGATTGTCCATCGGTCTGTGGATGGAATGCTGTACTAATAAGTAGATCGGTTCCCATGGCCGACTGCATACTCTGCCATACCCTGCCGGTAAATCGGCCATCTCTATCAGACACTATAGTCTGTGGGATACCATGTAGTCTGATGATGTCTTTGATATATCTCCGACCCAATGTCTCTGATGAATCCGTCATCTTAATAGGAATAAAATGCGCGGACTTGGTCAATCGGTCTACCACAACCCATATAGCGTCATTGCCCTTCGAGGACCTCGGCAACCCCGTCACAAAGTCCATGGAAATGTGCTCCCATTTCCATTCCGGCACTGCTAAGGGTTTGAGTAACCCTGGTGGCTTCTGATGTTCCGTCTTAACCTGCTGACAAGTTAAACAATGAGCCACGTAGTCTGCAACATCCTTCTTGAGTCCATGCCACCAATAATGTCTTTTTAAGTCATGATACATTTTTGTGCTACCTGGATGAATGGACAGCTTGCTCTGATGTGCCTCTATCAATAATTCTTTTCTGCAGCTTCTTGGCACATATATTCTACCCCGGAACATAAGACCCTGTCCTGGTCGTAATTCCCAATCCGGTACAACCTCGCCATTAGACATCTTGGCCCATGTCTCTGCCATTTCCGGATCTGTTCGTTGCTCCTGTTCAATCTTCGTAACCATGTTGGATCGTATGATCAAATTGTACATACTCCCATGGTTTGTGATGTATAGATTAAACTCACGAATGGAATTCAACATCTCCCACTCAGTCCTGATCAAACATGCCACTGATGCATGAGACATGCGGCTGAGAGCATCCGCCACTTTGTTGGCCTTTCCCGGATGATATCGGAGCGCAAATTCATAATCCGCCAGATATTCCATCCATCTGCGCTGCCTCAGGTTGAGCTCTTTCTGATCAAATAAATACTTCAAGCTCTTGTGATCTGAAAATACTTCAAACTTCTCCCCATATAGATAGTGTCTCCAGCTTTTGAGAGCGAAGACCACCGCAGCTAATTCCAGATCATGAGTGGGGTAGAGGCGTTCATGTATCTTTAGTTGTCTTGAACCATATGCCACCACCCGATCACGTTGCATGAGTGAACATCCCAGTCCCTCTCCTGATGCATCACATTGTACTTCATAACCTTTGCCTCTTTCCGGCAAAACTAGAATAGGAGCAGTTGTAAGTCTCTCTTTCAGCTCCTCAAATCTCTGATTGCACAACTCTGACCATTCATATTTGACTCCTTTCTGTGTGAGTCGAGTCAATGGGGATGCAATTTTGGAGAAGTCCATGATAAACTTCCTATAATATCCAGCCAAACCCAGAAAACTACGGATTTCAGTGACATTCTTTGGTGCTTTCCACTCACTTACTGCTGCCACCTTAGCCGGATCAACGGCTATACCATCTGCTGTTATAACATGCCCTAAGAATTTGACCTCAGGTAGCCAAAATTCGCATTTGCTTGCTTTGGCATACAACTGGTTCTGCCTCAAGGTGTTCAATACTATTCGAAGATGCTCAGCATGATCCTCCTGACTCTTGGAATAGATCAGGATATCGTCAATGAACACTATAACAAACCGATCCAAATATGGACGGAATATTCTGTTCATTAAGTCCATGAACACAGCCGGTGCGTTGGTAAGCCCAAATGGCATGACTACAAATTCAAATAGTCCATACCGTGTTCTGAAAGCCGTTTTCTCGATGTCTTCCTCTTTGACCCGGATTTGATGATAACCGGACATCAGATCAATCTTGGAAAAATGACTGGATCCCCTCAACTGATCGAATAAATCATCGATCCTGGGTAGAGGATACTTGTTCCGGACAGTTAGCTGATTTAACTTCCGGTAGTCCACACACATTCTAAGTGAACCATCCTTCTTTTTCACGAACAACACTGGAGCTCCCCATGACGATGTGCTGTTCCGAATGCAACCCAGTCTGAGTAATTCATCAAGCTGCTTCTTCAACTCGGACATTTCTGCTGGTGCCATTCGATAATGGGGTAGAGACACTGGTGAGGTACCAGGATATAGCTTGATCTCAAAATTGAGCTCCCTCATAGGCGGTATACCAGGAAGTTCTTTTGGAAAAACATCAACAAATTCTTTCACAATTGCTGGAAGTTCAGTGACTGGTGCTTTGTTGATGACAATATTGTTCAACACCAAGTGATGCAACCCTTCCTGCAATCTGCTTTGCTTGTCGGCACGAACTATATACTGCTTTCCCTCGGGTGACCAAAATGTCACTCTTCGGCGATAACAATCAATATTGGCTTCATAACTAGCCAACCAGTCCATGCCAAATATAATATCGTACTCAGTCATGTCGAGTACCAAATAATTGAACTCAAATCTGAGTCCAGCGAGTTCTGTATCTATGGCCGTGCATATGAGTCCCAAAGACGTGTCTCCGACAGGGGATACTACTGTGAGTGTGGTGGACAGCTTTTGTACTAGTGTTCCAGTAGCAGTTATAAAGGATGCAGATATAAAAGAGTGCGATGCTCCAGAATCAAACAATGCATAAGCATAAGAACTATTGACAACGGCCATACCTTGAATCACAGAATGATCCACATCCTCAGGAGGTTCCAGAGCAAATAGTCGTCCAGATCCGGTAGGAGTAGGCGCCCGTCCCGCCTGATTATATGTCCTGCCTCCTCGGGAGTTAGCTGGCCTAGCTGGTGGACGGAAAGATCCTCTGGAATATGAGAGCCTATTGAGCTTTGGACAGTCTCTCTTGAAGTGACCCGGCTGGTTACAGTGAAAACAGTTGTTCACCCCTTTGAATGACTGGGTGACTGATGCAGATGGGGAGGGCTGGTTGGGACGAAAGCTCCCCGCGGACCCAGTAGATGGTGAGGGTCTACTGAAGTTCGGACGGAACCTCTTGTTGGGCTGAAACCCACCCCTCCCACTTGGAGCTCGACGATTGTCAAATCGTACTGTTGCATTCACCTCCTTTTCTGCTATTGTGGCCTTGCTGACCACCTCAGCCAATGTGGTGCACTTAAATATGGTCACTTTGGCCCTGATGTTCGGCCGTAGACCCCTCTCAAACTTTCTTGCTTTACGAAGTTCTGTGTCCACCATATAGAATGCATAAATGGATAAACTGAGAAATTCACGGTGATACTCTGCCACCGTCATAGAGCCCTGTACCAAGGACAGAAAAAGTTCCGTCTGTCGCTCCTTCTCCTCCTCCGGAAAGTAATGTTCCAGAAAGGTTGCTGAAAACTCATTCCATGTCATGGCCGTCCTCTCCCTAGCTGGTATGAGTTCCCTCTGCTTCTCCACCACCTCCCACCATTTACCGGCATCTTCTATCAATTGTGAAGTAGCCAGTAAAATCCTGTCAGCATGACTCGAGATCTTAAGTAATTTTAAGATCTGGGTGATCTTCTTCAGCCAATGCTCAGCTCCGACAGCCCCCTCTTTCCCTTTGAAGTAGGGAGGACGCTGTTGTTGAAATTCTCGTGCCATACTACGATCACTGGCATCCCTGGAACTTTCACTCCCATTCATATGTTGCTGGAGTACTGAGGTTACCACTGCTTGAACTAAGCCTTGAAGTTCAGGTGGCACATGTGGTATATGTACACCACTGTTCCCTTCTCCCTCTTTCTGTGATGCATTCTCACTCCCCTTTTCTTCCCTCCATGAGTGCTGTGATTCTTCCGCGTTGTGAGACTTTTCATGAACAGATCGCTCCCCATCAGGTTGGGTTACCTCTTTCTCATGTACAGATGGCTCCTTCTCATGCACAGATTTTTCGTGTTGAGATAACACTTTCTCATGTTGCGTGATTTGCAACACCTTTTCCTTCCCTTTCTGATTCTGAGGGATCTTTTTCTTTGGAGCCATTTCCCTAAGTCATAAAACATTATTGACTTAGTTTCCTCATATAGTTTGTATTTTTCACAATTTTGGGGAGATTTCCAAATAAGCAAACTTGATTTTTCTATTTGTTTTTGAGGGGAGAGTTTCTAAATTCCCTATGTTTGTTTTTCTCAATGGGGAAGTATTGGGGAATGTATATCCTATGTTGCTACGTTTGATAGATGAATTACAATAATGTACTTTTGCTATCTTTCACTGTTGTTCTCAGATTGATTTGTTCAGTCTGAGTCCACGAAGTAAATTAATCCGGCCCCCAGTCAGCGGACTCCGAAGAGTCGGTCAGTTGGGATTCTTATCCGTCAGTGAGACATGAAACCGTCTTAATCTTACTTCGGAAGATTCAACTTCCCGTTTCGCTCTGATACCAACTGTAACACCCCGCCCTTTTCACTCTAATATTCAGAGTTTATTTTTTTTTTTTTATAATAATAATAAACAAGTGATCGGGGCGGAGTGTCACGACGCGAGTTAAGTTCGGATCTCTAAATCCGACCCTTAACTGGCCAAGCCCATGTGCGTATGAACTAAGTCCATAAAACTGAACCGCACATGGTACATATTTACTTAGCGGAATTAACTTAGTCTAGATCTAACTGAGGTTATAATAGAACCTATGATTAATCCAATTTCCATTTTTAGATAGCAAAGTACCTTATTTATTTTCCAAAATCACTAACCGATCTTAACTAATCGTTTAATCCAAACATCCAACGTAAACAAACCATAGCATCTAATTAACTACATTATTACATGCCAACATCTAATTTAACAAATTACATTGTTCCAAATAAATCATCCATAAATAATCCATTCATAGTCCATTGCAATCATTCAAATCGCCCAAGTTTTCGTACTTGGTCCTCTTCTCCAATCACGTTCTTTCCTTTCCCTGCATCATCCACTAAAGATATAGATAGGGCGTTAGATCAACGCGCCCAGTAGTGTTTCCGAATAGGGCTACCACATGGTTAGTCAAAATCATGCAAATAGTATAATAGTTATGCAAGTGTAACAAATTCTATAAAAATGTGCTATGTATGAAATGAACATGTAATGAGTCCCACCCATCACCATTCAACATAGCCATCACTTGACGGGATTCTCATCGTCAAGGTAACCCACAGTGGTCTTTCGGACGCCCCGACGGAGTGTGGCCTCCGGATTCCTCCTGATGGGATTCTCATCATCAGGGTACCCCACAATGGTCTTTCGGACGCCCCGACGGAGTGTGGCCTCCGGTTACTTCCCCATCATCCCATGCTATGCATGAGATGTCTATGCAACATGCCATTTGTAAATATAACATATGATTCAAATAACTTATTCAAATAAACATAAAACAGCGAATAAGTGGTGTGGTTACAACAAGGTAGGAAACCTACAATATTTTTACTTTGTTCAACCCTTCCTTTGAACCGTCTTTCGATCACGACTTTGTACACCGTTCTAGAAATCCGAATACCCTATATACATGGCAGCAAGTTAATCATTTGACCATATGATTCTATTTTGATTTAAATCCCAAACATCCACTTTGTGGGGTTCGGCCATACCCCATGGCCGAACCTCACACATGTAAACTTGATAAATCTTTTATTTACTTTATACCATCTAAGTATCCCAAACTTTTCAAATGATACTTGGTAGGGTTCGGCCATACTACATGGCCGAATCTTACTACCTTAGGTTTTGGGTTCATAAGTCCATTCTTTTGATCTTTTCATCTTTTCACCCTTATTTACCATAATGCCATTATACTATCTTTTGCCTAATTTAGACAACAAAGTCCATTACATGACAATTGGTGGGGTTCGGCCACATAACATGGCCGAGCCTCACCCTAAAGATTCTAATCCTATTTTCCATCATCACCTTAATACTAAATCCATAATTGATGTGATTCCCATCTTTTTGAAAGCCAACCCAAACAACCAAATACTTACATGGGGTTCGGCCATCCAAGGTGGCCGATCCCTATGTCCATGTTTTGGTCTTCTAAAACATGTGTTTGATGTTATTTAAACATACGAAATCAATATACTATTGCTGCCATTATACCTCTTAAACACCATCTAAATCAGTTCATCTACTTGTCCCAAATGACCATATTAATTCATGAAATTAGGCAATCCAAAATGGCCGATCCAAATGATCCATTTCATCAGTTTTGGACCACTGTTTTAAACCATATTAACTTCAGTCCTTTGTCATACAGATCCATGCTTTTAACCCTTTCCAAAGCATGTATTTGAATCTTAAATAATAACCCAAAACAGTCCACATATTTCATGGCTTACATGTTTCAAATACATCACAACCATACCTTTATTTGCATGGGGTTCGGCCCTCCATGGTGGCCGAACCCTATGTCCTTTGGTTTTGATTTTCTTAATCATTCATCTATGTCCAAAATAACTTCCTTATTTATGTTTTTACCTTTTTAAAATACACACTTAAAATCATCTAAATCAGTCCATGGGGTTCGGCCATACACATGGCCGAACCCTATGGTTCTCTTAATGGAAATCCACCCATATTTATCTATGAAATTAATCAGTAAATTAACATAAGATAAATATGGTTCAGTCATGTCATATCCACTCCAAAACAGCAAGCTTAATTCCATATAAAAATCTTTTAAAATCCTCACTCCAAAATATGGATTTTTGACTTTCAAATACCATAGAATCCACCGAGTTTTTCCATGGGGTTCGGCCATCCAATGGGGCCGAACCCTATGGTCCATATTTTATCATTTTAAACATCATAATTCTAAATCTGAACCATTGATGGATCTGGCCATACAATGGCCAAATCTCATTTTCTTATCCAATCTTTTAAACAAGGGTTCAAAAATGCACTTACTAATACCGCGTCTCCTTCGGTTCTTTTGACTCCTTCTTTGACCCTTTATCTCCTTGACTTCTCCTTCTCTCTTACTGTTCTTTGGGCTGAGACTGATCTTGATGCAAGCTCCTTGAGATAATTCAGCCAGGTGACAAGGACTTAAGAGGGAGAGAAAGAGAGAAAGTGAACTTTGGTCTTGAATAAAATTGCTATCCTTGTTGCCAAAATCCTTTTGCTGATTTTTGTCTAGATGAAAGTATTACCCAAAACTAATTGAAAAACAAACAACCAGCTGCTGCTCTTGGTTTAGAAAGGTAGAGGACGTCTATGAGTGATAGAGGGATAGAGAGATAGAGAGAGTAACAATGACAATCCTTTGCTTGACCAAAAACAGCCCCAAGGTTAATCCTTGTGTAACTCCCTCTCTTCAATCAAGGTTCTTTATGTTACTTGGGGGTTTCATCTATGAAATGAAACACCCCAAGCAGCCAACGTCCCTTGCAGTTGGACTAGTGTAACCCCCCCCCTTTTCTTAGGTTCTCACATGGGAGTTTCATATTGAGATGTAACTCCCATGTGCTGCACCATTCTCCATTGTTTGCCTCCATGTTTTGGCCTATGTAACAGCCACCATTCCTATGTGTAACTCCACAAACAGCAGCTCCATTCAGCCCTCATCAACGTCCCATGTGGGAGTTCTATCATGGGAATAAAACTCCCCACCTCCAAGTGTGAAAGCACATTGATATTCCCATTGATTTATTACATAATTTGAATTTAAAATGCTGTAATCTTTTGTGTGTAACTCCTCCAATCAGCTACCTATTTTATTCTCCAACCTTGGAGTTACATGCATGAACCATTACTCCATGCATTGGCTGTCTTTTGGAGACCCCAGCAAGGCATAAACCCTATACCATCTTCAATGTGCACAATGATTTGAAAACTCAATTCTCACCCATGTAACTCCATGTAACGTCATTTCCATTCTTAACTTGGGTGGGAGTTACATGCACATAAGTTTCCCATGCAGCCAACGTTTTTAGTGTTTGAATTTGAATCAGCCTACAATCCTTCTATCTCTACATCTTACTCATTTAAGAATACATATTCATTCAACTCCTTTAATCAACTCACCCAACCTAACTCATTCATTTAATTTAACTTAACTAATAAATTCAACTCAACTTAACCAACCATTCATTTCAACTCAACCAAACTCAAATAATTAATAGACTTAAATTAAATAAGCTTGAACTCAATCCATGATTAATCATGCCATTCACACGACCCATTGGGTCCCATCTAGCCATTTTGACCCATTTATCCAAATTTGACCCAAATATGCTTCTTGACCCGTTTAAATTTATCTTACCCATTTATTTGTTTTGTAAACCAACTATCATCCTTTGGGTCTTCATTGAGCCATTGACCCATTTAAATTCAAATCAATTTTTATCGCAATGGCAATTCCGTAAATATGAATATTTTCATATAAACTGATAACTTTGAAATTCCAGAGTGTTACAAAACAAACAATAGAGAATAGTGAGAAACTTTTGGAGTACCCATGAAGGTGTTCTAGCACAGATCAACTCGGATGGTTAAATCATTTATGAAGAGAACTCACGCTCTAATACCAATTGAAAGTTCCCTTGGGTCCTAGAACAAGGATCGAGATTGTCCCTAGAGGGGGCTGAATAGGAGAATCTCCAATTTTTATAGTCCTTACAAATTTCTTGATTAATTAACAAATTTACAGCGGATTAATAATGTTAATCAAGAGAAATGGGTTGTGTGATCAAAAGTGTGCATAATTATAACAATAATCATACAAGTAAAGATCAACACTAACAAGACCAATTTATAGTGGTTCAGTTAAACAACCTACATCTACTCTAAGGACTCACCCAACCTTGGGTAATCCCGAATTCACTGTGTGGGGACTTACACCCTCACAATTAGAGTGGGAATTCCAACTCACTCAATCGGCTGGGAATTTCACCCACCACTGTACCAAAGACGATGCTCTAGAGTTTTTTATAGTGGTTCCAGAGCCAATCCTCCTTAATCCACTCGTCCTAGATTTTGAAAGGTTCAACCAACCCAAGGTCTAAGTCCTTATCCCTCTATTTTTTATAGTGGTTCCGGCTTCCTTGCCTTAGTCCATTTCACAAGATGATTTATAAAATAAAATAACTAAGAAGCACTTGCCTTTGTATAAGCTCACTTGTAGATGTATGCTTCTTGAGGATGCTCTCCCAATGTGATGTTGATGATATCGAAGATGTGCCTTGTGTATACTCAATCACAATCAATGAGAGGTCTCTAGGATTTAGATGTGCCAATGGATTCCTAGATCTATATTTCTTTCTCTCTCTCTCTCTCTCTCTCTTAATCACACTCAAGAAGATTGGATGTATGATTCACCAAATGTAGTGCATGGAGAAATGAGTGATCCTTCTGTTGGCCCTTGTTTAAGCTCACTAATAATGATGATGGTCCAACTGATTTGCCAAAGGATGCCAACTGGTGACATAAAGATTGGTTTTTATATAGACCACATCTAGATATAGCAACGGTAATGTACCGACAGGCCGAGCGCACCGAGGGGTCGATGACTAGAAATGTTACTGTTCAACAACTCGGCCGTTGTGCATTAAACGCACTCCCAACGGTATAATTCTTTCCTGGTCGACATATCTGTGTCTCCAATGGGTCGACAATCATGGCACCTATAGGCCGGTCCATATGAGAGGTCGGTCTAGGGCAACACCACGCTAACAGAGTTTCAAGACAGAAATTAGTCTTACCCAGACCTATCGCCCTTTACAGAGGGGTCGGTCCTAGTATTCTCGATCGGTCTTGAACTACCGATATGTTTGTTTTCTCAAGAGCCCACTTGAGTTCAAAGTCCAGAACACACAAGTCTTTATCGAAGTGTAATAGCCCGAAATTTTAAATCAATATATTTTTGGCATTTATTTAATTTAATTTGAAGTTTGATGTGATGGAATACCAAATGGATCAAATTTTGAGACAAAGGCCCAAGAAGGGTCCAATGGACCATAGAGTGAATGGAATTCGTCGGAAGGGTCAACGATGGTCAAAGTGGGCTCGATCATCATGTGGGACCCAATGGATCAAAATTGATCCAAACTCTAAGGTAAAGGGTAGAAAATAATTTGGTTGGGCTGTGGGCCCAATGGTGGCCCAATTGATTTAAAAAGGGTGAATTGGAATTAAACCCTCTAAGTTAGTAATGAAATGAAATGGCATGACCAAGTGGGGCCCACCTCCACCTCACCAAGTGAGGTGGCGTGTGGACCAAGGCAAAGGTGGGGCCAACCATCATGGTTGACTTGGTCAACCATGGATAAATTGAGAGGACTAAGGTGGATTAAGGTGGATTAAATTGATTAAAATTATTGTAAAATTATCTAAGTTAAAATTAATGGAATTAAAGTGACATGGCCAAGTGGGGCCCACCTCCACCTCATCAAGTGAGGTGGCCGGTGGGGTAGGTATAGGTGGGGGGCCGTCCACCATGGTTGACTTGCTCAACCATGGGTGGATTTCTTAGATAGATAAATTTTATGAAATTAAATTCGATGGAAATTAATTAACCTAAGTGAGGATTTAATTCAATTAATTAGGTTGGTCAATTAGGGTCAATATAGACAAGTCAATGGTGGTTTTATCTCATTTAAACCACCTAAGAAAAACAAGAAAAATACCATGGTCTTGGGTGGTGGTTTCATCTCAACCACCACCACCCAAAGTATGGTGACCCATACCTAGCCATGTGTTGGTCAAGGGGTCAACATGGGAAGACCAAACCACCAAATTCAAACACCCAAAACCATTGGCTAGTGGTGGTTTTGTCTCAACCACCACCACCAAAGTCAAGCTAGCCCATGCTTGGTTGGTGAGGCCATCATGGAGGAGCATGGTCCAAGTAAGACCAAAGAAATGAGATGGGTTTTCCATCTCATCCCTCTCATTTAAACCTCTCATTCTCACCACCTCTCCACCGTCCCACACCAAGAGAAAATAAGAAAAGAAAAAATTTTAGAGGAGAAGAAGAACAGAAGGAAAGAAAGATTAAGCTTGGCCAAACCATTATCACTTCAAGACCAAGGAAGCTAGACATTTTCTATCCCCTCCTTCTCTCTCTCTCTCTCTCAAGCAAACCCACTCAATCTTGGCCGACCCTAAGCTTAGAGGGCCTCACCATTTGATCAAGCTCATCTTGACCATACATCAAGGAGAAGAAGAGAAGAGAAGGCTAAGGAGAGCAAGATGAGAAGCAAAGAAGGACCGGAGGAGTCGTCGGGTGGTAAGAATTCTTAAAACAAGAGTTTATATATATTTTTTAAGATAAGATATGGAATCCATTTCTTAGACTAAATATGGCCAAAAAATGTTGTGGGCCATGGATCTAAGATCCATCCAACGGTAGGATAAGTAATGGATGAGATGGAAGAGGTGGTTTAAGGAAAAATAAAATGAATGGATTAAGCATGGAAAAATAGAACTTTTAATGGATTGATGGACCATAGGGTTCGGCCATGATGGATGATTTTTAATTAGGGTTTGAGGTCTAAAATTATGGAGAAGGGTTAATGATGTTGAGGTTTTTAAGTGATTAAAAAGTTGGTGATTTTTAAGGAGTTTTAATGAGAAAACCATGAGGAATGTAAATAGGTATTTTAGTTTTAAAAAATGGCATGGATAAGATGGACCATGAGCCATGGGTTCGGCCATGGTGTATGGCCGAACCCTATGGTGTTGAAAAGTGATTTTTTAACTGGGTTTAAAGGATGGAAATGATGGATTAATATGTTAATATTTTGGAAGTTTTAAAGGGCCAAAATGAATGAAGGTTATTGATTTTAAAAATGGATTGTTTTTGGACAAAACATTGTTCTTAAAATGGCACCCATGAAGGTGAGCGATGAACCATGGGTTCGGCCATGGTGAATGGCCGAACCCTATGGTGGTGATTAGTGAATTTTAATGAATGGAAAATGATGGAGATGGATAAAAAAATTTAAATGGATTTGTAAGTATAGTAGGTAATACTTTAAATGAGATGAAAATGATTTAAATTCAATTGTGATAGGACTAAATGAGGCAAGATGGACCCAAGAAATTGGAAAATGGACATCATGGGTTCGACCATGGTGTATGGCCGAACCCATGACCCCTTTATGGGCCACATCTTAGGCCAAATGTGGAATTAGGTATGGGATTAAATGTTTGCAAAACTAATTAAAATAGGTGGCTGATTTTATGATGCTAGGTCATGATTAATGAATCACTAATGGATCTAAGTATGAATGAATTTTGGACTTAGAATGTACATAAATGAATGGATGATTAACCATAGAAGAGAGAGTGGCAAAATGGTAATTATTAGCCACCTTGAGGAACCATGGGTTCGGCCATGGTATATGGCCGAACCCTATGTATGTTAGACATAAAAATTGGATACATTGCGAATGATTAAATGAAACGGATAGATGCTGTGTTTTAGGCTCGCAAATCGGAATATTTAAAATGGCCAAAATTGGATTTATGGATGTGTTTTAAATGACGGAAAACGAGGCTAAGTTAGGGGCCGATTTTGGTAAACGGATAACGTAATTAGGAACCTAAGGTTGTAATAAGTTAAGGACTTAATCATGGATAACATATGGACTAATTCGGTAAATATGTAATAAGGTACAGGGACGTCGCAAACGGTACGCGATCGGCGACCGGACTATCGAACGGAAACGTAACGGGACGCTAAGCGGTATTCGGTAGGATTCCTACCTCTTTGTAAGCCGTGGATATGTGATGGTGATTTTAAATTATTTTGATGATTATTGATTTGGCTTATGATGGATTTTTTATTATGAATTATATGTTCATACTATGGTTTATATATTTTGATATTACGCATTATATGACTATGTATGATATATATTAAGTTATGGTTTATATATATATATATATATATATATTACATAGCGTAATGCACTTACATCTCATGCATGGCATGGGCGGGAAAATAATGAAGCCGGAGTCCATGCTCCGTCAGGGCGACCGAGAATCAGACATGGGGATAGCTCTTATGCTATAACCGGAGTCCATGCTCCGTCGGGGCGACCGAGAATCAGACATGGGGATAACTCTTATCCTATGACTGGAGTCCATGCTCCGTCGGGGTGACCGAGAAGCAAACATGGGACACCTTGACGAGGCTTTGCCGTCAAGGGGGATACGATATTTTATGATGATACGGTGGATGGGTGGGACACATGACATAGGCACCCATGGCATGGCATTCATCATATGTTTAATATATTATTGTCGGTATGCATGTTATCACTAACCCATGTGCTAGCCCTACTCGGAGTCCTACTGGGCGCATTGACTAACGCCCTACTTCTACCCTAGCTGATGACGCAGGAGATGGCGAAAACGATGGACACGCCGGGAGCCAAGCTTAGGAGCTTGGGAAGCGGATATCTAGTTTTATTTAAGTTTCATTTTGGAGATGTAATTTAAAGTAGCTTAGCTCGTCGGACTGTATAATTTATATTTCTTGCTATGGTTTGGACTGCATTATGGACAATATCGTTTTGAGGCATAAATGTGAACATAGGGGTATTTTGGTAAGATAATGTTGTTTCTTCCTTTCTATTTAAAACTGGTAGGATAGTCTCTATTATAATGTTCCGCATATAATTATATTCCGCGAGCTTACTTTCTACGCGTAAACCGTTCTCGTGGACTTCATTCCGCGCACGCAAAGGGTTGGCCAGTTGAGGGCCGGGCTTTAGAAGCTCGGACTCAACTCGCGTCATGACGTCCGCGCCCGTTGTAACTTTTATTTAAAAAAATATATATATACTCTGATTTCGGTGAAAATGGGGCGGGCGTTACACGAAGAGTCGTTGACCACGAGGGGTCGTTTCAGTCTTTCACCGAGGGGTCGGTGCATATGAGACTCTCGATGAGAGGAACACCCAGAATGATAGTTCTATGATCTAGAACTTTTGTCAATCTGGTCGACCAGTCCTTGACCACGATGGGTCGATCTTGTCTCCACCGAGGGGTCGGTGAGAACAATTATTCGTGCTAATAGTGAAACCAAATACATATTTTGAAGTTGGGATCCAATTCACTGTCAAGCAGCCTTTAGGTTAGTCTGTGTCCATTACCAACATATTCAACTAAGCCTAGGCAAGGTCATCCTAAGGTGTTGGGTTCCCCCTAAAGTCATCTGTGGCCCAATTACCTTTGTGATTGCCATACATAGTGATGATGAATCCGCACTTGATCCTCCAATGCTTGAGTTCTTGATTCAATCTTCATCACTTAAGTCTAGATCATTGCTTCAAACTTCCGAGACAATGCTTCACCTAAGTCATGGAATTGACAAATAGGTGACTTAGTAAGCCGGAACACTAACAGACCTTCCAGGGCATGCTATTTGTACCCATGTAAAGGCAGTATTGTGATGAGGTATTGCAGCACTTCCATCACTCTAGTTTTGTTGTGCATCTGGGACATACAAGGATGTGTCCTGATTTGCTTCAGCAGTTCTGGTGGAGAAACATGAAGAGGTTAGTGCCTAAGTCTGTGACCCGTTATTGGACTTGCCATCAGGTCAAGATAGAACACTTGAGAACTAGTGGTAGGTTGTGGTTTTTTCTAATCCCTGAATGGAAATGTGATCATATTACTATGGATTTTGTGACTAAGTTGCCGAGGTCACCTCAAAGACTTGATGCAGTGTGGGTCATAGTGGATCAATTGACTCAGTCAGCCCGTTTTTTTGGTATGAAGACAACAGATCCTCTTGAGACTTTGAGTCGGCTATTTTTGGACAGAGGTTGTCAGACTGCACGGTATACCTAAGTCAATTGTTTTAGACCGGGACCCCGGGTTTGTCTCTCAATTCTGGCAGAGCTTGTAGAAAGAGTTGTGCACACAGTTGTGTTTCAATACAACGTTCCACCCATAGGCAGATGGTTAGTCGAAGCGTACTATTCGGATCTTAAGGGATATGCTCCGAGCTTGTGTTTGGGATCATAGAGGTAGATGGGAGATCCGCTTACATTTGGTTGAGTTCATTTACAACAACTATTAGTCAAGTATCATGATGTTATCGCACGAGTCCTTGTGTGGCAGACCATGCATGTCACCCTTATGTTGAGCAGAGACCAGTGATGCAGTGAGGTCAGGACCAAACATGGTCAAGTAGAGTACTAAGCAGGTGAGTCTGATCAGACTGAGATTGTTGACTGCCCAGAACCGACAGAAGAGTTATCCTGACTGTCGGAGGAGGGCACTTGAGTTTACTATTGGAGATCGTGTTTTCCTTCGAGTTTCACGCCGTCATGAGATTCAAAGGTTTGGGCACCCAGGAAAAGCTGTCACCTCGATATATTGATCCATTTGAGATTCTGGAGAGGATCGAGGAGGTGGCCTACAGACTTGCACTCCCTCCACGTCTCGCCCGAGTGCACAACGTCTTTCATGTTTCAATGTCTCGAAAGTATCATCATGATCTGTCGCATTTGATTAATTGGGAGGATAAGGAACTCACCGAGAACATGACCTTTCAAGAGAGACCAGTACAGATTGAGGATTCGAGGTAACAGAGTCTTTGTGGCAAGACTGTCCACTTGGTTTTGGTGGTTTACAAGTGCAAGGCAGGGAGTCTTCTACTTGGGAAAACGAGACAGCGATGCGGAAGCAATTCCCAGCTTTGTTTGAGATTAGAGGTATGAGTTCAATTTAAATTTCGAGGACGAAATTCCTTAAAAGGGGTAGTGTTGTAATGACCCGACCCGATATTCAGGGTCTTAGAGAGTCTTGTGGGTCTTCAAGTTGTTTTCGTGTTTTGGTGGCAATGAAGATTGTGTGGGCTCCATGGTGGGCCCCAATTTACCCAGTTTAGAGCTCAGAAGCTAGATGGGCATTTTGGTAATTTTTATTTATAAATATTTGTAATACAAAATGCTTGAAAATCACACGATTTTCTCCCCAATGTTCAACATTCGATTTTAGAGGGTTCTCGACTTAAATTTTCTTTTTTAAAACAATAATTGGTTTTGAAATTTGAATTTCACGTGTTTCAAGATTTTTATGAAAATAAAATAAATCATATTATGTGTAATTATAAATATAAGATTTTTTTTTTTAAAAAAAGTGGTTTTAGTGGACTTGATAACCTCTCCTAGGCCTACAATGTGGACCCACTCCTTAAAACCCAAACCCTATCCCTCTCATATACAAACTCTCTTTCTCCCTTCCCCAACCCTTCAAAAACCCTAACCTCCACCCCCTCTACCCTGTCCTTGCAACACCTCAATCCTAGCCCTAGCCGCCTCCTCCGCCGCGCCCCCCCCCCCCCCCCCCCCCCTTCCCCCTTGTTTCTCCTCTTCTTCTTCTTCCTTTGTTGCAGATCCTGAAACCCAAACCCTCAAGTCCTTTGTCTTCGTCGCCGCCCTCATCCATGTTTCTCTCTTTACACTCGGTTTTCTCTCAACCTTTTCCTCCCTCTTTTACTCTTCTTCCTCTCTTACCTCTCCTTCAAACCCTAACTCCAATCCCCTTTAACGCCGTCCTTGTAAGACCCCGCCCTTTTTCACTCGCCAAAATCAGAGTATATTTTTTTTTTATAGATGAATGAGAGAGAGAGGGGACGTCATGATGCGAGCTAAGTTCGAGCTTCCAAAACTCGACCCTTAACTGGCCACCTTTACGTGTGCGTGGATTAAGTTCACTAAAACATTTCACACGCTCTAGGAATACTTACAGAATTAACATATGAATAAATTATAATTCATATACATGACATTAATAAGCAAGGAAGCCAATCACCATAAAACTAACTAAAACTTAATTAATATCAAATCATAGCAAAATAATTCTAAGTTATTACATTCCCAAAAATAAAAGTTCTCTCAATACATCATTCCAAAATCAAGCTAAGTAATATAAGCATAAATCTGCCCAAGCTCCTAAGCTTGGCTCCCTTCATGTCCCATGCCCTTGTCATTTCCTGTTCCATAATCTATAGAGTAGAAGTAGGGCGTTAGTCAACGCGCCTAGTAGGAATTCCCAATAGGGTTATGTACACATAGGATCAATATAGAATTAAGATAAGTACATCATATCAAAACTATAAAACATCTCATAGTAATAAAACCAACGCATGATATTCATATCAAAACCATGCTAATGTATGTGTCATGCCATGGGCGTCATATGCCAATGATCTCTCACCCAATTTCCATATCCAGTCACAACACAAATATATCAACAGTTTCCTTGATAAATAAAGCCATATCAAGGTGTTCCCTTGGCCATTTACGTCCGCAGTGTTTTGTGACGACACGATCAGGTCACTGTTATACCTCTCTACATATGTTAATCAGAATTACAGATGGAGTGTGGACTCCTCCCTCTGCGCAGGGTTTCGGGACTGTTTACCTAGGAGCACTTTGGCTCAGACTACTCCGTGCCCATTTCTAGCAATCCCGGACAAGGCCAACATATCAATAGTTCACATAGCTTCATACAAGCTAGTCTCAAGCCCCAAGTCATGTCCGGACAGCTCATAACTTGGCTTGCTGTTCCATGTACTCCCTCCCATGCCATACATGAGATCATGAATGCAATAATGTCATTTCATTTCAAATTACATAAAAACCATTTGAAAATCAGTTCATATACATATATCAATTGTTTAACCCAAAGTAAATCATCACATTTAGAAATAAAACCAGTAACCAATACATAATCCACAGTGTCTCAACAAGGTAGGAATCCTACCAACGTTCAATTTACTCTACTTGCTGTCTTGTGAAGATCACGTTCTGTAGCGCCCCGCCCTTTTTCACTCGCCGAAAGTCAAAGTCTATTTGTTTTTTTAAAATAAAAGAGTGAGAGAGAGCGGGACGCCATGATGCGAGCTAAATTCGAGCTTTCAAATCCCAGTCCTTAACTGGCCAACTATACGTGTGCGTGACTAAGTCCACTAAAACAGTTCCCACGCATTAAGGTATACTTGCGGAATAAACGTAATACAAAATTAATATGAGATTAAAATTACTAACCCTATCCATTTTTAAGCAAAGAAGTCCATCACAAATAATTAACTTAAGTTCAAATGTCCAAAAATAAAACCAAACCATAGCAAGATAGGTCTAAGCTATTACAGTCCCAAAGTGCGAATAACTCAAATTACATTGTCTGAAATAAAACTTAAATAAAGTAAGTCTAAATTATCCAAGCTCCTAAGCTTGGCTCCTTTCGCGTCCTTCGTTCCGTCCATTCCCTGTATCATCATCTAAGGTAGAAGTAGGGCGTTAGTCAATGCGCCCAGTAGGTATTCTGAGTAGGGTCAAACACGTGGATTAGTATAAAAATCATAATAGATACATAATGTCAAAATCATGCTAAGTCAATGCCATGCCATGGGTGTCGTATGCTATGATTTCCCACCCATCAAACATATCTCAAAACACATAGATAATCCTCTTGATGTACAAGCCACATCAAGGTATTCATTGTCATGACTCCCCACGTATGCCGTATCCGTCCCACCGAACGGAGCATGGACTCCTCTTTCTTTTCAAACATCATATACCATTTCTCAATCGGAATCAGTGCAGATCCCTCCCCACGTATGTTTATCGGATATCCGAATGTAGCGTGAACTCCCCTCATATGATCCCTCCCATGCCATGCATGAGATGTAAGTGCAAACATGTTATTTCATATTAGACATAATAGCATTGAAATCTCATTCTTAAAACATAGCACTTCGATACCAAAAATAGATCATAACACATAGAAATAAAAACCATCACATATACATAAGTCCAAATGTTTCAACAACGTAGGAATCCTACCATCATCCAAGATAATATCCTTGTTGTTTTCGTGCAGGTCATGTTCAATGATCACGTCGAAACCGAATTGCAAAACCCCTTTTGCGAATCTCTTTTTCCTTATTACATTTAACACATAAATAAATGAAATCGATGATCCATTTGATTTCCATCATCCCCTACATCATCCCATGTTCATTTCCATTTACAATCATAGTCCTTAAACCGGTTAAGTCCCCCAATGGGGTTCGGCCATAGGATGTGTTCATGTCCACCAAAACTCATTAGTGGGCTTCGGCCATACAACATGGCCGAACCTCACTCTATGGTTTTGACCCCTTTTTAGTCCTTGTTTATTTTAACCAATCCAAGTCAATCATCATTCATTTCTTTATTTTTTAATCTAATACTCCCTAATTAGTCATTTAAATTTTTTAAACACTTAAATCTATAAAAGTCATCCTTGGGGTTGGGCCATACAACATGGCCGAACCCATGGTTCCTCCTCTTCATCCTCTTATTTCTTAACTTGATAGTCCATAGTTAATCATTTAAAACATATCTAGATCCATAAAAATTATCCATGGGGTTCGGCCATACAACATGGTCGAACCCATGGTTCTCTCTTCTCATCTTATATCATCTAGAGGATGAGTTTTTCTCAAAAATTCACATACAACAAGTTTAGTCATTTGATGGGGTTCGGCCATACAACATGGCCGAACCTCATCCAATCTCTTTTTGAGTCCTCATATGATCCCCATAAAAATTAGGGTTAGGCCATGCACGAGGCCGAATCTTGATCTTGATTATTTTCTTTATGAAATTTATTCCTTATATTTAACATACATAAGGTCATCCATAAATCATGTATACACATAGTCCTTATCATCATAACTTCATTTGTACAACCTATCTTACCCACCAACAAGGTTAGGGTCTTGTCCATTTTTCAATCTCTAAAACCATATTTCGGATTTGAGCAATACCTTACTTTTATGTTCATCTCATTGCTATTCCTTGAATGGATTTCAAATCCATGGCCTTATAGCCATTTGGCCGACCTTTTCAACCCGAAATGGAACCCCATGGTTTCGGCCATTCCATAGCCGAAACCATGGTTCCCTTAGTTTCTTCTTAATCAATGAATATTACATACCTCTCCCGCGACTCCTCTGTTTCTTTAGGTCTGATTTTGCTCCTTCCTTAGTGCTTTCTTCTTCCTCCTTCGTTCTTCGGTTTCTCTAAGTCTAGAGCCGAAAATGTGTGAGAGAGAGATAAGAAGAGGGAATGCAACCTCTTGATCCACCTTGAGAATTTGGCCAAGTATGATGAGAGAGGGAGTGGAATTGAGATGAGAAACTCCTAATGGAGGGTTCGGCCAAAGATGTTGATTGAGAGAGGGAGGAATTGAGAGGAAAGTCTCAATGGAAGGATCGGCCAAGGTGGTGTAGTTTCAGAGAGGGAGAGAGGGAGAGGATGAGATGAAACTCTAATTTCTCTTTGTCTCAAGGAGAGGATTGGCCTTAGGGTTTGGGTGTGAGTCCTTTGTGTCTTGCCTTAACCTCCCAACCACCCTCATCACTTCTTGGTCTTTCCCATGTGTCCCTTGGTTAACCAAGGAGACACATGGCTTACACTTGGCTTTCCCTCCCCCTTCCCAATGGTTTTGTCTAGGGTTTCCATGAGATGGAAACCCTCCATCTCCCCTTTCGACTCACCCAAGTCCCTTCCACTTCCATGTGACTCACTTGTTTATTTTGACTCACTTCCCATTCAACTCACTTCACTTAAATGAAACTCATTCCCCTAATTCAGGCGCTTGAATTCATTTCCATCTAACTCAAGTGATTGTAATTCCTAATTCAATATAATTCCACTCACCATATTTGAACTCACCCATGGTTGACCAAGTCAACCGTGGTAGCCGGCCCTACAAGTTACCTTAGACCACACTCCACCTCACTTGATGAGGTGGATTTGGGTCCCACTTGGCTATGCCACTTCCATGTCACCTCATACACTTGCCTTAGGTCTTAATTGGGTACATGACCTGATTAAATCAATTCATCTTGACCCATTGGATCCCAATTGGGTATTTGACCAAATTGACCACATTTACTCAATTAATTAGAATCAAACTATATCCATGATCCGTTGGATCATAATTGGGCCATTGCCCCAATTCTAATCCATCTAACATTTATTCCATCTATAAATCTTAAAATTAACAATTAAAATAGATAATATCCAATATAATAATTGCATTGAAAATCCAGGATGTTGCACGTTCAACAATCACGTCGAAACGAATCGTAAACTCTTTGCGAATCTCATTTCCTTATTAAATACAATCGTATACATAAATCAATTTAATTATCCATTTAAATTTCAGGCATCCCTTACATCCTTCCAGATAGACTGAAACATCTGCAATATCATATAAAAATTTTACTTTTCAATTCAGTTGACTAAATCATGCCCAGTTACTGTTCCCTGCCTTTCCCCCACAGACTTTCAGTCGACTGAAATACATATTCGGTCTGCTGAAACACGACTAAGAACTGTTTAATCTTGATGCATAACCTTTCAGTCGACTGAATCATAGATTCAGTTGGCTGACTCTGAGTCGAACCTTCTGTGCTCTTGGTCAATCCACTTTCAGTCGACTGAATGATGGAAATAAATTCAAATGCTTGAGTTAGGAGAATCTTCATTTAAGTGAGTTGAATGGGTGGTGAGTCACATGGAAGATGAAAAGATTGGTGGAGGGTTTCCATCTCAATGGAAACCCTAGACACAAAAACGTTAGAGAGGGTGGTGCCAAGTGTAAGGCATGTGTCCTCTTGGTTACCCAAGGGACACATGGGGAAGACTCCACATTGAATGAGGGTGGTTGGGAGGTGAGGTCTTATCCAAGAAACCCTAAGACAAGATGGAAAAGACTCATCTCAACCCTCCCTTGGCTGATCCTCCTTGAGACCAAAAGAAATAGAGAGTGTTCCATCTCATTCACTCTCTCCCTCTCACCAAAAACCCTAGGGGCCGACCTCCTCCTTGAGACAAAAGAACTTAGAGTTTTCTCCCATTCTCTCCTCCTCTCCCTCTCTCAAACCTTCACCTAGGCCTAACTCTCTCTTAGGGTTTTTATCTCAAACCCTCTCCCTCTCAAGCAACACTCTTTGGCAGGAGATCAAGGAGGAGGAAGAAAGACTAAGGGAGGAAAAGAACAGAGGAGCAAGACGGAGCAAAAGAAAACGAAGGAGTCGCGAAATCGGCATGTATTGGCTTAACAAGGTTTATAAATTAAAAGGAGGTTAAGGGAACCATGGTTTTGGCTATGGAATGGCCGAAACCATGGGGTTCCATATAGGATTGAAAGTGGTTGGCCAAAATGTTATGGGCCATGGATTTAAAATCCATCCAAAGAATGAGATGGAAAAATGGACAAAACCCGAATAGGTAAGATAGGTTGTTAAGGACAATATGTATACATGCACGGTTAAGCATGAGAAATGATCAAGAACATGGTTCGGCCCTTGCATGGCTGAACCCTAATCTTGATATGCATAAGGACCATATGCATGTTCAATATAAGGAATGGAGAATGATCAAAGATCATGGTTTGGCCCTTGCATGGCCGAACCCTAGATTTTATGTATGGACCATATGAGAACTCAAAAGGGATTGGATGAGGTTTGGCTATGATGTATGGCCGAACCCCATCAAAGGATCTAATCACGGTTATGTAATCTTTAAGAGGAAATGATGAACCATAGGTTCGGCCATGTTGTATAGCCGAACCCCATGGAAGAATGTTGGTGATTTTAAATAGGTTTTAATGATGAAAATGATGGAAAAATATGTATGGATCTAGAGTTGTTTTTAAATAATTAAACCATGGGCTATCAAGTAGGAAATGATGGAAAACAATGGACCATGGGTTCGGCCATGATGTATGGCCGAACCCCATGGAGAAATATTGATGGATTTAAATGTGTTTAGACCTTGAGAAAATGGAAACAAGGAACCATGGGTTCGGCCATGTTGTATGGCTGAACCCCATGAACCATTTTGATGGATCATTTTGTAGATCTATGCATGTTTAAGAGATTGAATGATCAAGCTAAGAAATGGAGGGATTTATTATGGATCTATGTTTATGTTAATGAATCATTTATGGACCTAAGTTATGGGTAAATAAGTTAAGTGATTAACTATGAAAATGAATAGTGGCTAAGTTGGGAAATGATAAAAATAAGGAACCATGGGTTCGGCCATGTTGTATGGCCGAACCCCATGAAAGACTTTCATGGACATGGGTGTATGATTAAACCCATGGGGGATATTTTCATGGACCTAAGTGTGTTTCATCAAGTTAAATGTTTAACTATGGAACGTTAGCAGATTAGGTAATCAAAGAATGGATGATGTTTGACCCATTGTGTGTAACGCCCCGCCCTTTCCGAGAAATCAGAGTCTAATTTTTTTTTTTGAAATAATAATAAAATATCGAAAGAGAGCAGGCGGCGTCACGACGCGAGTTAAGTTCAGACTACTCAAGTCTGAACCTTAACTGGCCACCCATGTGTACATGGACTAGACCATGATAATGAATCACACATGGAACAAACTACAACATGCGGAATAAACTAGATTAACTGCGGAAATAATATGAAATGATAGCAAATAACAGTCCCAAATGATAATTAAGAAAACAACCATCCATAGTTATTAGTCCAATCAAACCATAGCAAGTATTGACTTATTACATGTCCATCAAAATATAATCCAAATGACTGTAGATAAATAATCATGTTCATCATTCAAGCACTTAGGCTTGGTTCCCCTCCCGGTCATTGACCTTCTCTTTCCCTTTCCTTGTACCTGCATTCTCCTCTGAGGATAGAACTAGGGCGTTAGATCAACGCGCCCAGTAGGTTCCCGAATCAGGGCTACCACATGTTAGCATATAAAACATGCATATATATCATATTATATGATCATAAAAAACAGGTAAAACAATGCTATGAAGTATGCACATGCAATGAGTCTCTCCCATCATGTACATTCATAGCCATCACTTAACGTGCCTCGCACCGTCAAGGTAAATCACAATACACTTCCATCTCTTCATCATTGAGTTGACTCATATCACATATTAGTCCTCCTGGCGGGACTCTCATAACCTAAGGAGACCATTGTGACTATGATCATCATGTTACTCCTCCTGGCGGGACTCTCATCGCCTAAGGAGGACGTAACTCATAATTGCAACACTGTAGAACCTCAGTCATCATCCCATGTCCATGCATGAGATGCCAATGCTTTGTATGCCATTTGTAAATGCATAATTCATCATTCAAAATATGGTAAGTAATAGTATGTCAATAACTCATAAAACCCTTCAGGAAAACAGGTGAAAATGTGGTTACAAGTAGGTAGGAAACCTACTTAAACTTTGCTTAAGTGTCTGTTCCTTTTTGAGCTTCACCCGGCCACGACTCGCACGTCGTTCAAATCTCGTCACCTTGTGATGTAACAATAAGTAAATCATACTATCATTTAAATGTCCATTCACATATAAAAACATCTTGTAAGTCCTTTGATCAATCCCTTCATTTGGCTTGTATTCACAGATTTGCCATTGGTCTAACCAATGTGTAATCTTTCTCATAATCAAAGTTCATAAAAGTAATCTACCTTAGTGGGGTTCGGCCATACAACATGGCCGAACCTCACCACTTTGTTTTTGATCCTTTCCACCTTTCATACATCAATCTTCATTTTGATTTTTAACCAATCAAATTACAAGTTAGTCACTAGGTCTACTAAATGACCACTAGTGGGGTTCGGCCATACTACATGGCTGAACCTCACCATACTGATTTTGTCTCTTCTTTCATCATATATAGTGGCTGGTTATTTACTTATCACTAAGTCCAAAGATAAATCCATATGTTTACTTAATCCAACTCATACAAACAAATCATAATCTCCAACAAAACAATCAATGGGGTTCGGCCATTCATATGGCCGAACCCTATGATCCTCCTACTCAATGGTCCCATCATTTGTTTACAAGTTAGGCTCTACTATTTAGCCATGTTAACTACATGGTTCAGCCATTCCATGGCCAACCCAAAACAGCAAGCTTATTTCCATTTAACACACATAAGAAAACCCATAGACTTGGTCCATTCATCCCAAAAATAGCCCCATGGGGTTCGGCCATGTGCCAATGGTTCTCTTGATCTGATTGATCCATCATTTACCCATGATTATTCATGGTTTAATCATGCTAACTCAACCATGACATATACATGGTTCAGCCGCATAAACATCCACCAAAACAGTAAATTAAACTTCACCAAATCACATCAATTACTTACATGGGGTTCGGCCATCCAAGGTGGCCAAACCCTATGTCCATGTTTTGGTCTTTCAAACATGTTTTAGGTGTTATTTAAACATACAATACCAGTATAATATTGCTGCATTTATACCTCTTAGAAACCTATCCAAATAAGTTCATCCACTTGTCCCAAAAGACCATAATATTTCATGGGATTCGGCCATCCAAGATGGCCGATCCAAATGGTCCATTTTATCAGTTTTAAACCACTGTTTTAGACCCATGATACCTTCAGTCCTTATGTCATTCAGATCCATGTTTTTAACCCTTTCTAAAACATGCATTTGAATCTTAAATAAAACCCAAAAACAGTCCATAAAACTCCATGGTTTCCATGTTTCAAAACATGAAAACCATCAATCTTTTACATGGGGTTCGGCCCTCCATGGTGGCCGAACCCAACGGTTATTTTTACCATTTTTAAACCTTTATTAATCAAGGTTAAAACGTTGGTGTATTCGGCCATAACCATGGCCCAATACACACCCCATTTGTTCCATGTTATTAAACCAAAATAACATATAAATGCTTACCAAAACTTCCAATCTTTCTTCTTGCCTTTGGTCCTTGGCTTCTCCCTTTTATTTCTTCCTTTCTTTTGCTATTTTGTGCTTGATCTACTGGTGCAAACACCTCTGCTATTCCAGCTAGGAAAAACGAATTGGAGAGAGGGAGAGAGAGGTAGGAATTCTTGAGATCTCCAAGAATGACAATCGGCCAAGAGTGGTGTTTTGTTTTTGGTTAAGCAGCCCCATATCTCTCATCCAATCCTCATCAATATTTGCTTTAACCAATGGGACACTTGCTGCTAACCAATGCACACCCATTGGCATCCCAACGTTGGAGGCTTGGGTTTCCAAATGGGATAGGAACCCTCCAACTTCCTGTGAGACTTTTATCTCATTTTATTAACTTCACACATGGGAAAACCCTCCATGCCATTAACGTGTGGAACCTTAACCTTGGTGGGGTGTGAGACCAAGGCAACTCCCCACCTTCCACTTGGCTCACTTGAATTACAAGACCCCTTTGATTTCCAACACAACTCATCTAACTCATAAGCCCAACTCACCTCATTAATTGACAATCATTTAATGCATTTGAATCAACTCATTTTTAATTCAAATTAAATAAAATCAGTTCCACTTAACCTGATTTAACTCACCATTGAACTCTTTTGTGGGCCCACACTGTCGGCTGTGGTCAACAAAGTCAACCCGACCAGTTGGGCCCCCCCTTTAGCTCCTTGACCCGTTTTTGACTCCATGACCAAATTATGGGTATTTTGGTCATTTGTAATTGGTTTTCACATGTGCATCAGGCCTACCCATTTTTTCTCCACTTGATTTCCAATCAAATCAGCTTAACCCCATTTAATTTGAGCTTACACAATGGTCAAATCATCCATTTTGACTTATTGGGTCCAATTGTGCTCATATGATCTTAATTTGACCAATGGGCCCCACCATTTCCTTACTTAACATCACAAAATAATTAATTTAACACATCAGGGGCATTTTCGTAATTATCCACTTCATTGAGAAATTACCCATCCAATCAAACTTGACAATCATAATGTGCTCATATGATCTTAATTTGAGCAATGGGCCCCACCATTTCCTTACTTATCATCACAAAATAATTAATTTAACACATCAGGGGCATTTTCGTTAATATCCACTTCATTGAGAAATTGGGGTGTTACAATATAACCCTCTTTTTAAAATTTTCGTCCCGAAAATCGAGCGAAGTAGGGTTCTCAAAATAAATCACATAAATAATTCGGGGTGAGCTGTTCTCATCTCCGATTCAAGTTCCCATGTGGCCTCTTCATCACCATGACGGTCCCATACCACTTTTACGAACTGAATTGCTCTGTTTCGCAGCACCCTTTGTTCGGCCTCCACTATCCTGATCGGTTTCTCGACGTACGTCACGTCGCTTTGTACTTCAATATCCTGAACATTCAAAACATGGGACGGATCCGGATTATACTTTCTTAGCATTGACACATGAAACACATTATGTAGAGTTGCTAACTGCGAAGGAAGAGCTAACTGGTAAGCTACATCCCCCATCCTTCTTGTGATGGAAAATGGTCCCACATATCTTGGCGACAGTTTTCCTTTCTTGCCAAACCTCATGTGTCCTTTCCGTGGAGAGACCTTTAAAAATACCATGTCTCCCACTTCAAATTCCAGAAACCGTCTCCTTTTATCAGCGTAAATCTTCTGCCGACTCTGTGCAGTCAATAAGTGTTGACGTATCAACTTAATTTGTGCGGTAGTCTCTGCGACTAGTTGCGGTCCAATCAATGCAGGCTCTCCAGCCTCTGTCCAACATACCGGCGACCTACACGGTCTACCATATAATGCCTCGTATGGAGTCATCTAAAGGCTTGCCTGATAGCTGTTATTATACGAGAACTCCACCAGTGGTAAGTGATTCTCCCATCCTCCTTTGAAATCTAACATACATGCTCTCAGCATGTCTTCCAAAGTCTGTATTGCCCTTTCTGACTATCCATCAGTCTGTGGATGGAAAGCAGTGCTAGTCAGTAAGTCTGTCCCCATGGCTGACTGCATGCTTTGCCATACCTTGCCTATAAAATGGCCATCTCTGTTCGATACTATCGTTCGAGGAATGCCATGTAGCCGAATGATCTCTTTAATATACCGCCGACCCAACGTCTCAGATGAATCTGTCATCTTGATAGGAATGAAATGTGTGGACTTGGTCAGCCAGTCGACTACGACCCATATGGCGTCATTGCCCTTTGAAGACCTCGGCAACCCCGATACAAAATCCATGGAAATGTGTTCCCATTTCCATTATGGCACTGCTAAGGGTTTGAGTAACCCTGGTGGCTTTTGATGTTCAGTCTTAACTTGCTGACAAGTTAGACAATGTGCCACGAATTCCGCCACATCCTTTTTTAGTCCATGCCACGCCTCTTTAGGTCATGGTACATTTTGGTGCTGCCCGGATGGATAGAGAGCTTGGACTGATGTGCCTCAATCAGTAGCTCTTTCCTGCAACTCTTTGACACATATGTTCTTTCCCGGAATACAAGACCTTGTCCTGGCCGTAATTCCCATTCCGGTACAATGGTGTCAGTAGACATCTTGGCCCATATGTCCTCCACTTCCGGGTCCATACGTTGTTCTTGTTCAATCTTGGTAACTATGTTGGATTGTATAACCAGATTGTATATGGTCCCACAGTTGTTATAGTAGAGTTTAAACTCTCGGATGGTATTCAACATCTCCCATTCCGATATGATCAAGTATGCCACGGATGCATGCTGTATACAGCTGAGGGCATCCGCTACCTTGTTTGCCTTGCCTGGATGATATCTAAGCGCAAACTCATAATCCGCCAGATACTCCATCCATCTTCGCTGCTTGAGGTTGAGCTCCTTCTGATCAAAAAGATATTTTAAACTCTTATGATCAGAAAATACCTCAAATTTCTCGCCGTGAGGTAGTGTCTCCAACTCTTGAGGGCGAAAACTACTGCAGCTAATTCCAAATCATGTCTAGGGTAAAGACGTTCATGTATTTTTAACTGCCTTGAACCATACGCCACCACAAAATTACTCTGACTGAGTGTACAACCCAGTCCCTCTCCCGAGGCATCGCAATATACCTCGCAACACTTGCCACTTACCGGCAAAACTAAAATAGGGGCAGTGGTAAGTCTTGTCTTCAACTCTTCAAACCTTTGATTACATAGATTTGTCCACTCGTACTTGACTCCCTTCTGAGTGAGTTGAGTCAATGGAGATGCAATTTTGGAAAAATCCATAATAAATCTTCTATAATAACCAGCCAATCCCAAGGAGCTACGAATTTCAGTTACATTCTTGGGCGCTTTCCAATCTTTCACTGCTGCCACCTTAGCTGGATCCACGACTATACCTTCCTCAGATATCACATGTCCCAAGAAATTGACTTCGGATAGCCAGAATTCACATTTACTGGCCTTGGCATATAGCTTATTCTGCCTCAAAATATTCAAAAATATCCGTAAGTGCTCTGCATGTTCTTCCTGACTCTTGGAATATATCAGAATATCATCAATGAATACGATTACAAATTGATCCAAATAGGGACGCAAGATTCTGTTCATCAAATCCATGAACACCGCCGGCGTATTTGTGAGTCCAAATGGCATGACTACAAACTCGTATAGTCCATACCGCGTCCGGAAGGCCGTCTTCTCTATATCTTCCTCCCTAACCCGTATTTGATCATAACCAGACATCAAATCAATCTTTGAAAAATGGCTGGAACCCTTCAATTGATCGAATAAATCATCGATCCTGGGTAGAGGGTACTTGTGCCGGACTGTTAGCTGATTCAGCTTCCGGTAGTCCATGCACATCCGAAGTGAACAATCCTTCTTCTTCACGAACAACACTGGTGCTCCCCATGCTGAGGTACTGTTCCGGATGCAACCCAGCCTAAGCAGTTCATCAATCTGCTTCTTTAGCTCCGACATCTCTGCTGGTGCCATCCGATAGTGTGGTAACGATACTGGTGCTGTGCCAGGGTACAACTTGATCTCGAAGTTAATCTCCTTCATAGGTGGTAAACCAGGGAGTTCCTTTGGAAATACATCCTCAAATTCTTGTACAATTGCCGGAAGTTCAGTAACTGGAGCTTTATTTATGGTGATATTATTCAATACCACATGGTTTAACCCTTCCTGCAATCCACTTTGTTTATTTGCACGGACTACGTATTGCTTGCCCTCGGGTGACTTAAATGTCACTCTTCGACGATAACAGTCGATGTTGGCATGAAACTTAGCCAACCAATCCATACAGAATATAATATCATATTCAGACATGTCCAGCACTAGGTAATTGAACTCAAATCTGAGTCCAGCTAATTCAGTGTTAATCGCCGTACATATAAGTCCGAATGCCGAATCTCCGACAGGGGATACAATAGTAAGTGTTGTGGCTAATCTTTGAACTAATGTACCAGTAGCAGTAATAAATGATGCAGCTATGAAGGAGTGTGATGCTCCAGAATCAAATAGTGCATATGCATATAAACTACTCACTACCGCCATACCTTGTATTACAGCATGATCCTCTTCCTCTGGAGAAGTTAGAGTAAATAATCGTCCTGATCCAGCAGGGTTAGACCCTCGACCTCCCCGACTTCGCATTCTGCCTCCTCTGGAGTTTGCCGGTCTAGCTGGCGGACGAAATGATCCTCTAGAGTATGACAGCCTGTTGAGTTTTGGGCAGTCCTTTTTATAGTGACCTGGTTGATCACAGTGAAAACAGGTGTTCACTCCTCGAGAAGCTTGAGTGACTGCTATAGATTGAGTAGGCTGGTTGGGGCGAAAGCCCCCACTAGATCCAACAGACGGTGAGGGTCTGCTGAAGTTTGACCTGAACCTCTTGTTGGGTTGGTACGCACCCCTCCCACTCGGAGCTCGGCGGTTGTCCACTTTCGCAAATTCTGCCATTTCTTGTTCCACAATGGTTGCCCTGCTGACCACCTCCGCCAGCGTGGCTGCTTTGAACACGGTTACCCTGGCCCTTATGTTTGGCCGTAACCCACGCTCGAACTTGCGAGCCCTCCGATATTCCGTGTCCACCACATAAAATGCATAGACTGACAAGCTGAGAAACTCTTGGTGGTACTCAGCCACCGTCATCGAGCCTTGCACTAATGTCATAAAGGCCTGAATTTGACGTTCTCTCTCTTCCTCCGGAAAGTAGCGCTCTAAGAATGTCGCTGAGAATTGCTCCCAGGTCATAGCAATTCTTTCTCTTCTTGGCACAAGTGCCTGCTGTTTCTCCACTACTTTCCACCATTTAGCAGCGTCATCTATTAGCTGTGACGTGGCCAATAGGATTTTGTGTGCATGACTCTTGAAATTCAAAAGAGTCAGTATGTGAGAAATCTTCTCCAACCAGTTCTCAGCTCCGACTGGCCTTCCTCTGCCCTTGAAGTAAGGTGGCCGCTGTTGTTGAAAATCTCTGACCATATTACGGTCATTATTTTCACTCGTGCTTCCCCCTCCGTTCATATGTTGTTGGAGGACAGATGTTACTACAGCTTGTACCAAGCTGTGCAGTTCAGGAGGCACATAGTGTACAGTCAGGTTGCTGTTCTCTTCCTCCTCTCGTCGATAATGACGAGACTCTTCCTCATTGCGCGATTGTTCAAGAACTGACCGCTCCTCGTCATGAATTGACCACTCTTCGTCATGTACCGATGGCACCTTCTTGTGTTGAGGTACTACTTTTCCTTGTGGTGTGATTATTAACACCTCATCCTTCTTTTTACTGTCTTGTCGGGTCCTTCTCTTTGACGCCCCCTCACCTAATCCGATTTGTAAAACTCTTTCTTTTCCCTTCGTATCCTTTACAACCTTTTTCTGTGGCGCCATTTATTCCTAATTCATGGAAACATTATAGACTTAGTTTCCATTAACAATATGCATCAAATGCCATAAATCGTCATAAAATCATAAATTCACATATTTTATATAAATTCAACTTCATCTTTGTACAAAGGTGGGTAGGGTGAAACAAAACCCTATATATAAAAAGAATGCACCCATACAAAATAACCCTCTTTTTAATACCCCTTCATATTACTTCCTATCCTAGTCTTCTGTAGAAGACTCCGCATCATTAGCGAACTTGAAACGGTTATCAGGACACGTCATCGTCGTGTGGCCCAATACTTCACAAGTCGTGTAGGGTATTAATCCAGGTCCTCCAATATAAGGACAATTAGTCCTCGCCTCTCCATGCCCATGTAGTCCACAGGACAGGCAGACAATGCCCAGCAGGTGAGGACAATACCGACAGTTGTGCCCATCTTGATTGCACAACTCACACGTGTCATAGGGATTTATCTCCCCAAGCGATTCCAATATAATAGGTGTAACACCCGCCCCTTTTCACCGTAAAAATCAGAGTACATTTTTTTTTTGAGTGCTAAAGTGACAAAGGGCACGGACGTCACGACGCGAGTTAAGTTCCGAGCTTCTAAAGCCCGGCCCTTAACTGGCCAACCCTACGCGTGCGTGGAACATAAGTCCACGAGTACGGTTCACGCGTAGCAAGTAAGCTCACGGAACATAAAAATAAATGCGGATGATCATAGAACTATCCTACCAGTTTTTCAGATAGCAGAGAAGTAAGATCCATTTAATTACTAAAATGCCACTGGACTGCACCGTCCAAAATAAAATATACAACATAGCAAGCCATCTAAGTTATTACATTTCCAACAAGTTAAATTATACAATTACACATTTCCAAAATGAAATAATTCAACTTAAACAAAATAACTAGTCCGCCTTCCCAAGCTCCTAAGCTTGGCTTCCGTCTCGCCCTTCTGGTCCGCCATCTCCTGCATTGTCAGCTAGGGTAGAAGTAGGGCGTTAGAACAACGCACCCGGTAGGACTCCGAGTAGGGCTAGCACACGGATTAGTAATAACAACATACTGATAATAACCCAATGAAAAGTGATAAACCACGTAAAGTGAAAATATACGATGTATGCCATGCCCTGGGTGTCTATGTTATGAATCCCACCCATCATTCCTGCCATATACTGTCATATCCCTCTTGACGGAAGAACCTCATCAAGACATGTCCAACGGCAAAATATCCCCCTTGACGGCAAAGCCTCGTCAAGGTGTCCCCATGCCTGTTCTCGGTCGCCCCGACGGAGCATGGACTCCGGTTTGTTTATTTTTTTCCGCCCATGCCATGCATGAGATGTAATGCATTATGCTATGTAATATTTATAACTCATAACCTTAAGATATCATACATAGCCTTAATTTATAATGCATAACCTTAATCATAGTTCATAGCCATTAAATAAAATCCATCTTAAACATAGCATCCATAATTGTAAAAGCCCATCATAAGATAAATACTAAAATCAATAAAATATGACAAAAATACCATCACACATCCATGGCTTACAAATAGGTAGGAATCCTACCGAATACGACTCGCGTCTTTATTTCGTTTTCGTCCGACAATCCAGCTACTGACTCGCGTACCGCTCACGCTATCCGGTACCTTATTAAATTACCAAATCAATCCAAGTTTTAATCATTTACGAGCCCATAAATCATAACTTAGTGGGTTTCTTCATTTTAGCCAATAATTACCATTTGTGCCACTACCCCTTTACATAACCAATTACTCATTCATTCATGCCTATTTAAACCCAAAATTGATCCACAACCTAGGTCCTTAACTTAGGTCCATCATTGACTTACCAAAACATTAAAATTTGTCATGTAATTAATCTAACCATTACTCATTTAAATCCATTCAAACCCCATACTTAATCACATGTATACCCATTGACCTTAAACCCAAATTGATTTACAATTTGGGGCATGGGTTCGGTCATACACCATGGCCGAACCCATGATGTTCCTTTCTCCATTTTTTCTTGGGTCCATTGTTACATTTTAGATCCACCAATAATCCCTCCTTGAGGGGTTTAAATCATGCAACTAAACCATATTCTTAGCCCCATTTGGATCATCACTTTTGTTCACTTGAAACCCAAAATTCATCAACACATTACCCTTTAAACCCTTCATTTAATCACCATTTCATCACCATTCCATCACCATTCCATTGCATTTTTCATCATACAATCATTTTAAAACATTACTCCCATGCATTCATTAAAACCCTAATTCATTAATCAAGAACCCACATTGCTTTCCATTCTTAAAACCCTAAGCAATTTAAACCAACCACCAAATCACCCACCATGGGGTTCGGCCATATTACATGGCCGAACCCTATGGCCCATGATTCTTATTTCCAAGTACCCAATTCCATGCTCAATTTAATCAATCACACAATGCACACAATATATTTCTCCAATTTCTTACCCTAACCCTAATTCACCCATTTAGGGTTTTCTCCATCTTCCACCCTTCCATTTAATGTATCTAAATTCCATAGTATAAAATCACCTATCCACCATTAATTTCACAAAAATAAATTCCATTTCTTAAACCATAAAATCCAAAATTCTTTTATTTAAGAAATACTCACTATCCGACGTCTCCTCCGATTTCCGCCGCTCCCGTCGGTCTCCTTAGTCTCCTCTCTCCTTCCTCTTGATCTTTGATAGGTCAAGATCTTTGATCAAGGGTGGCAACTCCCAACCCTAGAATCGGCCATGTTAGGTTTGAATTGAGAGAGGAAAAGAGGAAAGATGATGAGAGGAAGATGATGACCATAACCTTAGATAAATTTTTGCACCAAGTTTTTACTTCTTTGTTCTCTCCTTGAGCTCCTCTCTTTTTTTCTCCTTCACTTGGACATGTAGAGGACGGCCATGGGAGAATGAAAATGGAGAGAGTAGAATGAAAAGAGAATAAGAAATGGTAAAGAAAAAATGGACTCAACTTAACTTGTTTTACCATTTATTACTCCACCAACCCTAAGATATTTTCTTAGATATTTTTAAATATCTCTTATTTGCTTTATGGTGATGGTTATCTAAACCACCACCATGCCCAACGTGTTTAACATTTTGAGGTGGGGTAGCTTGGTCTCCCTTTGACCAATCTAACCCCATTTAGCCACCAACTTATTAATTTAAGTATTTAATTAATTTGGTAATTAACTTAGGTTAATTCATTTTTATTTAACCTAATTCCCATTATTCCACCCATGGTTGACCAAGTCAACCATGGTGGCCGGCCCCACCAATCATTGGCCCACACGTCACCTCACTTGATGAGGTGGAGGTAGGTCCCACTTGGCCACACCACCATTGTTTAATTCCAAATTACTTAGGGTGATTAAATTTCATGAAGCCCACTCTAAATGGATCACCATTGGGACCATGGCCCAATTACATTTCCATCTAGCCCATTTACCTTAGAGCATAACCATCTTGACCCATTGGGTCCCAAATGGGTATTTGACCCCATTTGACCATTCTTGACCCATTTAAATAAATTTAAATCCAAACCATAGTCTATTGGGCCACACTTGGGCCTTTATCAAATTTTGGCCCATTTACCATTTACTCCACCAATTTTCTAATTTCCATCATTAAAATAAATAATATTCACATTTATATTAATTCCCAAATTTCGAGACCTTAAAATAGGAACACCTGCAATAGGATCCTCCAGAAAAGGTGCTAGATCCTCTTCTTCTTCCTCAGGAGGTTCCACCACCCAGGAATGTCATCCATCAAATCCTCTGGAACAGGTGCTAAGTCCATATCATCTTCCTCAAGAAGTCCCTCCTGAAGGTCCACATTAACTTCCATGCTGATACTGTTGGAAGTCGATACCAAATCCACTGGACAACTAGGTGTCCCTTTATCCCATAATTCTGTGTATTCCTCGTTGCTTGACATATCTGTGCAACAACATTTTTAAACACATAAATCAACAACAATTCTAAATAAACCACTCTTGGTTTTTAGGGGAATTTGATCATGCATAATATCATGTACTTTGTTTGGGAAGATTGCCAAATCAACACTCTTTGTTTTCTTTTGTTTCTGGGGAAATCTCTAAATTCCTGTTGATTGTTTTCCAGTGTGGGAGTTTCAGGGGAGTGCATCCTACTTTGCTATGTTTGATATGTCCAGTTATGATGAATGTACTTTACTTTGCTATCTTTCATTGTCGTTCTCAGATTGATTGTTCAGTCTGAGTCACTCGAAGTAAATTAATCCGGCCCCCAGTCAGCGGACTCCGAAGAGTCGGTCAGTTAGGATTCTTATCCGTCAGTGAGACATGAAACCGTCTTAATCTTACTTCGATGATTCAACTTCCCGTTTCGCTCTGATACCAACTGTAACGTCCCGCCTTTTCCGAGAAATCAGAGTCTAATTTTTTTTTTAAATAATAATAAAACATTGAAAGAGAGCGAGCGGCGTTACGACGCGAGTTAAGTTCAGACTACTCAAGTCTGAACCTTAACTGGCCACCCATGTGTACATGGACTAGACCATGATAATGAATCACACATGGAACAAACTACAACATGCGGAATAAACTAGATTAACTGCGGAAATAATATGAAAAGATAGAAAGTAACAGTCCCAAATGATAATTAAGATAAACAACCATCCATAGTTATTAGTCCAATCAAACCATAGCAAGTATTAACTTATTACATGTCCATCAAAATATAATCCAAATAACTGTAGATAAATAATCTTGTTCATCATTCAAGCACTTAGGCTTGGCTCCCCTCCCGGTCATCGACCTTCTCTTTCCCTTTCCTTGTACCTGCATTCTCCTTTGAGGATAGAATTAGGGCGTTAGATCAACGCGCCCAGTAGGTTCACGAATCAGGGCTACCACATGTTAGCATATAAAACATGGATATATATCATATCATATGATCATCAAAAACAGGTAAAACAATGCTATGAAGTATGCACATGCAATGAGTCTCTCCCATCATGTACATTCATAGCCATCACTTAACGTGCGTCGCACCGTCAAGGTAAATCACAATACACTTCCATCTCTTCATCATTGAGTTGACTCATATCGCATATTAGTCCTCCTGGCGGGACTCTCATCACCTAAATAGACCATTGTGACTATGATCATCATGTTGCTCCTCTTGGCGGGACTCTCATTGCCTAAGGAGGACGTAACTCATAATTGCAACACTGTAGAACCTCAGTCATCATCCCATGTCCATGCATGAGATGCCAATGCTTTGTATGCCATTTGTAAATGCATAATTCATCATTCAAAATATGGTAAGTAATAATATGTCAATAACTCATAAAACCCTTCATGAAAACAGGTGAAAATGTGGTTACAAGTAGGTAGGAAACCTACTTAAACTTTGCTTAAGTGTCCGTTCCTTTTGAGCTTCACCCGGTCACGATTCGTACGTCGTTCAACTCTCGTCACCTTGTGATGTAATAATAAGTAAATCATACTATCATTTAAATGTCCATTCACATATAGAAACATCTTGTAAGTCTTTTGATCAATCCCTTCATTTGGCTTGTATTCACAGATTTGCCATTGGTCTAACTAATGTCTAATCTTGCTCATAATCAAAGTTCATAAAAGTAATCTACCTTAGTGGGGTTCGGCCATACAACATGGCCGAACCTCACCACTTTGTTTTTGATCCTTTAGACCTTTCATACATCAATCTTCATTTTGATTTTTAACCAATCAAATTACAAGTTAGCCACTAGGTCTACTAAATGACCACTAGTGGGGTTCGGTCTTACTACATGGCCGAACTCACCATACTGATTTTGTCTCTTCTTTCATCATATATAGTGGCTGGTTATTTACTTATCACTAAGTCCAAAGATAAATCCATATGTTTACTTAATCCAACTCATACAAACAAAGCATAATCTCCAACAAAACAATCTATGGGGTTCGGCCATTCATATGGTCGAACCCTATGATCCTCCTACTCAATGATCCCATCATTTGTTTACAAGTTAGGCTCTACTAATTAGCCATGTTAACTACATGGTTCAGCGATTCCATGGCCAACCCAAAACAGCAAGCTTATTTCCATTTAACACACATAAGAAAACCCATAGACTTGGTCCATTCATCCCAAAAATAGCCCCATGGGGTTCGGCCATGTGCCAATGGTTCTCTTGATCTGATTGATCCATCATTTACCCATGATTATTCATGGTTTAATCATGCTAACTCAACCATGACATATACATGGTTCAGCCGCATAAACATCCACCAAAACAGTAAATTAAACTTCACCAAATCACATCAATTACTTACATGGGGTTCGGCCATCCAAGGTGGCCAAACCCTATGTCCATGTTTTGGTCTTTCAAACATGTTTTAGGTGTTATTTAAACATACAATACCAGTATAATATTGCTGCATTTATACCTCTTAGAAACCTATCCAAATAAGTTCATCCACTTGTCCCAAAAGACCATAATATTTCATGGGATTCGGCCATCCAAGATGGCCGATCCAAATGGTCCATTTTATCAGTTTTAAACCACTGTTTTAAACCCATGATACCTTCAGTCCTTATGTCATTCAGATCCATGTTTTTAAACCTTTCTAAAACATGCATTTGAATCTTAAATAAAAACCCAAAAACAGTCCATAAAACTCCATGGTTTCCATGTTTCAAAACATGAAAACCATCAATCTTTTACATGGGGTTCGGCCCTCCATGGTGGCTGAACCCAATGGTTATTTTTACCATTTTTAAACCTTTATTAATCAAGGTTAAACCCTTGGTGTATTCGGCCATAACCATGGCCCAATACACACCCCATTTGTTCCATGTTATTAAACCAAAATAACAAATAAATGCTTACCAAAACTTCCAATCTTTCTTCTTGCCTTTGGTCCTTGGCTTCTCCCTTTTATTTCTTCCTTTCTTTTGCTGTTTTGTGCTTGATCTACTGGTGCAAACACCTCTGCTATTCCAGCTAGGAAAAACCAATTGGAGAGAGGGAGAGAGAGGTAGGAATTCTTAAGATCTCCAAGAATGACAATCGGCCAAGAGTGGTGTTTTGTTTTTGGTTAAGCAGCCCCATATCTCTCATCCAATCCTCATCAATATTTGCTTAAACCAATGGGACACTTGCTGCTAACCAATGCACACCCATTGTCATCCCAATGTTGGAGGCTTGGGTTTCCAAATGGGATAGGAACCATCCAACTTCCCATGAGACTTTTATCTCATTTTATTAACTTCACACATGGGAAAACCCTCCATGCCATTAACGTGTGGAACCTTAACCTTGGTGGGGTGTGAGACCAAGGCAACTCCCCACCTTCCACTTGGCTCACTTGAATTATAAGACCCCTTTGATTTCCAACACAACTCATCTAACTCATAAGCCCACATGGTCGGCTGTGGTCAACAAAGTCAACCCGACCCGTTTGTCCCCCCCTTTAGCTCCTTGACCCGTTTTTGACTCCATGACCAAATTATGGGTATTTTGGTCATTTGTAATTGGTTTTCACATGTGCATCAGGCCTACCCATTTTTCTCCACTTGATTTCCAATCAAATCAACTTGACCCCATTTAATTTGAGCTTACACAATGGTCAAATCATCCATTTTGACTTATTGGGTCCAATTGGGCCCTTTGACCCATTTAGCCATTTTCGACCCAATTGATGTTCATTACCCATCCAATCAAACTTGACATTCATAATGTGCTCATATGATCTTAATTTGACCAATGGGCCCCACCATTTCCTTACTTAACATCACAAAATAATTAATTTAACACATCAGGGGCATTTTCGTAATTATCCACTTCATTGAGAAATTACCCATTCAATCAAACTTGACAATCATAATTTGCTCATATGATCTTAATTTGAACAATGGGTCCCACCATTTCCTTACTTATCATCACAAAATAATTAATTTAACACATCAGGGGCATTTTCGTAAATATCCACTTCATTGAGAAATTGGGGTGTTACATTGTGATTAAAGGATTAAAAAGGGCCTAAAACCAAGAGAGTGAGGTTCGGCCATGTTGTATGGTTGAACCCCACTAATGCATTTTTGTGGACTTAAACATGGTTCAACCCCAATGTATGATGGAAACTTCTTAGGGGACTTAACCGGATAAAAAACTATGATGGTTAAGGGAGATGAACCTAGGATGATGTAGGGGTTGATGGAATTAAATAGATCACCAAATTGATGTATGTATATGTGTTAAATGTAATAAGGTAACGAGATCTCACAAACGGTGTACGATCGGCTTAACGCGATCGGTGATCGGTTGTTGGACGAAAACACAAGGACCGATATTTGGACATTGGTAGGATTCCTACGTTATTGAAAACCATAGAATATGTATATGTGATGTTTTTACTTCTATGTTAATTTTGGTATCAAAGTACTATGTTTTAACTATGGGATTTTAATGCTATGATGTTTATTATTACATAGCATGTTTGCACTTGCATCTCATGCATGGCATGGGAGGGATCAAATGAGGGGAGTCCACGCTCCATTCGTATTTCCGATAAACAACCGTGGGGAGGAATCCACACTGATTCCAATGGATATATGATTGAATTGTAACCGGAGTCTACGCTTCGTTCGGGTGAACCGTTTTAGTGCTCTTAGTCCACTCACACGTATGGTTGGACAGTTAAGGGCCGAGCTTTGGAAGCCCGGCCTTAGCTCTCGTCGTGACGTCCCTCTCTCTCTCTCACTCTTTATTTCAAAAAAAAAAAAAAATAGACTCTGATTTTCAGCGAGTGAAAAAGGCCGGGGTGTTACATATATGAACTGTTTTCAATGGCATATGGTAATTTGAAAGAAATGGCATCTTTGCATTCAGCATCTCATGCATGGCATGGGAGGGATCATATGAGAGGAGTCCATGCTCCATTCCGGGTTTCCGATAAACAACCATGGGGAGGAATCCACACCGATTCCAATGGACGTATGGGAAGAGATGTATGATGTCGTTTTGTAAGAGGAGTCCACGCTCCATTTGGCGGGACCGATAAAGCATTCGTGGGGAGAGATATATTATGTTTGCAATGTAAAAGGAGTCCAAGCTCCATTCGGTGGGACAGATAAAGCATTCGTGGGGAGGCATGACAAAAATACTTGATGTGCTTATTCATCAAGGGGACTACTAATGTGATTTGTGATATGGATGTTTGGGGTGGGGGGGGGAGGGGTTTGATCATTGGCATATGACCCCATGGCATGGCATTACATTGGCATGATTTTGTTATGAGTTTCATGCACTGTTTTGGTTTTATCAGCATGATTATGATCTCTATTATCATGCTCTGTGTTTAGATATCATGTTTTACAAGTATGGTATGATGTTTTGTATCTTGACTTTATACTAATCCTAATGTATAACCCTACTTGGAATACCTTCTGGGCGCGTTGACTAATGTCATACTTCTACTTAGATGATGATATAGGGAATGGAACAGACGATGGACTCGAAAGGAGCCATGTTTAGGAGCTTGGACAGCTTATTGCTTATTTTTAAGTTTTAGTTTTGGGCAGTATTTTTGAGTTAATTGCATTTTGGGCTTGTAATAACTCAGAATTATCTTGCTATGGTTTGGTTACTTTTGAACATTGAAAATAAGGTAATTTATGTGATGGACTTCCTTGCTTAGAAATGAATAGGGATAGTAACTCTAATCACATGATAATTCCACAATGGGTTTATTCTACAAGTATAGCCTTAAGCGTGTGAATTGTTTTAGTCATGAACGCCACTATCCCACCCAAGTCCTTTTCCTGAAGCATCACAATATACTTCATAGCCCTTGCCTCTTTCCGTCAAAATTAGAATAAAAGCAGTCGTAAGCTTCTGTTTCATGTCTTCGAACCTTCGATTGCACACATCTGACCATTCAAATTTGACTCCTTTCTGAGTGAGTCGGGTGAGTGGAGCTGCAATCTTGAAGAAGTCCTTAATAAACTTCCGATAGTAGCCAGCCAGTCCTAGAAAGCTGCGGATTTCGGTCACCTTCTTTGGAGCTTGCCAGTCTTTAATTGCTGCCACTCTAGCCGGGTCCACGACTATTCCTTCTGCTGATATGACATGTCCTAAGAAGTTGACATCAGAGAACCAGAACTCGCACTTGCTTGCTTTGGCATATAATTGATTCTTCTTCAGAATGTTCAGAACTATCCTCAAATGCTCAGCATGTTCCTCTCGACTGGTGGAATAAATCAAGATATCGTCAATGAAAACAATCACGAATTTATCCAGATAAGGTCGGAATATTCTGTTCATCAAATCCATGAACACGACTTGTGCATTGGTGAGTCCAAACGTCATGACTACATACTCATATAGTCCATACCTAGTTCTGCAAGCCGTCTTCTCTATGTCTTCATCCCTGACTCAGATTTGATGGTTGCTTGATTCAACTTCCAACAATCTACGCACATTCGAAGAGTACCATCCTTCTTCTTCACAAATAATACCAGTGCTCCCTAGGATGAAGTGTTGTTCCGGATGCATCCTAGTCTGAGCAACTCATTAATTTGTTTCTTCAACTTAGACATCTCTGCTAGGGCCATCCGATAATGCGGCAATGATACAGGAGTAGTGCCAGGATATAGCTTGATCTCGAAGTCAATCTCCCTTTTTGGAGGTAAACCAGGAGTTCTGTCGGAAATACCTCTGCGTAGTCTTTCCCTACCACAAGTAGTTCAGTTATTGGCTCCTTGTCTAGTCTGATATTGTTCAGTACTAGATGGTTCATTTCTTCATGAAATCTCCCAGTCATAGGGATACTCTATCTTTCGGCATGTACCATATATCGTTTTCCTTCGGGTGACCAAAATATCACTCTGCGGAGATGACAGTCAATGCTGGCCTGGAAGTTAGCCAACCAATCCATGCCAAATATGATGTTGTACTCTGTCATCTCGAGTACCAAATAATTGAATTTAAATCTGAACCCAGCAAGTTCAGTGTCTACGGAAGTGCAGATCAGGCCCAATGATGTGTCTCCAATAGGGGATACAATAGTAAGTGCAGTGGACAATTGTTGTACTAGAGTACCAGTAGCAAATATGAAGGTAGCAAATATAAAGGAGTGGGATGCTCTTGAATCAAATAATGCAAAGGTATATGAACTACCAACTACTGCCATACCTTGATCACCGAGTGATCCACTGTCTATGGAGGAGGAACCAAAGTATATGGCCATCCAGATCCTATCGGAATCTGTGCCCGTCCTGTCTGGTTATGTACTTTAGATGCTTGAGACTGAGCTGGTTGAGTTGGAGAACGGAATGAACCCCAAGAGTGCGAAGGTCTACTGTTCTGCGGACACTCCCTCTTAAAATGGCCCTGTTGGCCACATGAAATCAGGTGCTAACACCTCGAGGAACCTGAGAGACTGGTCTTGATGTGGAGGGCTGATTGGGATGAAAACCTCCAGTGGACCTAGTAGAAGGTGAGGGTCTCCCAAAAATGGGTTTCAATCTTTTGTTTGGGTGGTTAGTGTTTCCCCCGCTCTGACTTCGTAGGTTATCCACAAACCTGACTGCCTCTGCCAACTCTTGTTCAACTATGCTAGCTCGACTAACCACTTCTGCCAAAGTAGCTGATTTGAAGATCGTGACTTTGGCTCTTTGGTTAGGTCATAGCCCCGTTCATACTTCCAAGCCTTCTTGTATTCTGTGTCCACCATGTATAAAGCATAACACGATAGACGGAGGAACTCTTGATAGTAGTCGGCTACAGTCATTGTGCTATGGACCAGAGATATGAACGCTTGTGTCTGGCGCTCCTTCTCCTCCTCTAGAAAATAATGATCTAGAAACATTCTAGCGAACTGGTCCCATGTCATCTCAGTCATTTCCCCCACTGGACTCTGTGCTTGTTGACACTCTATAACTCTCCACCATTTGCCGGCATCATCCACCAATTGTAAAGTAGCCAGCAGTATCTTGTCCTCATCACCAGTGATCTTGAGCAGCTTCTTCTCATCCCTCCTTCCCTTTGAAATAAGGGGGACCCTGTTGTTGAAAGTCCCTGACCATATTTCGGTCCTGTGATTCATTGGAGGTTGCGCCTCCATTGCCGTTCTGATGCTGCTGTAGAACGAAAGTGACTACTGCCTGTACTAGGCTCTGCAGGAGGTAGTTTAGGAATGTTCACACTATTTTGTCCCTCTTCCTGGTGTGGGTTCTGTCCCTTTTCTTGGTGTGAGTTCTGTACCTCTTCCTCTTGATACAAGTTTTGTAGGGTATTTCTTCTTCTTGGAGGCATTTTCCAAAGTCATTGAAACATTGCTTGACTTAGTTTTCTCATAAAGTTTTATGTTTACATAGTTGGGGAAATTGCCTAATAATCATCTTATATTTCTTGTTTTGGGGAATTTTCCTATGTATCACATATTGTTTCTTATTTTGAGGAAATCCTGATGTTTCTCGTTTTAGGGAAATATGTCCTATTTCGCTATGTTAGATAAATCCATAATTATAGTGATTGTCCTTCCCTTGCTGTTATTCTTCTCATCAAGTGTTGTTCTCAGATTGAAATGCTTACAGTCTGATTCTCAACAAAGTAAATTAATCCGGCCCCCGTGCAACAGACTCCGAAGAGTCGGTCAGTTGGATTCTTATCTTGTCGGTGAGACATGATACCGTATTAATTTTACTTTACGAGACTAAACACTTCTGGTTTCGCTCTGATACCAACTATAATGCCCCACCCTTTTTCACTCGCCAAAATCAGAGTATTTTTTTTTTAATAGATGAGTGAGAAAGAAAGGGGACATCACGAAGCGAGCTAAGTCTGAATTTCCAAAATCCTACCTTAACTGGCCACCTTTACGTGTACGTGGATTAAGTCCACTAAAACATTTCACATGCTCTAGGAATACTTGCGGAATTAACATATGAATAAATTATAATTCATATACATGACATTAATAAGCAAGGAAGCCAATCACCATAAAACTAACTAAAACTTAGTTAATATCAAACCATATCAAAATAATTCTACGTTATTACATTCCCAAAAATAAAAGTTCTCTCAATTCATCATTCCAAAATCAAGCTAAGTAATATAAGCATAAATCTGCCCAAGTTCCTAAGCTTGGCTCCCTTCATGTCCCATGTCCTTGTCATTTCATGGTCCATCATCTATAGAGTAGAAGTAGGGAGTTAGTCAATGCGCCCAGTAGGAATTCCCAATAGGGTTATGTACACGTAGGATCAATATAAAATCAAGATAAGTACATCATATCGAAACTGTAAAACATCTCATAGTACTAAAACCAGCGTATGATACTCATATCAAAACCATGCTAATGTATGTGTCATGCCATGGGTGTCATATGCCAATGATCTCTCACCCAATTTCCATATCTAGTCACAACACAAATATATCAACAGTTTCCTTGATAAATAAAACCATATCACGATGTTCCCTTGGCCATTTATGCCCGCAGTGTTTTGTGACAGCACCACCAGGTCACTGTTATACCTCCCCACATATGTTAATTGGAATTACCGATGGAGTGTGGACTTCTCCCTCTGCGCAGGGTTCCGCGACTGTTTACCTAGGAGCTCTTTGGCCCAGACTACGCTGCACCCCTTTCTAGCAATCCCGATCAAGGCCAACATTTCAATAGTTCACATAGCTTCATACAAGCTAGTCTCAAGCCCCGAGTCATGTTCGGACAGCTCATAACTTGGCTTGTCGTCCCATGTACTCCCTCCCATGCCATGCATCAGATCAGGAATGCAATAATGCCATTTCATTTCAAATTACATAAAAATCATTTGAAAATCAGTTCACATACATATATCAATTGTTTAACCCAAAGTAAATCATCACATTTAGAAATAACACCAGTAACCAATATATAATCCACAACGTCTCAACAAGGTAGGAATCCTACCAACGTTCAATTTACTCTCATTGCTATTTTGTGACGATCACGTTCAACGATCACGTCAAAACGAATCGCAAACCCTTTGCGAATCTCTTTTCCTTATTAAATTCAATCGCATACATAAATCAATTTAATTATCCATTTAAATTTCAATCATCCCTTACATCCTTTTAGATAGACTGAAACATCTTGAATATCATATAAAAAATTTACTTTTCAATTCCGTCAACTGAATCTGTGATTCAGTCGACTGAATCATCCCCAGTTATTGTTCCCTACCTTTCCCGCAGACTTTCAGTCGATTGAAATAAATATTCAGTCAGTTGAAACACGACTCGAAACTGTTTAATCTTCTCTCGTAACTTTCAGTCGACAGAATCATAGATTCAGTAGGCTGACTCTGAGTCAAACCTTCTGTGTTCTTGGTCAATCCACTTTTAGTCTACGGAATCACAGATTCAGTTGGCTGAGTTTGGATCAAATTATTTGTTTGTTCAGCCAGTTCACATTCAGTCGACTGGATCACAGATTCAGTCGACTGAATTACCAACCAACCCTTTACACGCTCAATAAGCATCCCTTCAGTCGACTGAATCATAGATTCAGTAGGCTAAAACTCACCAGATCTCTTTCTTATTAGATACGTCTATGTTCACTTGACTGAATCCTAGATTCAGTCGACTGAAACACCATTATATCCCATATATTTTAATCCAGTCCATGTTCAGTCGACTGAATCTTGTGAAATGATCAGCCAAGGGATGTGGTGTGCCCATTGGTTGGTGTCTTTTATGAAACAAACCAACTCCTTTCATCTCCTCTCTTAATGGTTTATCTAACCAAGGAGTCCCTTGGCTTAACCAAGGAGACCCTTGGCCTTCCATCGAGTTCCTTGGGTTTTATCCCCCATGAGATGGAAACTCTCCATCTTCCACTTCAACTCACCTTGAGATGGAAGTCTCCTCAACTTCTCATTCAACTCAACTCAACTCAAACATTAACTTAATTCCTTTGAACTCACTCATGGTTGACCAAGTCAACCATGACATGGCCGACCATGTACTGTGCACCATATGGCATTTGAGTCCCACCTTGGCCATGTCACTCGATGATGTGGCACCTTGCCTAGTTGGCTTCCATGCGATGACTTGTTATGCCACATCACCCACATGCAACCTCACTTGATGAAGTGGATTTAATGTGTTCGATTTTAATTGGGTAGCTGAGCCAATTACTTTAACCTTACCCATTTACCTTAAAATTAAGTTCACTATAACCCGTTGGGTTCCAATTGGATGATTAACCCATTTAATTAGTCTTTACCCAATTAATTTAAAATCAACCTTACTCATGATCCATTGGGTCTCAATTGGGTAATTGACCCAATTCTTTACCCATCAAGGGTCCATTTCAACTATTTAAATCTCAAATTCTATTCATTCACAATTTAAATAGACCATTCCAATATATAATTATGAAATGAAAATCCAGGGTGTTACAGTCCTCCCCTTTTCTCTCTTGGTGCCGCCGTCGCCATCTCTCTCTCTTTCCTTTCTGTCCAATTTCTCTTTTTTCTCTATTTGCAACCACCGAAATCCTAAACCTCTCATTCGTTTCCTCCTTCCCGCCGTCGCCGCCGCGATGCCCCTCTATCCCTTCCCTTTTCTTTCCCTTCTCTTTTCACGCTCCGTGCAAACCCTAAACCTAATCCAACTTTTCCAGGCCCAACAGTGACCTCACAGCTCGAGCCCAGCTCGCTGTCCAACCCTGTAACTCAGCTCAGTTGCAAGCCCAACCCAGTTTGGCCCACTTCCTTCCAAGCCCAACTCGTGTCCAGGCCCAGCAGCTTCAGCCCAAACCCAACCTAGGCATCCAGCCCAACCCAGTTCTCGGCCCGACCCAACCCAGTACTCATCCCGACCCATTCCAGGCCCAACCCGACCAGTTTTAGCCCGACCCTGATCCATTTCAGGCTTGTTTTTGGCTCATTTCTGGCCTATTTTGGGGATCATTTCTGGACCGTTTGCAAGCCCGTTCCAGCCAGTTTTGTGGGACAGTCTCAGTTTCGAAGACCCGTCCCAGTTTCTCTGGCCCAGTACCCATGCACCACTTTCTTCAACCCTGCAACCTGACTTTATCGCTTGGATTTCGAAAACGCACACAGGTGATGAGACTTATCACTATTTTAGAATGCATTCGCATTCTTAACCTATAACTTTGGACATCGAGTGACCTGAATGAGACTCATCGTTTATTAAGCCACTCGGTAAAGGAACCATTGAAATGAATATGTGGCAAGGGATCCGTTCGAGTTCACCCATGTCAATTATGCAATTAATGGAAGATTCTAATTGAATGGTTATTGATGCTTGGAAATTGTTGAAAACATGTTTGTGTTTAATCATAACACATATATGATATTATGATGAATGAGACAAGTGTTAGATGGATATTGAACATGATATTTGGAAGTTTTTATGATGCATTGCGTGTTTACGCATAAGATGCAAATTTAATCGTATGTTGGATATAAAGGTATGTCTTTAAGTACTTTTATGTGTCGTTGACTGCATGATGATGCATGTTGTTGATATTTGTGTTATGTCGAAACATGTTTGTGTTGTCATACATGACCATGATACCATGTGCATGCATGGGAGGATTTGTTTACGGGTATATAGTCATGCTGATGAGATGAGTTTGGTTGTTGGGAGGACTTCCCCGTTACGCTCCAGCGGTCGAAAACCCCATAGGGGATGCGGGTTTCCCCGTTGCATTCCGGCGGTTGAGGCGGTTGTGTATTGTGTGGTCTCTATTTGTTCTAGTAGGGAGACCGGAGTTTGATAGAGGATTCGATGTGGGCTACTGGGATGATATCTTGGATTTGGCCAGATGGATCATTCGTCGATGGTGTAGTCGGATTTTATGCATATGAGCACCTTTATTATTATGATGTTCTTGCATTCGTACATATGTTATCTATTCCTGTAGTTAACTTGTGATAAGCATTATCTCGTCACTGGACTGGTTAGTTCATGTAACGCCCTGCCCTTTCCCACCTTCACAAAATCAGAGTATATTTTTTTTTCTAAAATGAGTGAGAGAGAGCGGGACACCACAACGCGAGTCAAGTCCTGTAACGCCCCGCCCTTTTCCAACCTTCCAAAAATCAGAGTCTATTTTTTTTTTTTAATAAATAAACAAGTGAAAGAGAGCGGGGAGTGTTACGACGTGAGCTAAGTTCGGACTTCCAAAGTCCGACCCTTAACTGGCCAACCATGTGTGCATGGACTAAACCATGATAAACAATACACACACAGAACTAAATAAGTCATGCAGAATAATACTAAACTAATTGCGGAACTAACTGACTGCGGAATTATACTGAGTAGATAGCAAGTACAAGTCATCCATTATAAACTACTTAAACCAAATATCCATCATCAAACTATTCACAAACCATAGCAACGTTACTAAACTATTACATGTCCATAATAATGTATCCAAACAACAGTAAATAGAAACCCATTCCAACATCCAAGCATCTATGCTTAGCTTTATTCGTGATCCTCAGCCTTTGCCTTCCCCTTTCCTGCGTCATCCACTAAGGATAGAAATAGGGCGTTAGATCAACGAGCCTAGTAGGTTTTCCGATCAAGGCTACCACATGGTTAGTATATAAAACATGCATATATCATAATATATGGTCATCAAAAACATATAAATCAATGCTATGTATGTATGCAAATGTAATGAGTCCCACCCATCACACATATACATAGACATCACTTGATGAGACTCTCATCGTCAAGGTAAACCACAGTATTCTTTCATTTCTTCTTGATGTGACTCTTGTCATCATGATATTCCTCCTGGCGGGACCCTCATCGCCTAAGGAGGCCCCACAGTTGTGTCACGGGCATACCGACGGAGTGTGGGCTCTGGTTTCCATAATCATCATCCCATGTCCATGCATGAGATGCCAATGAATATATGAAACATGTAAATAAATCTCATCATTCAAATCCAATATGATAAATAATAGTATAACAAATGTCCCATAAAAACCATGGTAAAACCAAATATAAAAGTGGTTACAAGTAGGTAGGAAACCTACGGAAAGTTCTCTTAAATGTCCGCTCTTTCTTAAGCGTCACCCGTTCACGACTCACGCGCCGTTCAAGTCCCGTTACCTTATTTATACAACAACAAGTTAATAACGTTTTTTTTTTTTTTTTTGATTTCTAATTACATGTAAGTCCCAAAAACCACTTTGTGGGGTTCGGCCATACCCCTGGCCGAACGTCACCTCCTTTGGATTTAATCTTCCTTTTCATTTGATCAACACTTAAACACTTCACACTACATACATTTCTTGGTAGGGTTCGGCCATACAACATGGCCGAACCTTATCACTTTGGTTTTGGACCCCTCTTTTCAATGCCTTTGACCAATCCCTTCATATTTACAATTTGACTTGTATTTACGGTTTTGCCATTGGTCTAATCAAGGCTTAATCTTTGCTTAATAATCAAAGTCCATGTAACAATCCACCTTAGTGGGGTTCGGCCATACAACATGGGCGAACCTCACCATCTCAAATTTGGTCTTTTAATTAAATCTAAATGCCACAATCATCCCCCATGGGATTCTTCATTTTTGGCCATATTTACTTCCTTGCCACCCATTCTTTCCATGGTCAATCACCTTTCATATATTTATGTTCATAACCCTAATTGATCCATAAACATGGATCCATCCATGCCTCATCAATCATGACATGGAAACACATTATAAATCAGCCATTTCCTTAACTTAAAAACCCATTCATTTAAACATGCTTAGATTCATACTTAACCTATGAAATGACCCATAACATAGGTCATGGGGTTCGGCCATACACCATGGCCGAACCCATGATGTTATTTCCCTCATTTTTCTTGGATCTTTTACAACCATTTTGATCCACAGCAAGGTCTAAAACTGTTTATAATTTCCAAGCATGTTCTTAACTCTAGACATCCCATAAAATGGTCCATGGGGTTCGGCCATACACATGGCCGAACCTATGGTTCTCTTGATGCAAATCTCCCAATAATTTTAGTTAGTTTATCCACTTCATCTTAGCCATAAAAACAGTAGGGTTCAGCCGTCCCATAGCCGACCCAAAATAATAACTTAACTCCATTTTACAACCCTTTAAAATCTTCATTCATGGTATGGTTTTTATCTCTCAAAAACCATACAATTTATCAAATTACTTTCATGGGGTTTGGCCACTTTGATCCATGATTTGAACCCTTTTTAAACACCAAAATCCATGGTTTAACCTTTGATAGATTCGGCCATACCATGGCCAAATCATGTTCCCTTTAACCAACTTATTAAACAAAATTCCATGGAGTACTTACCAATCCTCAAAGCCTCTCTTCTTGCCTTTGATCCTTGCTTCCTTCCTTCTTGTTCCCTTAATCCTTTAGTTGATTATGTGCTTGATCAATGGTGAAAACACTAAGGGCTGGTTCGGCCAAAGAGATAGGTTTTGAGAGAGGGAGAGAGAGATGAAATTCTATTCTTTCTTTGAGATGGAATTCGGCCAAGTGATGGTGTGTATCCCCTTTGCTAATCAGCCACCATAACTTCTCATTAACCCTCATATATTCTTGATCTAACCAAGGAGTCTTTTGATACTAACCAAGGCATCCCTTGGCACTCCCAACGTTGGGCTTTGGGCTTCCATCATGAGATGGAAACCCTCCAAATTCCCCATGTGATTCTTATCCCATTACATTAAAGTCTATGCATGGATCATAACTCCCAAGCCACCAATGTGTGGGACTTGTTTTTGGTGGTGTTTGAGATCAAGGCAACTCCTCACCTCCCCATTTGACTCACTTGAATTCAAGGTCCCTTTGGTTTCCATTTTAACTCACCCAGCTCATTAGCTCAACTCACCACATTTAATGCCATTCATTTAATGCACTTGAGTCAACTCCATTATTTAATTCAAATCCAACTCACTTCAGCCCCAACTCAACATGATTTAACTCAACCCTTCGAGTTCACTTGGTGGTCCATCGGTCAACCATGGTCAACTCGACCCATTGGGTCTCAATTTAGCTCATTGATCCCATTTGGCGTCATGACCCATTTATGGGTGGTTTACCCATTTGAATGTGGTTTAGACAGTTGCATCAAGCCTGCCCATTTATCCTTCATTTAATTCCAAATCAATTCATCCTAACCCAATTAAGATTGGGCTCACCCAATGGTCAAATGAGTCCATCATGACCCATTGGGTCCCAATTGGGTCCTTTGACCCAAATAACCATCTTGACCCAATTAGATGTACAATACCCATTTAATTTAATTTGATCCTTATAATATGTACATTGGGTCTTAATTTGAACAATGGGCCCCACCATTTTCTCATCTATGATCATATCTTTTTAATTTACCATTCCAATGGCATTTTTGTAAATATTTATATCTTTGAAAAATCGGGGTGTTACAAGTCCGAGTTACAATAACCCGACCCTTAACTGGCCACCATTACGTGTGCGTGGACTAAATCCGCTAAAACATTTCACACGTTTTTCTGAATACTTATGGAATTACTTATATGAATAAAATATTATTCATATACTTATCATTATAAGGCAAGGAAAGCCAATCACCATATACTTCAAATAAACTTAAATATTATCAAATCATAGCAAATAAGTCTAAGCTATTACAATCCAAAATATAGTTCTCCCAATACATCATTGAAATTAAAACTGAGTAATTAAATATAATCTTCCCAAGCTCCTATGCTTGGCTCCCTTCCTGTCCATCGTTCTTTTCATTACCATTCCTTGTTCTATCATCTATAGGGTAGAAGTATGGCATTAGTCAGCATGCCCAGTAGGTATTCCAAGTAGGGTTATGGTACACATGGAAATATTATAAATCAAGGTAGATACATCGTATCACATTTGCAAAATATCTCATAAGTAGTAAAAACAATGCATGATGTCCATATCATAATCATGCTTACATATGTGTCATGCCATGGGTGTCAATGCCAAATGATCTCTCATCCAATTTCCATATCCAATCACATCATAAATAAATATCAATGATTTCCTTGATAAATTGCCATATCAAGGTTTACTTAGCCAATTACGTCCGCAGTGTTTTGTGGCGGCACCACCAGGTCACTATGTACCCATCCACAAATTAATCGGAATTACCGATGGAGTGTGGACTCCTCCCTCTGCGCAGGGTTTCGAGACCTTCCCAGGTGCTCTTTGGCACAAATTACGCTGTTCCTACTTCTATCCACCCGGACAAGGCCAAATCTCAACAGTTCTCATAGCTTCATACAAGCTAGTCTTATGCCCAAGTCATGTCTGGGCCTCTCAGAACTTGGCTTGCTGGTCATCAATGTTCCCTCCCATGCCATGCATGAGGAAATGTAATGCAAGGATGCCATTTCATTTAAAACATATCACATCATTTGAAATTCAGTTTATAAACATACACAATTTGTATAATCAAAGTAATCATCATTTTTGAAGTAAAAACCAGTATCATATCATATTCCATTGTGTCCTCAATAAGGTAGGAATCCTACCAATGTCAGTACACTATCCTTGCTGTCTTGTGAAGAAAATGTTTACGATCGCGTGAAACGAATCACAACCCCTTTGCAAATCTCTTTACCTTATCAAATTCAATCACATATATTAATTTGATTTTCCATTTTAATTTCATCACTCCTTACACCATACAAGAGGCTCTGGAAGATAATCCAAAAATCTAAATTTACAATTCAGTCGACTAAATCACACCTAGATACCATCTGTGATCTACCCGCAAACTTTTAGTCGACTGAATGATAAAATTCAATCGGCTGAAAACACAACTATGCACTGTATAAACTTGACCCGTAAACTTTCAGTCGACTGAATCATAGATTCAGTCGGCTGACTTTGGGTTAAATCATATTTGTTCTCGGCCAATACACATTCAGTCAGCTGACTTTGGATCAAATCATTTGTGTTTTCGGCCAATATAAATTCAGTCGGCTGAACTACCAACAAATCATTTACGTGTTTGGTAAGTAAACCTTCAGTAGGCTGAATCATAAGATTTAGTTGGCTGAAATACACCAGATCACTTACTTGTTTGTGTAATAGCCCAGATTTTCAATGCAATAATTATATTGGCTATTATCTATTTTAATTGTTAAAAAATTAAGATTTATAGATGGAATGGATGTTAGATGGATAAGAATTAGGGCAATGGCCCAAGTATGGTCCAATGAATCATGGATAGGGTTAATTCTAATTAATTGGGTAAATGCGGTCAATTGGGTCAAATGCCCAATTGGGACCCAATGGGTCAAGATGAATTGAGGTTTAGGGTAAATGGATAAGGAATTGATTTAATCGGGTCATGTACCCAATTAACATCTAAGGCAGATCTAAGGCATGGGACCCACCTCATCAAGTGAGGTGGCAAGTGTAGGAGGTAACATGGAAGTGGCATAGCCAAGTGGGACCCAAGTCCACCTCATCAAGTGAGGTGGCGTGTGGTCTAAGGTAACTTGTGGGGTTGGCCACCATGGTTGACTTGGTCAACCATGGGTGAGTTCATACGTGAGTTCAAGAGGGTTAAGTGAAGTGAGTGGAATTAAGGAATTAATTAATTAAGAATGAATTCAAGTGCTTGAGTTAGGGGAATGAGTTTCATTTAAATGAAGTGAGTTGAATGGGTGGTGAGTCACATGGAAGATAAAAGGACTTAGGTGAGTCAAAGGGGATGGAGGGTTTCCATCTCATGGAAACCCTAGACACAAAAACATTGGAAAGGGAGTGATGGCCAAGTGTAAGCCATGTGCCCTCTTGGTTAGCCAAGGGACACATGGGAAAGACCCCATCTTGATGAGGGTGGTTGGGGAGATTAGGGTTAGCAACAACCAAAACCCTAGGGCTCTCCGTGAGACATTCATATCATTCACTCTCTCCCTCTCTCAAGCCCTCCTTGGCCGATCCTCTCTAGACAAGAAAGGAGTTAGGGTTTTTCCATCTCAACTTCTCTCCCTCTCACCAAAACCCTAGGACAAGATAGAAAGGGCTTACACAAGACCAAGCCTCCCTTGGCCGATTTTGCCTTAGACAAAAATAGTTGAGAGTGTTTCATCTCACTCTCTCTGTCCCTCTCTCAAACCTTCACCCCTTGGCCGAACCCTCTCTTAGAGTTTCTCATCTCAAACCCTCTCCCTCTCAAGCAACACTCTTTGGCCGAAGATCAAGGAGGAAGAAGAAAAGACTAAGGAAGGAGAAGAACGGAGAAGCAAGACGGAACGAAAGAAAACGAAGGAGACGCGGAAAAGGTGAGGTTTATGTTTCATGTTACTAAAAATGTAAGAAACCAAGGGAACCATGGTTTCGGCTATGGAATGGCCGAAAGCATGGGGTTACATTTCGGATTGGAAAGTTTGGCCAAATGGTTATAGGCCATGGATTTAAAATCCATCCAAGGAATGTCAATGAGGTGGACATAAAAGTGAAGTATGGTTCAAAATCCGACATTTGGTTTTTTTTGGAGATGGAAAAATGGACAAAACCCTAATGGGTAAGATTGGTTATATAAATGAAGTTGTTAAGGACTATATGTATCCATGATTTATGACAACATGCATGATTGAATATAAGGAAAGATCAAACAGTTGAAACAAATATGGAAGAACATGGTTCGGCCCCTTGCATGGCCGAACCCTAAGTTTTATATATGGATCATATGAAGGCTCAAAAGAGTTTGGATGAGGTTCGGCCATGATGTATGGATGAACCCCATCAAAGGATCTAAAACTTGTTTTATACGATCTTTAAGAAAACCATCCTCAAGATGATATGAAAATGGAAAATAGGATGAAGAGGAGGAACCATGGGTTCAGCCATGTTGTATGGCCGAACCCCATGGAAAAATGGTTATGGATTTAAATGGGTTTTAAATGATGAAAAATGATGGACCATGGGTTCGACCATGTTGTATGGCCGAACCCCATGGAGGAATGTTTATAAATCTAAATGTGTTTCAAATAATTAATGTTGGACTATCAAGTTAAGAAATGAAAAGATGGAAATACGGAACCATGGGTTCGGCCATGTTGTATGGCCGAACCCCATGAATCATTTTTTATGGATCATTTTGTAGATCTATGCATGTTTAAGAGATTGAATGATCAACTATGTTGACTTGGATTAGTTAAAACAAACAAGGACTAAAAGGAAGAGGGAATGGAAGAACCATGGGTTCAGCCATGTTGTATGGCCGAACCCCATGGATGGCCTTTGTGGATCTAGGGATGATTGGATTAATAAATCAAAGAAGGAATGATGTTGGACCCGCATTGGTTAAAATAACAAGGACTAAAAAAGGGGTCAAAACCAAAAGAGTGAGGTTCGGCCATGTTGTATGGCCGAAACCCATTAATTAGTTTTTGTAGACTTAAACATGTTTCAGCCCTAACGTATGGCCGAAACCCCTTGGGGGACTTAACCGGCTTAAGGACCATGAACGTAAATAGAGAAGAATATGGAATGATGTAGGGGTTGATAGAAATCAAATGGATCACCAAGTTGATGTATGTATATGTGTTAAATGTAATAAGGTAATGGGATTTCACAAACGGATGTACAATCAGCTTGACGGGATCGGTGATCGATTTTTTGGATGAAAACGCAAGGACACGATATTTGGACGTTGGTAGGATTCTTACCTTATTGATGCACTTGGACTATGTATGTGAATGGTTTTTAATTCCATGATTTGATGATCTATTTTGATATCAAATGCTTATGTTTTAAAGATGTAATTTCAATGCTATTCTATGTATTATGAATAACATGTTGGCACTCATATCTCATGCATGGCATGGGAGGGATCATATGAGGGGAGTTTACGCTCCATTTGGATATCCGATAAACAAACATGGGGAGGGATCCGCATTGATTCCTGATATGATGTTTGAAATGAAAAGAGGAGTCCACGCTCCTTTCAGTGGGACCGATAAGGCATACGTGGGGAGTCATGACAAGTATACCTTGATGTGGCTTGTACACCAAGAGGATTACTTATGGATTGTGATATGATTGATGGGTGGGATTCATGGCATATGACACTTATGGCATGGCATTGACTTGCATGGTTTTGACATTATATATATATCTATGTGATTTTTATACTAATCCATGTGTTTGACCCTACTCGGAGTACCTACTGGGCACGTTGTCTAACGCTCTACTTCTACCTTAGATGATGACATAGGGAATGGACGGAGCGAAGGACGTGAACGGAGCCATGCTTAGGAGCTTAGATGATTTAGATTTACTTTATTTAAGTTTTTATTCTGGACATGTAATTTGAGTAATTAGCATTTTGGGACTATAATAACTTAGAACTATTTTCTATGGTTTGTTTTATTTTGGACATTGAAACTAAGTTATTTAATGTGATTGACTTCCTTACTATTTAAAATTGGATAGGATAGTAACTCTATTATAATTCCGCATTGCGTTTATTCCGCAAGTTTAGCCTTATTGCGTGTGAATTGTTTTGGTGGACTTAGTCCACGCACATGCATGGTTGGTCAGTTAAGGGCCGGGCTTTGGAAGCTCGGACTTAACTCGAGTCGTGACGTCCCACTCTCTCTCACTCTTTATTTAAAAAAAATAAATAAATAGACTCAGATTTTTGGCGAGTGAAAAAGGGCGAGGCATTACAGTTTGGTACATAAACGTTTAGTCGAGTGAATCACATATTCAGTCGACTAAAATACTAAAAGACCCCATCTGTGTCTAGCTAGTGAACTTTCAGTCGACTGAATCATAAGATTCAGTCTACTGAATTTGAAACACCCAGATATCCCTTATGTGCTCGGTATGTACATTTTCAGTCGACTGAATCATAAGATTCAGTCGGCTGAAATACCCAGATATCCTTTGTTTGCTTTGCCAGTACAAGTTTAGTCGACTGAATCTTGAGATTCAGTCGACTGACTTTTTGTCAGTTTTCTCTATTTGCGTGCATGGTTAGGCCCTTCTTCTTGAAATCCATTCCTAACATTATTTAAACATGGATTTCATCTTCCACACTTCTCTTAGTGAATTTACTCTACCCACTAGCCAAGGCTAGGGTCTTTTCCATAATTCTTTCAATTCTTAATATCATAACATGGATTCGAATATCACCTTATGGTTGTTTTGTTTTCAACCCATAACCATTTCTTGGATGGATTTCCAACTCCATGGCCTTAACACAATTTGGCCATCCATTCCAACCAATCATGGAACCCATGGGCTCGGCCACACCATGGCCAAACCTATGGTTTCCGTTGAATTATTCCTATGTTATTAAGCTTTAAATATACCTTATTTCTGTCTCCTTCTTTCCTTTTTAATTTGTCTTTCCTTTCTTAATCCTTCTTCTTTTTTTTTTTGTCTTCTAAGTCTCCAAGTATAGAGGTAGAGGTGGGAGAGAGAGGAGAAGGGAAGAGAGGAATTCTTTGTTCAATAAGGAGGAATCGGCCAAGGGGTGTGGAGTGCCCCTTGGTTTGTGTCTTTTTGTATAAGAGCCTTAAACCCTTCATTTTCCCTCATCATGGCTTGGTTTAACTAATGTGTCGCTTGGTTTAACCAAGGAGACCCTTCACTTAAACCAAAGAGACCTTTTGTTTCATGCCTCTTGAGATGAAAACCTTTCGTCTTCCTAACTCAACAACACCCTAACTCGATTGAAGTAATTGGTGCTTGACCAAGTCAACCATGACATGGCCGGCCATGCATGTGGTGACTTGGTCACCACATGGCACTTGGGTCCCATCTTGGCCATGTCACTTGATGATGTGGCACCTTGCTTAATTGGCTTCCATGTGATGACATGCATGCCACATCACCCACATGCCACCTCACTTGATGAAGTGGACTTTAATGCATTGGGTCTTAATTGGATAATTGACCCATTTACTTTAAACTTACCCAATTACTTTAAAATCAATGTAACGCCCCGCCCCTTTTCACTATGCTACTTAGCCGAAAATCAGAGTATATTTTTTTTGAATTAAAGAGTGACAAAGAGCGCGGGACGTCACGACGCGAGTTAAGTCCGAGCTTTCACAGCCCGGCCCTTAACTGGCCAACCCTATGTATGCGTGGAACTAAGCCCACGAAGAACGGTTCACACGTAGAAAGTAAGCTAACGGAATATAACTTAATGCGGAAATTATAATAGAATCTATCCTACCAATTTTAGATAGCAAGGAATTACATCACTTAATTAATACTAATACCTCAAAATTATAATGTCTAAGATAATGTCCAAACCATAGCAAGAAATCTAAATTATTACAGTCCAACGAGCTAAGCTACTCAAATTACATTTCCAAAATAAACTTAAGTAAATAAACTGGCTCGCTCCTCCAAGCTCCTACGCTTGGCTCCGGTCACTTCCTTCATTTCCTCCATTTCCTGCGTCATCATCTAAGGTGGAAGTAGGGCGTTAGACAACGCGCCCAGTAGGTACTCCGAGTAGGGCCAACACATGGATTAGTGATAACAAACACATAGGTAATAGTATATCAAAACCATGCAATTAAATACAATGCCATGCAATGGGTGTCATATGTCATGAGTCCCACCCATCATCCCCATCATCATTGTACAATGTCCTTTTCAATCATACATCATGTCCCCCTTGATGGAAAAACCTCATCAAGATAATTATAAACACATAGTAACCTTCTTGTTTGAATAGCCTCATCAAGATAATCATAAACACGTAGTAACCTTCTTGTTTGGATAGCCTCATCAAGATAATCATAAACACGTAGTAACCTTCTTGTTTGGATAGCCTCATCAAGATAATCATAAACACATAGTAACCTTCTTGTTTGGATAGCCTCATCAAGGTAATCATAAACACATAGTATCCCCATGTATGTTTATCAGTCGCCCCGACGGAGCATGGACTTCGATTTCATTTCATCCCTCCTATGCTATGCATGAGATGTAAGTGCAATATGCCATATAATAATAATTCAAACCATAGCATTTAAATCCCATCTTAAAACATATCATTTGATTACCAAAATAAATCAAGTAAAACATGCATAAACACATAATCCATGGCTTACAATAAGGTAGGAGTCCTACCAAATACCGACTATTGTTCCTTAGCACTTCCGTCCAAGAATTCGGTCACCAAACGCGCACCGCTTACAATGTCCCGATACCTTATTACACATTAACAATTAAACCCATGTTTTAATCATGCTCATGTCCCTAACACATGCCTTAGTGGGGTTCGGCCATACACCATGGCCGAACCTCACTATCTAGGTTTGTGGGTCCCATTTAATCCATCAAACATTCTAATTATGTGAGTTTAAAATCCAACAACCCTAGGCTCCATTAATCCATACCTAAGGTCATCAAAGAAGCATCCAAGTCTATGACCAACCTCCATGGGGTTCGGCCATGCACCATGGCCGAACCCATGGTTCTTCATTATTGGCCATAATTACAATTTTGCCACTACTTCTTCCATGGTTAATCACTCATTTATTTTTACATCCTTAGATCCATAACTGATCTATAAATTTGGATCCATTGATGACTCGCCAACCATGACATAAAATCATTAAAAAATCAGCCATTAACTTAACTTAATTCCCATTCATCTAAACATATGCATAGTTCCAAACTTAGCCCATCAAATGGCTTACAAATGGGTCATGGGTTCGGCCATACACCATGGCCGAACCCATGATGTCTTTTCTTCATCTTTTTCTTGGATCTTTTATCACATTTAGATCCACCACAAGTCCCTCCATGAGGGGGTTTAAATCACACATTTAAACCATCATTCTTAACCACATTGGAGTCCATTAACTTAGCCATATTTCCCATTTATTTTTCATGGTTCCAAAATACTTAATCCATCAAAATCTCCCCATGGGGTTCGGCCATACACCATGGCCGAACCCATGGTCCATGGCTCACCTTCATTTGCACATTTAAGACCATCAATGATCATTATTATTTCTCCATGGATTCCCTCATTTAAAATCCCTTTAAAAATCACTGACATTCATTCATTTAAAACCTTTAAAAATTATTAACCACCTTCCATAGCCTCCATTCTTTAAACCCATTAAAATTCCTTAATCACCTTCCATGGGGTTCGGCCATACTACATGCCCGAACCCTATGGTCTATGATTCCTTCAAAAATCACATCTCCATGCTTGAATAAACCTTAAATACATAATGTCCTTAATGTTTTCTTTATTTTTCTTAACCTATCTCACCCATTAGGGTTTGTCTATTTCTCATCTTTCCTTGGATGGATTTTAGATCCATGGCCCATGACATTTTTGGCCACCATTCAATCCAAGGAAAATGGATTCCATGATCACCTTTTTAACCCTTAAAAATGTAAACTCTTGTTGAGAATTACTTACCACTCTGACTGCTCTTCCGACTTCCTTTTTCTCCTCTTGATTTTCTTAGCCTTTCTCCTTTCTCCTTGATGTTCGGCCACTAGGTGTGTTTGATCAAGATGAAATCACCAAGGTTTGGGTTCGGCCAAAATGGAGTGGGTTTGAGAGAGGGAGAGGAGGAGAGGATGGGAAAAAATGTCTCAAGCCTTGGTCTTGAAGTGGTGGTCGGCCAAGCCTAGTTTTTTCCTTCTTTTCTTCTAAGTTTCTTCTTCTTTCTCCTTGAGTATGGATCGGCCAAGAGAGAGAGGGGAAGAGGGAGAGAGTGAGATGAGAATGGGATGGAGAAATGAGATGAAAACCTTAGACCTTCCCATCTCATCCCTTTGGTTTGCTTGGGTTACACTCCTCCATCATTTCCATTCACCAACCAACATGGGGGAGTATGGGCTTACATGACCTTAGTGGTGGTGGTTGGGATGAAACCACCACCATGCCAACGGTTTTGGGTCTTTAAGATGGGTGGTTTGGTCTTCCCATCAAGTCCATTGACCAACATCATGGAGAGGGGTATGGGTTCTCATGCCTTTGGTGGTGGTGGTTGGGATGAAACCAACACCCTTGGCCAACGGTTTTAGTGTGTTTGTTTGAGTGGTTTGGGTGGTTTCAATGAGATGAAACCACCCCTTTGACTCACCCCTTTGACTCCTCCTTTGACTCATTTGACTCCCTTAATTATTTAATTAACTCTTTTGATTAATTTGATACTTAATCTTAGGTTACTTAATTACTTAATTTAATCCCCTTTAATCTCCTTAATTCTTCTCCATGAATCCACCCATGGTTGACCAAGTCAACCATGGTGGCCGGCCCCACTAGGGTCTTAGCCTACCAGCCACCTCACTTAATGAGGTGGAGGTGGGTCCCACTTGATTATGCCACTTAATTTAATCCAACTTAGTTTACGTGATTTACATTAATTAATCCAACCTAATTTACTTTGATCCTCCTTAAGTCCCTTTGACTTATCTATGGTTGACCAAGTCAACCATGATAGTCGGCCCCACCTAAGTCTTGGTCCACACGCCACCTCACTTGATGAGGTGGAGGTGGGCCCCACTTGGTCATGCCATCTTGATTCATTCATAATTAACTTAGGTGATTTAAATTTAATTAAATCCATTCCAACTAATTGGATCACCATTGGGCCCATGGCCCAATTAAACTCTCCTCCTACCCATTTACCTTAGAGCTTAAATCATCTTGACCCATTGGGTCCCAAATGGGTATTGGGCCCAATTGACCATCCTTGGCCCAATTAATCATCGTTGACCCAATTAAGTGAACTCATTCCAATCCAACTTCTAATTTTCAACCATTAAAATAAATAATAGCCAATATATGTATTGATTTAAAAATCCGGGCTATTACAATCAGCTCATCGATGACCCATTGTGTCTTAATTGGTTAATTGATCAATTTAATTTAAACTTACGCAATTACTTTAAAATCAAGTTTACCCATGATCCATTGGGTCTTAATTGGGTAATTGACCCATTTCCTTGCCCATCTAATGTCCATTTCAACCATTTAATCTCAAATTCATTTAATTCGCAATTCAAATGAACCAATCCAATATATTTATAATCTAAAGAAAATTCGGGGTGTTACAGTTCACCCTTTACCTTTCAGGTACTCCGATTGCGGAGGAGCAAACGGGTCCGTTGGGCAGATGCCCAGGGAGGAGTAGTACTAGTTAGAGATTCTATGATCATGCATATATTTAGTTTGAAAGAGCTTGTTTGGTATGAATTCTCTGTATGATGTTTATTTTGGATGACAATACAACTATATTTCATTAGTCTATGGTTCTTTTTTACGTTTCTTAGCATTCTGGACTTGTGTTTTGTTGAGTGGGAGATAGTTACCACATTTCCAAAAAAAATGTATACCTGATATACGTCCTTTGTGTTGATTTGAGATATTTCGGAGATAACGCGCTCATAACGGGATGGGACGTTACAATAAATGACCTTAGGTGGACCATCCCTAGACTTAGACATCATATCTGAAAAAGGTAACCAAGCCTAAAAAATGTTGGACACCAAGAGGAACCCAGCTTGGAAATGTGTAAACAAACTGTCAGGGATAGCACATTGTCTAGGCGACCCATCACCATTGATGGAGTTCGACCAGTCATGGACAAAGGACCCCTCAGCTACATGTCCACCGACCCATTGGTCACAACGACAGTCAGGCTCAGGACGACCAAATCGTCTGGAGGCGCCACTTCGTGTGGTATAACACGAGTTGTCAATCCTACGATCAATTGCCAGGACAATAATATAACATCAGGCACACGACTTGTCGTCCTTAGTTCAGGTGAGGTCTGTCTTGACAAAGAACTGTCACGACAGGATAGCCTCACACCGATTCGATCGTAAATCCGCGATCTGTTATCCGGAACACGGACGATCAGTCGTGTGTACGACCGATCACGTAGGTTACCATTATTGTACTATTGCAGAGCATTTAATGCGCAACGGTCGGGTTGGTGAGCATGAACTTAAACACGGACGATCGATCGTGTGGTGACGACCAATCGTGTGGTTCTACTGTCCGAAAAATTCTGTATTTGCCTATAAATACTTCTTTAATTGGTTAGTTAATAGAAACCCTTTGAGCATGAAAATAACCACATTCTAAATATAAAACTGTCAAGGATCAAAGGAAAATCATCCATGTTTATTCTCTCTGGGCAAATGAAAACAAAACCATTCAAGTATCCAATCCATTTTGATTGAGATTAAGATAGAAGGATTAAGCACATCTTACTAGGATATATATTGCTGTGTCCAATTTTCTAGTCACCTAAGGACTGTGATTGCTCTACACGACTAGTCAAGTGTTTATGGGTTTTTAATTTCGTTTTTAAAAACCATATCAGTGTAAAGTGGATTAAGGAGGCTTGGCTCCCGAACCACTATAAAAAATCTAGAGCGTCGTCTCTGGCACAATGGTGGGTGGAATTCCCTGCCAAATAAATAGGTGGAATTCCTATTTTACTGTGGTCGGTGAAATTCCAGTAGATTAAGTGAGATGGAATTCCTACTCTAATTGTGAGGGTGTAAGTCCCCGCTTAGTGAATTGCGCATAGGTCAAGGTTGAGCGAGTCTTAACAGTGGATGTAGGTTGACAAACCGAACCCCTATACATCGTGTGCATTGTCTCTTTGTGATTGATTGATTGTTAGCTTGCACACTTCCAAAATCACACACTTGATTAACTAAGATTTAATTCCGCACAATTTCTCATTAATCAAGAAAATTTTGAAAAGACCATTAACATTGGGATTGATCTAGTAACTCCCCCCCCCTCCTCCCTCTTCTAGTCAATCCTTTCTAGCACACCCGGATTTACAATTGGTATCAGAGCCTCGTGCTTTTCATAAGGATCTAACCATCTGAGTATATCCTATTGATAGAACAATGTCTTGTGATAAAAGGTCATTCATGTCCAGTCTATCCATCTTTCTATATTCAATATGTTCTCCATGGAAAGATAAAACGAAGAATGATGAATGGACATCTATCCAAAATGAATTTATTAAAAGTATTTGCATGGATAGTTCAATGGAAGGCTTCACCTCTCGTAACAAATTCAACAATCATGTGAAGTGAAAATGTAAATTTTAAAGGTTTCGTTGCTTCCATCGTTAATGACCAAAGGGTGTTTGTTAAGGGAAATGTGCCTAAAACCCCCAAGGGTTAGTGTTTTTAGTGCCATGAAGTTGGACATTACAAGATGGAATGCAACCTTAGAAAGAGGCACATGGAGGATAAAGCCCAAAACCAGGCCACAAATCTTAATGTTAAGAGACACCCACAAAATCCTAAGGTAAAGTCTAAAAGATACCCACCAAGGTCTAATAGTAGAATACTCCCGATGAAGGTGAACCCCGAAGCATGACTCCTTGTTAAGAAAACTTGACCAAGTCTTGAAGGAGTTGAGATATCCAATACTTGAACCTCCAAGGTATGCCCAAAGGAATGTGTATGAGAGACCTAACTCAACCATTTGGGGTCCTATTAGATAGACCATCATCTAATCATGTGTTGCTATGGTTATAGACTCAAATTCGTATCTTAAAACCTTAGCACACTGAACTCTAGTGATATGAAGAGTTCAAATAGCCCAAGTGTTATGACATGAAAGAGAAAGTTTGTTAACTACAAGCTTAGACTGTGTATTTCCTGGCACTCATTTTTCTTGGAAAACCATACATGCTATGGAAATACAGTTTCAAAGTGCAAAAATTTAGTCTAAATCTACTAAATATGTTTGTTTGTCTGCTTGTTTGAATGGGGCTGTGTCTTGGTAGCTTATTCTTGCATGGATTAGATCATAGTGTGCTTAACTTGATATATGGATTTCAATTTGATCAATTGCATGAGGTTTTTATGATGTATGTTGTGTTTATCATGATAAATATGATGTATCTATATCATGCTGGGGTTAAAAATCAAATGGGGCTTTGAAAATAAAAAAATTTGAATTGTTGAAAGAAAAATACAGTCTGCAGTTTGGTGACCGATAGCAGGATGATAACTGATCGGCTATGCGACCGATCGCCAAGACGACTAATCGTTCGTGTCGGGAAAAGGTTAAGTTAAAACCCAGTCCGCGTTTTGGGGATTATTTCGTTCTTCCTTTCGCGATTCTTCTCCTATTTCCTCTGAAAAAACCAGCGATTGGGTCGTGCCCCAGACCTTCAGAGACGATCGTTCAAGCTACGATTCATGGTTTTGATCCGGAAAAATGTTTCCCACACCTCCGGTAACCACTCCCCTTGTAGATTCCAGTGTATTCTTCGCTCGGGCAAGTCCCATCTATGCCCATTTCGTTTCTGGTTCAATTTTTGTAAAAGGTAGAGAGGAAATGGTAAGAACCATGTACCCAGAGAACTTTGAGACTCCATAAAACGAGGTTGATCCCACTGATTCTTCTCCTCCAGCCAAAAGAGCTAAACCCAGGGTAGTACGAGCAAAGCCGAGACCCAAGCCCTCTAAAATTTCATTTGAGGACACAACCACCCCTCAAAATCAACAGAACCTGGGGTTCGATTCAAGCAAAAGGGCAAGAAATCTTCCTCTCCACAAAAAAAATGTTCCGAACTAACTCCTAGAAGGCTAAGTTGAGTGACCATTAGAGAGCCTACCTCTCCAGTTCGAGCCCGTGTAGAAGAAGTGAGTGGAAAAGGAAAAGCTCAAAAGGAACCCACTCCACCAATAGAATCAAGCAGTGATGAGGATACACCTATTAGGAGACCTCCTATTAGTGAGGGAAGTCTAAAAGAAGAAGAAGAAGTACATGTGGAAAAAGAAGGTCATACTAAAGAACAGATCGGTGCTGAAACTGTTAGCATGGTGACCAAGATGAGGATTTTGATGAAAGCGAAGAAGGAGATGATGTGGATCCAAGGGATCAAGGTGTTAGGTTTGAATATGAAGATGTAAGTGAAAAAGAGGAAGATGAAGCTGATTGTGGTGCCCCTCTCTTACTGCCACTCAAACCTTATCCCTCCTTCAAGGAACTTAACATGGTAAGAACAGCTAATGCAGAGTTGTTTTATGAGGTTGGTGTTCTCATACACCTCAGAAAGGCTGGATGGGAAAACGTTCTGAAGTGGGGTGGAAAATTGTATCCTAGGATAGCCAAGAGGATGTACTGCTCAGTCGGAGCAGAGAAAACAAATTGGTTTTGGCTCTTTTTCCAAAACCAGGAGCCCATAGAATTTGGTCCTTCATTGGTGGCTCAACTGATTAGAATACCCATGGCTAAGAATCCCTTCGTACCAGTCATCCATAACAAGTTTGAGACAATGATGAGAGACAAACATAAATATGTAGACAAATTTGGCTCATGAAAGCTGATATGCTTCCTGAATATAGGTTGCTACACCTATTTTTTTGTTCCAATCTCTATCCCATGCATGGGAACAAGGGTGATTTGAAATAATTCATGCTGGCTCACATGCACGCTATTGTGACTGGCAAGAAACTGTGTCTACCCACCATCATGTGCTAGACCATTCTAAAGTAGATAAATTCTTCCATGGTCAGTCATCCTCCATTTTGCTATCTCATGCATAGGATAACACTGCATTTTGGAGTAATGCCATTCAGGGAGGATAAGCTCCAACTCAGCCTCTAGGTGCCACTGCAATCAGTAAGTCTCAGGGAAAGACTTTATATGAGCAGCTTCTTGGTATTGCCTTTATACCCTCTCATATTCCTGGCCTATACTCCTCCAAAACCCTTGTAGAAGAAACTGAAGCAACAGAGGACACAGATGAAGAACCTAGAGTTGACACTGTCAGTCGAAGGTTCATCGAGGATCGCCTTCAAGCTTTTGAAGATAGGCAGTCTACAAGGCATAATGCCTTGGAAACTAGATTAGAAACCAAGTTTGATGCCTTGGAAACCTATGTAAAGGAATCCATCCAGAGCTTCATCTCCTCCATGTCGTGCAGCAAGGATGACAATACTCCTCGTCGTTCCTCCTCCCCACCAGTTGGCCCAGCTTAGGATAGTTTTTCTTATGTGTTTTTGAAAAACTGAGTGTTTGGCCTATTAAAGTCTCTTTGCATGGAATGATTTTGTGAATCAATGCAATGATTTTGTTTAAATCCCTCTCTCCTTGTTATGTAATGCCATAGTTATTACTTGCAGCTATCATGTGCACTGAATGGTTTGTTTTCAATATGAATGCATGAGTGCTTTGATGATTTGAATGGCATGTGTCATTGTCAATTGTTGAGAAAATGGGGGAGATGCATGGAAGCTAAAAGCTTATGGGGGAGTAAGATGATGGAGAAACCATTTCAAGCTTGGGAAGCTTGATGCATGGGGGATATGCATTGTCTTGGGAAGCTTGATGTATGGGGGAGATGCATAGTGCTACATTGAAAGTGAAAGAAAATCATGAAGTATGGGGGAGTGTCAGCTATGAATAAGATGTTTAGTCAATGGGTACATGTTTATGTTTGCACTAACCCCACTAATGATTTTCAAATCCTTGTAGCTTGTGTGTACATTTGCAGGTAAATTTCAAAATAGAACAAGCTGAGCAAGAATATGAAGCGAAGCCATATTCCTTGGTTGCGTTTGGATAGGGTAAGAGGGGGTAACCCCCCATTACCCCTTGTTATCCTCGTTTGGTAACAAGGGTTGCGTTTTGAAAATTTACCCCGCTCATCCCATTTTTTAATACCCCTTTGGAGGTTGGGGAAAATTTTGAAAATTTACCCCTGTCTTCCTCTCTTTATCAATTATATATTATAAAAATAAAATCTTTCAAAAAAATATAATATATAATTAAAAAAATAATATATTTCAAATAATTAGGAATTTAATTCTGCTTAAAATTTATTTTAAAAATGTGTCAATATTTTCAACATGATGCATTTGGATGAGGGGTAAATTTTACGAAGGTTACCCTTGAGTAGGGGTAACCGTAAGTAGAGGTTAACTGACATATTAACAATTTTATGAGAATTAATATTTTTATTAATCTATTTAATATAAATAATAAAAATAAAACTTTATGAAAGTGTTTGAGGTTCATGATAATTTATGAGAATATCCTACTTTTAAGGGGTGATTCTGTTGAAATTTCGATAAGGTCTTGAAACTCTGAAAGTGTTTGAGGTTCATGATAATTTCTTTCAGAGTAATTAGCAATTTATTCCGTTGGAATTTTATTTTAAAACTGTCAACATTTTCAACATGATGCATTTAGATGTGAGGTAAATTTTACAGGGGTTACCCTTGACTAGGGGTAACTGTAAGCAGGGGTAATCTAGCATATTAACAATTTTATAAGAATTAATAATTTTTATTAAATTTATATAATATATGCAACACCCCGATTTCTCAATGAAGTGGATAATTACGAAAATGCCCCTGGTTTGTTAAATTAATTATTTTGAGATGTCAAATAAGGAAATGGTGGGGCCCATTGCTCAAATTAAGGTCATATGAGCACATTATAAATGTCAAGTTTGATTGGATGGGTAATGAACATCAATTGGGTTGAAAATGGCTAAATGGGTCAAAGGGCCCAATTGGACCCAATGGGTCAAAATGGATGATTTGACCATTGTGTAAGCTCAAATTAAATGGGGTCAAGCTGAACTGATTGGAAATCAGGTATAGCAAAAATGGGTAAGCTTGAAACACAAGTGAAAACCAATTAGAAATGGCAAAATCAGCCCATGAATGGGTCATGTTGTCAAAACGGGTCAAGGGGCTGATTGGGGACCCAATGGGTCGGGTTGACTTGGTTGACCACGGATGACCGTGTGGGCCCTCAAATTGAACTCAAGTGTGAGTCAATTCAGCTTGAGTTGGAATGATTTGAAGTGAGTTTGATTTAAGAAAAGAGTTGACTCAAATATGGAACATTAAATGTGATGAATTGGATGAGTTGGTTTAGAATAAAAATATCCTGAGTTAAGTGAGTCAAGAGGAGATGGAAATAAGTTATAATCTCACACAACACTTGATCAGAATCAATCTCAGCCATTGGTATGAAGAGGTGCCTTGGCAAAGCCAAGAGACACCAAGGTTGGGCGGCGCCCATCCATTGAATGGATGCATTGTTTCATTTCCCAATGGGCGCAACGTTTGGTACCAAGGGGTGTCTTGGTTGACACCCAACATCCCTTCGTTTTTGGCAAGAGTAAAGAGGGAGGATGAATGGGAGTTGGGGGCTGAAACTACAAAAGGAAAACATTACCATACTTGGCCGATTTTTACTTTGGAAATCCAAGAATTCCCATCTCTCTCTCCCTCTCTCCAATTCGTTTTTCCTGGCTGAAACAACAGGGGTTTTGGCACCAGTTATTCAAGCACAAACCAGCAAAGAACTAAGGAAAGAAAGAAGAAATAAAAGGGAGAAATCAAGGATCAAAGGCACGAAGGAAGTTTGGAAAATTTGGTAAGTATTTAGGTGTTATTTTGGTTTAATAACATGGAACAAATGGGGTGTGTATTGGGCCATGGTTATGGCCGAATACACCAAGGTTTTAACCTTGATTAATAGAGGTTTAAAAATGGTAAAGATGACCATTGGGTTCGGCCACCATGGAGGGCCGAACCCCATGTAAAAGATTGGTTGGTTTTCATGTTTTGAAACATGGAAACCATGGAGTTTTTGTGGACTGTTTTTGAGTTTTATTTGAGATTCAAATGCATGTTTTAAAGAGGGTTAAAAACATGGATCTGAATGACATAGGGATTGACGTTATCATGGGTCTAAAACAGTGGTTTAAAACTGATGAAATGGACCATTTGGATCGGCCATCTTGGATGGCCGAATCCCATGAAGTATGATGGTCATTTAGACAAAGAGATGAATTTATTTGGATGGTTTTTGAGAGGTAAAAATGCAGCAATGTTATACTGATTAATACTGATCTAAATGAGACTTAAAACATATTCATAAAGACCAAGACATGGACATAGTGTTCGGCCACTTTGGATGGCCGAACCCCATGAATGGATGTTGGTATTTTGATGGTTTTTTTAGAAGGATAAAAACCATGCAAAATCATTGAGGTTGTTACATGTTTTAATAAGGCTAAGTGGTTGATTAATAAGGTTTAAAATTGTAAGCCATTTGGTTCGGCCAATTGTGTTGGCCGAACCCCATGAGATAGTATGACATTTTATGGTAATATGTGATGGTTTTAGGAGATCAAGATCATACAAGTTTATGGGTTTTCTTATGTGTTTTAAATGGAGATAAGCTTGCTGATTTTGGTTGGCCAATATAGGGCTGAATCATGTAGCAATCATAACCAAAAATTATGCATGAATGTTGAAGTTATGGAACCAAGGGAACCATTGGGTTCGGCCATATGTATGGCCGAACCCCATGGACCATTTTATTTGATTGAAAAGTTTCTAAGTTATGAAATTTAGTGAACTTAGTCTAAACAAATAACAAATCATGGTTGATGAAGGAAAGTGGGATAAAAACCCATAGGATGTGGTTCGACCATATAGTATGGCCGAACCCCATCAACAATTATTTGATGGAATGGGTTAAGTAACTAAGAGTTGATTAAATGAAAAAGGAAGTTAAATCCTAAGTTGGTAATGTTCGGCCAAGGGCATAGCCAAACCCCACATGATGTGGTTGGGTCTTAGATGTGAATGAATAATTAAATGATAGTATGATTTACTAATTGTGATGGACAAGGTACCGGAAGTTGAACGACGTGCGAGTAATGACCGGGTGACGCTAAAGAAAGATCAAGTACTGAAGTGAATCTTCAGTTGGTTTCCTACCTACTTGTAACCACAGTTTTATCCTAGTTTTCTTTATGAGACTCTTGTTTATTTTATGTGGTTTCGAATGATATATTATGCATTTACAAATGGCATACAAAGCATTGGCATCTCATGCATGGACATGGGATGATGACTGAGGTTCTACAGTGTTGCAATTATGAGTTACGTGCTCCTTAGGAGATGAGAGTCCCGCCAGGAGGAGTAATATGATGATCATAGTCACATCGGTCTCCTTAGGCGATGAGAGTCCCGCCAGGAGAACTAATATGTGATATGAATCAACTCATTGATGAAGCGTCTTTCCACAGGTAACGAGGTTTACTGTGGATTACCTTATTATGTGAGACCCAGATGGAAGTGTATTGTATTTTACCTTGACGGTGCGAGGCACGTCAAGTGATGGCTATGAACGTACATGATGGGAGAGACTCATTGCATGTGCATACTTCATAGCATGGTTTTACCTGTTTTTACTAATCATGTACTATGATATATATGCATGTTTTATATGCTAATCATGTGGTAGCCCTGATTCGGGAACCTACTGGGCGCGTTGATCTAACGCCCTAATTCTATCCTCAGAAGAGACTGCAGGTACAAGGAAAGGGAAAGAAAAGGTCGATGACCGAGAGGGGAGCCAAGCCTAAGCACTTGAATGTTGAACTGGACTTCTATATTATTGTCATTTGATTTATAGATTGTGGACATGTAATAAGTTATTACTTGCTATGGTTGTAAGGGCCCGGAATTTTTAAATTAATAAAAATGTGGATATAAGTTAATTTAATGATGAAAATTGGGAAATTGGTGGGATAAAAAGTAATGGGCCAAAATTTGGACAAAGGCCCAAGTATGGCCCAATAGACTAATGTTTGGATTTAAATTTATTTAAATGGTTAATGAGGGTTAAATGGGTCAAGAATGGTCAAATTGGGTCAAATACCCATTTGGGACCCAATGGGTCAAGATGGTTGTGCTCTAAGGTAAATGGGCTAGATGGAAATGTAATTGGGCCATGGGCCCAATGGGGATCCATTTAGAGTGAATTCAATGAAATTAAATCACCTAAGTGGTTTAAAAAAATTAAACCAAGATGGTGTGGCCAAGTGGGACCCACCTCCACCTCATCAAGTGAGGTGGCGTGTGGGTCAATGTTTGGTGGGGCCGACCACCATGGTTGATTTGGTCAACCATGGGTGGAATAATGGAATTAGGTTAAGTATAATGAGTTAACCTAAGGTGATTAAATAAATAAATGGGAATTAAAATAACTAAAATATCTAAATATTAAATGATTAAAATTATAAAAATGAAGTGGTCAAATGGGAGACCAAGCTACCCCACTTCAAATGAGAAAATCCGTTGGGCTTGGGTGGTGGTTTGGATAACCACCACCATAAAGCAAATAAAATATCTAAAATAAAAAATATTTTAAGGTTGGTGGGATCATTAAATTAAAGTGAAAAATGGAGATAAGTCTTATTGGTTATTTCATTCTCATTTTTTCTTCACAAACTCCATCCCTCCCATTCTCCATTGCCGTCCCATGCTCTAAGGAAGGAGAGGAAGAGAGTTAAGGAGAAGAAAAGAGAAGGAGAGAAGAAAGAAGTGGAAATTGGAGGGAAATCACTCTAAGGTTAGGGTTTAACATCTCTCCTCTCATGATTTTTCCCTCTCTCTCTCTCACACAAACCCTACCATGGCCGATTCTAGGGTTGTGTATTGCCACCATTAATCAAGAGTCTTGACCTATCAAAGATCAAGAGGAAGGAGAGAGGAGGCTAAGGAGACCGACGGGAGCGGCGGAAATCGGAGGAGACGTCGGATTGTGAGTATTTCTTAAACAAGAAATTTTGGATGCTTAGGGTTTAAGAATTGGAATTTATTTTTGTAGAATTTAATGGTGGGTACATAAATGTGTGTCATGGATGTTAAACCCATCAAATGAGAGGGTGGAAGATGGAGGAAACCCTAAATGGGTAAATTAGGGTTAGGGAAAGAAAATGAATAAATGGGTTATGTGCATTATGTAAATTATGAGATTAAGCATAGAATCGGATGATTGGAAGAAAAATTATTGGCCATAGGGTTCGGCCATGTAGCATGGCCGAACCCCATGGTGGGTGATTAGCCATTTGATGTAAAATGGTTAGGGTTAATGAATGGAAGATAATGAAGGTGGCTAATGGATTTTTGGGTTGTAAATGAATGAATGTGGATGAGTATGAAAATGGGTTTATGATGAAAAATGCAATGGGATTTTATGGCATTAAGAAGGCATAAAAGAGAAGGAATTGTGAACCATGGGTTCGGCCATGGTGCATGGCTGAACCCTAGGTTGTTATGTGTGAAATTAGCTAGGGTTGTAGGGTTTAAAAAGCCATGGAAAATGGGAAGATGGGTGGATTTAATATTTTGGATGAATATAGGTATTATGGAACAATGAATGATGAATCATGAACCATGGGTTCGGCCATGGTATATGGCCGAACCCTATGGTGATGAAATGATGATTAAATAGTGGGGTTTAAAGGATAATGTGTTGATGAATTTTGGGTTTCAAATGAACAAAAGTAATGATCCAAATGGGGCTAAGAATATGGTTTATTTGCATGATGTAAACCCCTCAAGGAGGGATTATTAGTGGATCTAAAATGTAACAATGGACCCAAGAAAAAATGGGGAACAAGACATCATGGGTTCGGCCATGGTGTGTGGCCGAACCCATGACCCATTTTGTAGGTCATTGTATAAGCTAAGGTTGGGTCCATGTTTGTGTTTAGATGATGGAGAATATTATTAAATGAGATGGCTGATTGTGTTTCATGTTGAGTCATGGTTAGTGAAGCCTTAATGGATCTAAGTTATGGATGAATTTTAGACTTAAAATATACATGAATAGAGGAGATGTTAAACCATGGAAGTTTAGTGGCATAACCGTAATTATGGGCCACAATGAAGAACCATGGCCGAACCCCATGTATGTTGGACATGAACTTGGGTGCATTAAGATGACCTTATGAATGATTAAATTAAGCTTGGGGTTGATGCAGTTTAGTTTCATAAATTAGAATACTTAAAGGGCTAAAATTTGGAATTATCATGTGTTTAAATCAATGGAAATGAGGCTAAGTTAAGGGCTGATTTTTAATGATCTTGTAACGTGGTTAGGGATCATTAATGGACCTAGGTTGTGGATCAATTTTTGGACTTAATCATGCATGAATAAATGGGTGATTAACCATGGAAAATGAGGTAGTGGCAAAACCGTAATTAAATGCCAAATTCAAGAATTCCATGGAGATCGGTCATGGAATGAGGGGCTCTAATGTAATAACCTTATAAGTGGTTGATCAAGCCTAGGGTGGCCAAATTTTAAGACTTATGGGAGTAAAAGGTTTAATAGATGACATGGGACCGGACCTACAAAACCTAAATAGTGACCGGTTTGTCATATGGGCTTAGAAATGGTTAAAACATGGACTAATGATGAATGTGTAATAAGGTACTGGACATCGCAGGCGATGCGCGATCGGCGACCGGGTTTATCGAACTGAAAACGTAAAAGGACGCGAGTCGGTATTCGGTAGGATTCCTACATTTTTGTAAGCCATGGATTGGGTGATGTTTTCTTTAATTTATTTTGGAAAGCATGTGGTTGCCTTTAAGATGAGTTTTGGATTAAGTATCTTGTGATGTTTTCCTTTAAATTATTTTGGAAATCATGTGAATGTCTTAAGATGGGTTTTGGATTAAATATTATGGGATGTTTTTCCCTTTGATTTATTTGATAATCAAGTTATTGTTTTAAGATGGGTTTTTGTGTTACTATTGAACTACATATATTACATGGCACATGGCACCTACATCTCATGCATGGCATGGGAGGGATATGACAGGGGAAGGATGAAATGAAACCGGAGTCCATGCTCTGTCGGGGCGACTGATAAACGCATGGGGATGTTTCATTATGTATTATTATACATTGATGATGGTTTTCCATCAAAGGGGATGTTGTATTTATTGTTATACCTTGATGATGGTTCTTCCATCAAGGGGGATGCCTAGTGTGGATCGCGTCTTGATGAGGCTTTTCCATCAAGAGGATCATGGCACGATGATGTTATGGATTTTATTTGGAACACTGTGTATGGCTGAAAAAGGGACATTATACGATGATGATGAGATGGATGGGTGGGGTTCATGACATAGAACACCCATTGCATAACATTGCCCAAAGTGCATGGTTTTGCTATAATATTATCTGCATGCTGTTATTACTAATCCATGTGCTAGCCCTACTCGGAGTCCTACTGGGCGCGTGGTCTAACGCCCTACTTCTACCCTAGCTGATGACGCAGGAGGTGGCGAAACGGAAGGACGGGACGGGAGTCAAGCTTAGGAGCTTGGCAAGGCAGGTTAATTATGTTGTTTAAGTTTATGTTGGAAAAATGTAATTTGAGTAGCTTAGCTTGTCGGAATGTAATAAATTAGATTACTGGCTATGTTTTGGGATTTTATTATGGACATTATGGTTTTGAGGTATTATAGAAATTTAAATGAATGTTATCTTCCCTGCTATCTCAAATCTGTAGGATAGTCTTTGTTGTTAATTCCGCACTGAGAAGTAATATTCCTTGAGCTTACGTCTACGCGTGAACTGTACTCGTGAACTTGGCTCCACGCACGCGTAGGTTTGGCCAGTTAAGGGTCGGGCTTTAGAAGCTCGGACTTAACTCGCGTCGTGACGTCCGCGCCCTTTGTCACTTTTCTTTTATGTAAAAAAAAAAAAAAATATAGACTCTGATTTTCGTTGAAAAGGGGCGGGCGTTACAGTTGGTATCAGTGCGAACTCGGAAGAATGAATCTCTCGAAGTAAGATTAAGACGGTTGCATGTTCACTGGCAGCTAAGAATCCCAACCGACCGACTCTTCGGAGTCCGCTGCACGGGGGCCGGGTTAATTTACTTTGATTGACCCAAACTAAAGTGTTTAGTCTGAGAACAACAATTGACGGAAAGGAATGATAGCAAGGGAAGAAAGATTCATTCTAGGAGAGATTTATTGAACCATAGCAAGATAGGGTTTACTTCCCCAGAAATGAGAAAGCATCTAGGTTTTTCCCCCAAAAGGATGAAACAATACTAGATTTAGTGGACATAGTAAAGTAGGATGTACTTCCCCGGTATCCCCAATTTGAACAACAGACAATAGGAATTAAGAGATTCCCCCTAGAAACAAAGAAAAAAAACAAGTGTACTTATTTGGCAACTTTCCCCAAACAAAATACATTGTGATATACATAAGAGATTCCCCAAAACCTAGATTGGTTTTATTGGTAATTGTTGTGGATGATTTTTATGTTCAATTTATATTCTATGATACAGATATGTCTAGTGTCGGGGAGTATACGGAATTATTGGATAAGAGAACCCCTAGCTGTCCCATAGATTTGGTGTCTGCTTCTAGTATAGCAGTTAGCCTGGACTTTCAGGAGGGACCTCCCGAGGAAGATGAAGAGGATTTTGCATCTCTTCTTGAGGAGAATATGGAAGACTTTCCAATGGTAAGAGAGTCGGTAGGGGAAATGGAACCCGATTATATGCGCGAGTTGTACAACCAGGTTGGGCACAACTGCACATACTACCCCTACCTTCTTGAAGGGGTATATGTTGCATATGCTTATGAGTGAGGTAAAGGTGATATATGGGTATACTTGGGGGATGGTGTAATGGCTTTTAGAAATGGTTTTTATAATGGGGGATGATGTAAACACTTTGTGAAAGGGTATAAGAGGTTCTTATGTGAACAAAGTGCCATTTGAGACATGTTGGATAAACAGTGTACTTGAAAGAGACCGGGATGCATGGATTAACTTGCCACATGAAACTTGTGAGAGGATGGCATTATGAGGAGAATGAGAAGGGTCTAGTTTGCAAAGACTAATATGTTGTATGAAAAATCTTGTATGTATAATGAAATTGCATTCTTCCAATGTGTAGTATAGATTATGAACAAGTGATGGACCATGAAATTATGAAACTATTTTATTTAGTGATAGCATGAGGATTCCCTATGATGTTACTAAGTTGTGAATTATTAATCGTTGCAATGAGTTTATATGATGTTACTTTGATAATGGGTGGTTTGCAATGAATGGTTATTGAGGTACAAGGATGTGTTATAGACTATGTGTATGGTGATGAGTTGATAAAGTGCCGGGAGTTGTGAATATGTAGTATGCATGAAGGGGCCGTGATATGCCAATGCGTTTGGTTGGGAATCTAGGTGGGGCTGATGAATAATTCCAAAGTTTAGGGATTTATGGATGGTCATGGATGGTCTTCGAATGTATTGGGATGGTTTACTTGGGATGAGTAGGATTATTATTTTAAAATCTCTCGGTGTGTGTTGCAAATGGGGTAGGGTAACCTAATCATAATTGTAACACCCCGCCCTTTTCACTCTAATTTTCAGAGTTTAATTTTTTCTTTTTAAATATAATAATCATGTGATCGGGGCAGAGTGTCACGACGCGAGTTAAGTTCGGATCTCTAAATCCGACCCTTAACTGGCCAAGCCCATGTGCGTATGAACTAAGTCCATAAAACTGATCCACACATGGTACATATATAACTTGCGGAATTAACTTAGTCTTAGTCCAACTGAGGTTATAATAGAACCTATGACTATTCCAATTTTCCATTCTTAGATAGCAAAGTACATAACTTATTCTCCAAAATTACTAATCAATCTTAACTAATCGTTCAATCAAACCATCCGACTTAAAACAAACCATAGCATCTATCTTAACTACTTATTACAAGCCAACATAACTAATTACCAAATTACATTGTCCAAATTCAAATAACAAATCCATAATTAGTCCATTCATGTCCATTCAAATCCATTCAAAATGCCCAAGCTCCTATGCTTGGTTTTCATCTCGATCCACGTTCTTCCCTTTCCCTGCGTCATCCACTAAGGATATAGATAGGGCGTTAGATCAACACGTCCAGTAGTGTTTCTGAATAGGGCTACCACATGGTTAGTCAAAAACATGCAAATAATATAATAATAACACATGTGTGACAAAATTCCATAAAACATGCTATGTATGAAATGAACATGTAATGAGTCCCACCCATCACCATTCCACACAGCCATCACTTGACGGGATTCTCATCGTCAAGGTAACCCACAGTGGTCTTTCGGACGCCCCGACGGAGTGTGACCTCCGGGTTCCTCCTGATGGGATTCTCATCATCAGGGTACCCCACAGCGGTCTTTCGGACGCCCCGACGGAGTGTGGCCTCTGGTTACAACACCATCATCCCATGCCATGCATGAGATGTCTATGCAAACATGTCATTTAGAAACATAACTTTACAATCATATAAGTTATCGAAATCAACATAAAACAGCATATGAAATAGTGGTTACAATAACGGTAGGAAACCTACACTAAGTCACTTAGATTGCCCGCTCTTGTGAACCGTCTTTCGTTTACGGCTTGTTCACCGTTCTAGCAATCCCAATACCTTATTTACATAACAGCAAGTTAAACATTCATTCATGTGATTCCATCTTAATCTAAGTCCCAAAAATCCACTTTGTGGGGTTCGGCCATACCCCATGGCCGAACCTCACCCATTTAAACCTTGGTCTCTTTTAATTTTGGATTAACACCATCCAAATAATTTATTGACAACCTCAATCCACAAAATATCACTTGGTGGGGTTCGGCCATACTACATGGCCGAACCACACCATATTGGTTTGGGTCCATACATCCAACCCCATCATCATACCATCTTTGATCATTTCATCAATAATTACCTTTATGCCATTGCTAGCAATAAATAATTTTACTAACATTAAAACCAGCTATCCTTTTCATGAAATGGATTCATAAATCCCATGCTCATGGTCCATGGGGTTCGGCCATACATATGGCCGAACCCTGTGGCTTTCCCATTTAAACCTCCAAGTCCTAACTTAGCCATAGTACCCCATAGTTCGGCCATGAGATGGCCTAACCATGACTTGTCCAAATGCTCACTTGGTACCCTTTTTAAACACCTCATATTGTTCCATAATATTCAAACTTGAGACCTTTTGATTCAACCAAAACAGTCCATAAAAATGGTCCATGGGTTCGGCCATACACATGACCGAACCAATGGTTCTCTTGATTCAATTGGTCCATCATCTATCATCTTTGATGGCTAATTAATTTCTTATATTAAGTCCATAGATAAACCTATCTTATTCTTAAATCAAAGCACATAATGATTACATAATATCCATCCTACACTTAACCCAAATAACCATAAAAAACAGTCCATGGGGTTAGGCCATACACATGGCCGAACCCCAAGGTTTTCTTGATGTAAACCCTCCAATATTTGTCCATATTTTTTGATCAGTACTTAGCTTAATAAACACATAATTCAGCCATGTAATAACTGGTCAAAATCAGTGACCTTATCTCCCTTTAAAATCCTTTAAAAGAACTTCAATACATAATATGAATTTCATCTATCAAACACCATAAAAATCACCAAGTTTTCCCATGGGGTTCGGCCATCCAAAGGGCTGAACCCTATGGTCCATATTTTATCACTTTTAAACATCACAATCCCATATTTATACCATTGATGGATCTGGCCATACGATGGCCAGATCTCATTTTCTTAACCAATCTATTAAACAAGGGTTCAAAATGCACTTACGAACATCGCATCTCCTTCAGTTCTTTTGACTCCTTTCTTGACCCTTTATTTCCTCGACCTCTCCTTCTCTCTTACTGTTCTTTGGGCTGAGACTGACCTTGCTGCAATCTCCTTGGAATACTTCAGCCAGATGACATGGATTTGAGGGAGAAAGAGAGAGAAAGGAAACTTTGATCTTAAACCTTGGTGCCAACTCCTTTTGCTCAAAGTGTGCTTTTGTCTTGGTGAAAGAAATCAACCAAGGACTGATTGCAAATCAGTAACCAGCTGTTGTTCTTGCTTTTGGAATGTAGAAGACAGCAAAGAGAGAGAGAGATAGAGATAGAAAATGGAACCTCTTTTGGCTACTCAAATTCAACCCAAACTTGCCTCACATTTAACTCCCATATTAACCCCAAGTCCTTTATGCTTACTTGGGGGTTTCATCTATGCAATGAAACCTCCCCAAGCTCTCCAACGTCTCCCATGTTGGTATTTGTGTAACCTCTCCTTTTCTTCCTCCTCTCATTATCATCTTACATGGGGGTTTCATCTAGAAATGAAACCTTACCCCACCCCCCCCCCCCCCCCCCCCCCTCCAACGTGTAGTCTTATCATATTTGAATTTTAAAAGTCAAAACCTCATTTGTAACTCTACAATACAGCAGCTCCATTCAGCCCATTTGATCCTCATCAATGTCCCATTTGAGAGTTTCATTCTTGAAATGAAACTCCCCTCCTCCAAGTGTGAACACACTTTGTAACTCCCATTGGTTTTAATATCTATCTTGGAGTTTCAACTTTTAAATAAAACTCTCCATGTTCCAATGACTAGCCCCTTGGTTAACCTTGTATTTGTAACTCTCAAAACAGCCACCCCACTTATCTCTTTAGTAGATGTTACATGCATGAAAAGCCTCATGCAACCAACATGTAAAACATTTGAAATTGAGTCACAACTCTCATGTAACTTAATAAATTCAACTCATAAGTTTTGTTCAACTAAACTCCACCATTCATTTCAACTCAAACCAAACTCAATTAATGAAAACTTAAATCAACTAAGTTTTGAGCTCACTCCATGATTAATCATGTCCATCTCAACCCATTGGGTCCCATTTGACCATTTTGACCCATTTAACGAAATTTGACCCAATTATGATTCTTGACCCGTTTAATTTCATCTTATCCATTTATTTGTTTTGTAATCAAAACTACTAACCATTGGGTCTTGATTGAACCATTGACCCATTTAAATTCAACTCAAATATATCACAATGGCAATTCCGTAAATATGAATAAATTCATATAAAATGATAATTTTGAAATTCCAGGGTGTTACAATAATTATGTTGAATCACTAGATCTTCTTAAAGTGTTATTTCTTATGTTACCTCAAGTTGTTGTTTGATGTGAATGGAGGTGAAAGATCTGGTTACACATGAGTTGTGTTATTCAAAGATGGTGTGTGATTTCAATTCTACGTGGCCTGCTAATGAAGGAATATGAACCGTATGATGTGGTAACCATTGATAACGTAGGCATGTAGGGTGGAATTTGGTGGTTGGTGGAATTGGTAATACTTGTGAATATTTTTTTTAGTGATGAATGGGCACTATTTGACATAGTCTAAGTAAGCTTAGATATGTCATTGTTTTATGGAATCTATGAAAATATGTGGAATAATCCAGAAGGGTAGGAAATTAGTATTTATGTGATTGGATTGATGTCGGGTATTGGTGTTGGAGGAGTTGTGAACAAAAAGGGTTAGTCCCATAGTGACTTATATGCAAATAAAAGGTATGATTGCTGTTGAGAGATGGACTTAAGGGAAAGGTTAAGAGTCTAGTGAAACTTGAATGGGAAGCTATGGGCGACTGCCGAGTGAGACTGATCAGCTGACTCTATAGTTGGCCGATGGAGTTCCATGCGGGTGAAGCTAGAAACCTAGTTAAAAATGGAATCAACAATGGACTTGAGCATAGGCTTGTATTGGCAGACTAACTCACACGGAGAGTAGACAAAAGAACGTATTGAAGGAGTACGTATGGGAAATGTTTTGACAACAGATAAAGTGAAATAGAATACGTAATCTACATAAAACCGCAAATGGATTCATGAGGAAAAGAGATAATACGAGACAAAGTGAATTTTGCAAGAATGAAACTCATAGGTTGATATGAGTGGTGTTGATGTAATTAAGAGGTACTTGACACAATTAAACGGGAACGGCGAATAAACCCAGAAATGGAGGAGATATGAATCAAGATATTTGCAGGCGAGGTAGTACCGGAATAAGAATTACGATCGGAACAGGGTCTTTTATTCTGAGGTAGGACATATGTACCTGAGAGCTGCAGAAGGGAGTTATTGGTTGAGGCACAACAAGCCAAGCTCTCTACCCATCCGGACAGCGCCAAGATATACCATGATTTTAAGAGGCACTATGGGTGGCATGGACTCAAGAGAGATGTGGCTGAGTTTGTGCTCGTTGCACTAACTTGTCGGCAGGTTAAGGCGGAACATCGGAAACCACTGGGTTTACTCAAACCCTTACTAGTGCCAGAGTGGAGATGGGAACATGTAGCCATGGATTTTGTGACAGGGCTACTAAGGTCATCAAGGCGCAACGATGCAATATGAGTCGACGGTACATCCGAAATGTTATCAGACTACCTGCTGTACCTCGGACTATTGTGTCCGACAGAGTATGACAGAGCGTGCAGTCGGCTATGGGGACCGACGTGTTGATCAGCACAGTATTCCACCCACACACTGATGGACAATCAGAGAGAACAATACAGATATTGGAGGATATGCTGAGAGAAGGTATGCTGGATTTCAAGGGTGGATGGGAGAATCACCTGCCACTGGTGGAGTTCTCCTACAATAACAGTACCTCCAGATGGCTCCATTTGAGGCCTTATATGGTGGGCCGTGTAGATCTCCAGTGCGTTGGACAGAGGTCGGTGAGCCTGCGCTGATTGGACCGAAGTTGGTTGCAGAGACTACGGCGTAGATTAAATTAATACAGCAACCTTTACTCACTGCGCAGAGCCGTTATAAGAATTACGCCGACAAGAGGAGAAGTTTCCCCGAGTTTGAGGTGGGAGACTTGGTGCTTTTGAAAGTTTTACCACAGAAGGGACACATGAGATTCAGAAAGAAGGGGAAACTGTCACCTAGATTTTGGGGCCGTTTCCAATCCTAAAGAGGGTGGGGGAGGTGGCCTATTAGTTAGCACTTCCTCCACAGTTATTATCTTTGCATGACGTATTCCATGTGTCCGTGTTGAAGAAGATACAACCCTGACCCTTCACATGTCTTGAGTGTACAAGACGTCAATATACAAAGCGACGTGATGTGTGTGGAGGTGCTGATCAGAGTGATCGGGAGTGAACAAAGGGTACTGCGGAACCGCGCCGTTCAGTTCATCAAGGTGGTATGGGAACGACATGGCAATGAAGAGACCTCCTGAGAACTTGAGTCGGAGATGAGAGCCTCTCATCCGAAACTCTTTGTGTGAGATGTTTTGAACCTCTACTTCGCTCGAATTTTCGGGACGAAAATTTTAAAAGAGGATTGTATTGTTAGGACCCGGAATTTTTAAATTAATAAAAATGTGGATATAAGTTAATTTAATGATGAAAATTGGGAAATTGGTGGGATAAAAAGTAATGGGCCAAAATTTGGACAAAGGCCCAAGTATGGCCCAATAGACTAATGTTTGGATTTAAATTTATTTAAATGGTTAATGAGGGTTAAATGGGTCAAGAATGGTCAAATTGGGTCAAATACCCATTTGGGACCCAATGGGTCAAGATGGTTGTGCTCTAAGGTAAATGGGCTAGATGGAAATGTAATTGGGCCATGGGCCCAATGGGGATCCATTTAGAGTGAATTCAATGAAATTAAATCACCTAAGTGGTTTAAAAAAATTAAACCAAGATGGTGTGGCCAAGTGGGACCCACCTCCACCTCATCAAGTGAGGTGGCGTGTGGGTCAATGTTTGGTGGGGCCGACCACCATGGTTGATTTGGTCAACCTGGGTGGAATAATGGAATTAGGTTAAGTATAATGAGTTAACCTAAGGTGATTAAATAAATAAATGGGAATTAAAGTAACTAAAATATCTAAATATTAAATGATTAAAATTATAAAAATGAAGTGGTCAAATGGGAAACCAAGCTACCCCACTTCAACTGAGAAAAAACGTTGGGCTTGGGTGGTGGTTTGGATAACCACCACCATAAAGCAAATAAAATATCTAAAATAAAAAATATCTTAAGGTTGGTGGGATCATTAAATTAAAGTGAAAAATGGAGCTAAGTCTTATTGGTTATTTCATTCTCATTTTTTCTTCACAAACTCCATCCCTCCCATTCTCCATTGCCATCCCATGCTCTAAGGAAGGAGAGGAAGAGAGTTAAGGAGAAGAGAAGAGAAGGAGAGAAGAAAGAAGTGGAAATTGGAGGGAAATCACTCTAAGGTTAGGGTTTAACATCTCTCCTCTCATGATTTTTCCCTCTCTCTCTCTCACACAAACCCTACCATGGCCGATTCTAGGGTTGTGTATTGCCACCATTAATCAAGAGTCTTGACCTATCAAAGATCAAGAGGAAGGAGAGAGGAGGCTAAGGAGACCGACGGGAGCGGCGGAAATCGGAGGAGACGTCGGATTGTGAGTATTTCTTAAACAAGAAATTTTGGATGCTTAGGGTTTAAGAATTGGAATTTATTTTTGTAGAATTTAATGGTGGGTACATAAATGTGTGTCATGGATGTTAAACCCATCAAATGAGAGGGTGGAAGATGGAGGAAACCCTAAATGGGTAAATTAGGGTTAGGGAAAGAAAATGAATAAATGGGTTATGTGCATTATGTAAATTATGAGATTAAGCATAGAATCGGATGATTGGAAGAAAAATTATTGGCCATAGGGTTCGGCCATGTAGCATGGCCGAACCCCATGGTGGGTGATTAGCCATTTGATGTAAAATGGTTAGGGTTAATGAATGGAAGATAATGAAGGTGGCTAATGGATTTTTGGGTTGTAAATGAATGAATGTGGATGAGTATGAAAATGGGTTTATGATGAAAAATGCAATGGGATTTTATGGCATTAAGAAGGCATAAAAGAGAAGGAATTGTGAACCATGGGTTCGGCCATGGTGCATCGCCGAACTCTAGGTTGTTATGTGTGAAATTAGCTAGGGTTGTAGGGTTTAAAAAGCCATGGAAAATGGGAAGATGGGTGGATTTAATATTTTGGGTGAATATAGGTATTATGGAGCAATGAATGATGAATCATGAACCACGGGTTCGGCCATGGTATATGGCCGAACCCTATGGTGATGAAATGATGATTAAATGGTGGGGTTTAAAGGATAATGTGTTGATGAATTTTGGGTTCCAAATGAACAAAAGTAATGATCCAAATGGGGCTAAGAATATGGTTTATTTGCATGATGTAAACCCCTCAAGGAGGGATTATTAGTGGATCTAAAATGTAACAATGGACCCAAGAAAAAATGGGGAACAAGACATCATGGGTTCGGCCATGGTGTGTGGCCGAACCCATGACCCATTTTGTAGGTCATTGTATGAGCTAAGGTTGGGTCCATGTTTGTGTTTAGATGATGGAGAATATTATTAAATGAGATGGCTGATTGTGTTTCATGTTGAGTCATGGTTAGTGAAGCCTTAATGGATCTAAGTTACGGATGAATTTTAGACTTAAAATATACATGAATAGAGGAGATATTAAACCATGGAAGTTTAGTGGTATAACCGTAATTATGGGCCACAATAAAGAACCATGGCCGAACCCCATGTATGTTGGACATGAACTTGGGTGCATTAAGATGACCTTATGAATGATTAAATTAAGCTTGGGGTTGATGCAGTTTAGTTTCATAAATTAGAATACTTAAAGGGCTAAAATTTGGAATTATCATGTGTTTAAATCAATGGAAATGAGGCTAAGTTAAGGGCTGATTTTTAATGATCTTGTAACGTGGTTAGGGATCATTAATGGACCTAGGTTGTGGATCAATTTTTGGACTTAATCATGCATGGATAAATGGGTGATTAACCATGGAAAATGAGGTAGTGGCAAAACCGTAATTAAATGCCAAATTCAAGAATTCCATGGAGATCGGTCATGGAATGAGGGGCTCTAATGTAATAACCTTATAAGTGGTTGATCAAGCCTAGGGTGGCCAAATTTTAAGACTTATGGGAGTAAAAGGTTTAATAGATGACATGGGACCGGACCTACAAAACCTAAATAGTGACCGGTTTTTCATATGGGCTTAGAAATGGTTAAAACATGGACTAATGATGAATGTGTAATAAGGTACTGGACATCGCAGGCGGTGCGCGATCGGCGACCGGGTTTATCGAACTGAAAACGTAAAAGGACGCGAGTCGGTATTCGGTAGGATTCCTACATTTTTGTAAGCCATGGATTGGGTGATGTTTTCTTTAATTTATTTTGGAAAGCATGTGGTTGCCTTTAAGATGAGTTTTGGATTAAGTATCTTGTGATGTTTTCCTTTAAATTATTTTGGAAATCATGTGAATGTCTTAAGATGGGTTTTGGATTAAATATTATGGGATGTTTTTCCCTTTGATTTATTTGATAATCAAGTAATTGTTTTAAGATGGGTTTTTGTGTTACTATTGAACTACATATATTACATGGCACATGGCACCTACATCTCATGCATGGCATGGGAGAGATATGACAGGGGAAGGATGAAATGAAACCGGAGTCCATGCTCCGTCGGGGAGACCGATAAACGCGTGGGGATGTTTCATTATGTATTATTATACCTTGATGATGGTTTTCCATCAAGGGGGATGTTGCATTTATTGTTATACCTTGATGATGGTTCTTCCATCAAGGGGGATGCCTAGTGTGGATCGCGTCTTGATGAGGCTTTTCCATCAAGAGGATCATGGCACGATGATGGTATGGATTTTATTTGGAACACTGTGTATGGTTGAAAAAGGGACATTATACGATGAGGATGAGATGGATGGGTGGGGTTCATGACATAGAATACCCATTGCATAACATTGCCCAAAGTGCATGGTTTTGCTATAATATTATCTGCATGCTGTTATTACTAATCCATGTGCTAGCCCTATTCGGAGTCCTACTGGGCGCGTGGTCTAACGCCCTATTTCTACCCTAGCTGATGACGCAGGAGGTGGCGAAACGGAAGGACGGGACGGAAGTCAAGCTTAGGAGCTTGGCAAGGCAGGTTAATTATGTTGTTTAAGTTTATGTTGGAAAAATGTAATTTGAGTAGCTTAGCTTGTCGGAATGTAATAAATTAGATTACTGGCTATGTTTTGGGATTTTATTATGGACATTATGGTTTTGAAGTATTATAGAAATTTAAATGAATGTTATCTTCCCTGCTATCTCAAATCTGTAGGATAGTCTTTGTTGTTAATTCCGCACTGAGAAGTAATATTCCTTGAGCTTACGTCTACGCCTGAACTGTACTCGTGAACTTGGCTCCACGCACGCGTAGGTTTGGCCAGTTAAGGGCCGGGCTTTAGAAGCTCGGACTTAACTCGCGTCGTGACATCCGTGCCCTTTGTCACTTTTCTTTTATGTAAAAAAAAATATAGACTCTGATTTTCGGTGAAAAGGGGCGGGCGTTACAATGGTTTGATTAGGTCATTAACTTTGGATGGTTGATTTATGTTAATTAATATTTGAGACTGTTACTTGCTATCTAGTTATTCTATTCCGCAAATAGTCTAGTTTATTCCGCAAGTTGATGTTAGTTCCATGTGTGATTTATTATCATGGTCTAGTCCATGTACACATGGGTGGCTAGTTAAGGTTCTGACTTGAGTAGTCTAAACTTAACTCGCGTCGTGACGCCGCCCGCTCTCTTTCACTCTGTGTTTCTTTCAAAAGAAATTTTCAGACTCTGATTTTCGGAAGGGTGGAAAAGGGCGGGACGTTACAGTTGGTATCAGAGCGAAACGGGAAATTGAATCATCGAAGTAAGATTAAGATGGTTTCATGTCTCACTGACGGATAAGAATCCCAATTGACCGACTTTTCGGAGTTCGCTGACTGGGGGCCAGATTAATTTACTTCGAGTGACTCAGACTGAACAATCAATCTGAGAACGACAATGAAAGATAGCAAAGCAAAGTACAGTCACCATAATTGGATATGTCAAACATAGCAAGTAGGATGCGCTCCCTTGAAACTCCCACACTGAAAGACAAACAACAGGAATTTAGAGATTTCCCCAGAAACAAAAGAAAACAAAGAGTCTTGATTTGGCAATCTTTCCAAACAAAGTACATGATATTATGCATGATCAAATCCCCTGAAAACCAAGAGTGGTTTATTTAGAATTGCTGTTGAATATTCTTGTGTTTTAAATGTTGTGGCACAGATATGTCGAGCAACGAGGAATACACTGAGTTATGGGATAAAGGGACACCTAGTTGTCCGGTAGATTTGGTATCGACTTCCAACAGTATCAGCATGGAAGTCAATGTGGACCTTCAAGAGGGGCCTCCTGAGGAGGAGGAATGGAACTTAGCACCACTGGAGGAGGTGAACCTAGCACCATTACCGGAGTATCATATGGAAGATATTCCTTGGTTAATGGTGTAAGGGCCCGGAATTTTTAAATTAATAAAAAATGTGGATATAAGTTATTTTAGTGATGGAAATTTGGAAAATTGGTGAAGTAAATGGTAAATGGGCCAAAATTTGGACAAAGGCCCAAGTATGGCCCAATAGACTAATGTGTGGATTTAAAGTTATTTAAATGGGTCAAGAATGGTCAAATTGGGTCACATACCCATTTGGGACCCGATGGGTCAAAGTAGTTAAGCTCTAAGGTAAATGGGCTAGATGGAAATGTAATTGGGCCATGGGCCCAATGGTGATCCATTTAGAGGGTATTCAATGAAATTAAATCACCTAAGTTAAGTTAAAAATTAAACCAAGGTGATGTGGCCAAGTGGGACCCACCTCCACCTCATCAAGTGAGGTGGCATGTGGGCCAATAATTGGTGGGGCCGGCCACCATGGTTGATTTGGTCAACCATGGGTGGATTTATAAAGATGGTGGCTTAAGTAAATGGGAATTAAAGTAACTAAAATATCTAAATATAAAATGATTAAAAAAATTATACAAATGAGGTGGTCAAAGTGGGGTCAAAGGGTGAAAACCAGATCACCTCATCCCAAACCCAAAATAAAATACGTTGGGGCTTAGTGGTGGTTTAGATAACCACCACCATAAAGCAAATTAAATATCTTTTAAATATCTTAGGGTTGGTGGGGTCTTTAATGTAAAGAAAAATGGGGATAAGTCTTGAGTTTCTTTTCCATTTTTTTATCCTCTCTTCATTTTCACTCCATTCTCATCCTCCATTGCCGTCCCATGTCCAAGTGAAGGAAAAAAAAAAAAAGAGAAGGAACTCAAGGAGAGAAGGAAAAAAAAATGGAATTTGGAGGGAGTTCACTCTAAGATTAAGGTCATCATCTTCCTCTCATCATCTTTTCTTCTTTTCATCTCTCAAATTCAAACCTAACATGGCTGATTTTAAGGTTGGGAGTTGCCACCCTTGATCAAAGATTTTGACCTATCAAAGATCAAGAGGAAGGAGAGAGGAGGCTAAGGAAACCGACGGGAGCGGCGGAAGTCGGAGGAGACGACGGATTGTACTGGATATCGCTGGCAGTACGCGTGACGGTAGCTGGACTATCGGACGGAAAACGAAAAAGGACGCGAGTCGGTATTCGGTAGGATTCCTACCTTTTTGTAAGCCATGGATTTGGGTGATGTTTTCTTTAATCTATTTTGGAAATCATGTGGTTGTCTTTAAGATATGTTATGGATTATGTATCATGTGATGTTTTACTCTAAATTATTTTGGAAATTATGTGAATGCTTATGATGGGTTTTGGATTAAATATTGTGGGATGTTCTCCCTTGGATTTAGTTGGTAATCTTGTAATTGTTTTAAGATGGGTTTTATTACTATTGAATTTCATATATTACATGGCAAATGGAATCTACATCTCATGCATGGCATGGGAGGCATATGACAGGGGAAGGATGAAATGAAACCGGAGTCCATGCTCCGTCGGGGCGACCGATAAACAAGCATGGGGACATTTCACATATGTATTATTGTACCTTGACGAGGCCTTACCGTCAAGGGGGATGTTGTATTTATTGTTATACCTTGATGATGATTCTTCCATCAAGGGGAATATTGTATTTGTGGTTACGCCTTGACGAGGCCTTACCGTCAAGGGGGATATGGCATCAGGATAGTAAGGATGATGGGTGGGATTCATAACACAGACACCCATGGCATGACATTCATTCTATGGCTTTTCGTTATGTATTATCTATCTGCTTTGTTATCACTAATCCATGTGTTAGCCCTACTCGGAGTCCTACTGGGCGCGTGGTCTAACGCCCTACTTCTACCCTAGCTGACGATGCAGGAGATGGCGGACCGGAAGGGCGAGACGGAAGCCAAGCTTAGGAGCTTGGGGAGGCGGATTAATTATTTTGTTTTACTTCATTTTGGAAAAGATGTATTTGTATAGTTAGCTTGTCGGAAATGTAATAATTTAGGTAGTTTGCTATGTTTAGGTATTATTTTGGATAATACAGTATAATGACATTTTCGTAATTAATTGGGTATTTCTTCCCTACTATCTGAAGAACTGGTAGGATAGTTCTATGATCATCCGCACTTATTTTTATGTTCCGTGAGCTTACTTGCTACGCATGAACCGTACTCGTGGACTTATGTTCCACGCACGTGTAGGGTTGGCCAGTTAAGGGCCGGGCTTTAGAAGCTCGGAACTTAACTCGCGTCGTGACGTCCGCGCCCTTTGTCGCTTTTATTTAAAATAAAAAAATATACTCTGATTTTACGGTGAAAAGGGGCGGGCGTTACAAATGGGACCTCCTGAGGAAGAAGAAGAGGATCTAGCACCTTTTCTGGAGGATCCAGTTGCAGATGTTCCTATTATATTGGAATCACTTGGGGAGATAGATCCCTATGACACGTGTGAGTTGTGCAACAAGGACGGGCACAACTGTATGTATTGTCCTCACCCACTAGGCATTGTCTGCTCGTTTTGGGGATTACATGTAATAGCCCGAAATTTTAAATCAATATATATTTGGCATTTATTTACTTTAATTTGAATTTTGATGTGATGGAATGCCAAATGGATCAAATTTTGGGACAAAGGCCCAAGAAGGACCCAATGGACCATAGAGTGAATGGAATTCGTCGGAAGGGTCAACGATGGTCAAAGTGGGCCCGATCACCATGTGGGACCCAATGGATCAAAATTGGTCCAAACTCTAAGGTAAAGGGGTAGAAAATAATTGGTTGGGCCGTGGGCCCAATGGTGGGCCAATTAATTTAAAAAGGGTGAATTGGAATTAAACCCTCTAAGTTAGTAATGAAATGAAATGGCATGACCAAGTGGGGCCCACCTCCACCTCACCAAGTGAGGTGGCGTGTGGAACAAGGCAAAGGTGGGGCCAACCATCATGGTTGACTTGGTCAACCATGGACAAATTAAGAGGACTAAGGTGGATTGAGGAGAATTAAATTCATTAAAATTATTGTAAAATTATCTAATTTAAAATTAATGGAATTAAAATGACATGGCCAAGTGGGGCCCACCTCCACCTCGTCAAGTGAGGTGGTGAGTGGGGTAGGTATAGGTGGGGGCCGTCCACCATGGTTGACTTGGTCAACAATGGGTGGATTTCTTAGATAGATAAATTTTATAAAATTAAATTGGATGGAAATTAATTAACCTAAGTGAGGATTTAATTTAATTAGGTTGGTCAAGGGGTCAACATGGGAAGACCAAACCACCAAATTCAAACACCCAAAACCATTGGCTAGTGGTGGTTTTGTCTCAACCACCACCACCAAAGTCAAGGTAGCCCATACTTTGGTTGGGGAGGCCATCATGGAGGAGCATGGTCCAAGTAAGACCAAAGAAATGAGATGGGTTTTCCATCTCATCCCTCTCATTTCACTCTCTCATTCTCACCACCTCTCCACCGTCCTACACCAAGAGAAAATAAGAAAAGAAAAAATTAGAAGAGAAGAAGAAGAGAAGGAAAGAAAGATTAAGCTTGGCCAAACCATTATCACTTCAAGACCAAGGAAGCTAGACATTTTTTGTCCCCTCCTCTCTCTCTCTCTCTCTCTCTCTCAAGCAAACCCACTCAATCTTGGCCGACCCCAAGCTTAGAGGGCCTCACCATTTGATCAAGCTCATCTTGACCATACATCAAGGAGAAGAAGAGAAGAGAAGGCTAAGGAGAGCAAGGGAGAAGCAAAGAAGGACCAGAGGAGTCGTCCGGTGGTAAGAATTCTTAAAACAAGAGTTTATATATTTTTTTTAAGATAAGATATGGAATCTATTTCTTAGACTAAATATGGCCAAAAATGTTGTGGGCCATGGATCTAAGATCCATCCAATGGTAGGATAAGAAATGGATGAGATGGAAGAGATGGTTTAAGGAAAAAAATAAAATGAATGGATTAAGCATGGAAAAATAGAAATTTTAATGGATTGATGGGCCATAGGGTTCGGCCATGTAGCATGGCCGAACCCCATGGTAAATGATGGATGATTTTTAATTAGGGTTTGAGGTCTAAAATTATGAAGAATGGTCAATGATGTTGAGGTTTTTAAGTGATTAAAAAGTTGGTAATTTTTAAGGAGTTTTAATGAGAAAACCATGAGGAATGTTAATAGGTATTTTGGTTTTAAAAATGGCATGGATAAGATGGACCATGAGCCATGGGTTCGGCCATGGTGTATGGCCGAACCCTATGGTGGTGATTAGTGATTTTAATGAATGGAAAAGGATGGAGATGGATAAAAAATTTAAATGGATTTGTAACTATGGTAGCTAATACTTTAAATGAGATGAAAATGGGGAGTTCAATGAATGATTTAAATTCAATTGTGATAGGATTAAATGAGGCAAGATGGACCCAAGAAATTGGAAAATGGACATCATGGGTTCAGCCATGGTGTATGGCCGAACCCATGACCCCTTTTTGTTGGCCACATTTTGGGCCAAATATGGAATGATATATGGGATTAAATGTTTTTCAAAATTAATTAAATAGGTGGCTGATTTTATGTACATGATGTCATGGTTTGGAAATCACAAATGGGCCCAAGCTTATGGGTCAAATATGAATTTAAAATGTGCATGGAAGAGGAGTGGCAAAACCGTAAGGTGTAGCCACCTTGAAGAACCATGGGTTCGACCATGGTACATGGCCGAACCCTATGTGGTTGGACATGAAAATGGATATATTATGAATGAGTAAATGAAACAGATAGTTGCTGCGTTTTAGGCTCGCAAATCGGAATATTTAAAATGGGCAAAATGGGAATTATGCATATGGTTAAGCCAATGGCAAATGTGGCTAAGTTAGGGGCTGATTTTGATAAACGTGTAACGTAATTAGGAATCTAAGGTTGTAATCAGTTAGGGATTTAATCATGAAATGAAATACAGACTAATTCGGAAAATGTGTAATAAGGTATCGGGACGACGCAAAACGGTGCGCGATCGGCGACCGGTTTATCGACCGGAAACGTAACGGGACGCTAAGCGGTATTCGGTAGGATTCCTACCTCTTTGTAAGCCGTGGATATGTGATGGTTATTTTAATCTATTTTGATAATTATGTGATTTGTATTATGATGGGCTTTTGATTTATGAATTATATATTCATACTATGGTTTATATTTTTAATGTTATGCATTATATGGCTATGTATGATATATTAAGTTTATGAGATATATATGTATATTACATAGCATAATGCACTTACATCTCATGCATGGCATGGGTGGGAAAATAATGAAACCAGAGTCCATGCTCCGTCGGGGCGACCGAGAAGCAAACATGGGGATAGCCCGAGGGGCTATAACTAGAGTCCATGCTCCGTCGGGGAGACCGAGAATCAGACATGGGGATAGCTCTTATGCTATAACCGGAATCCATGCTCCGTTGGGGCGACCGAGAAGCAAACATGGGGACACCTTGACTAGGCTTTGCCGTCAAGGGGGATACGATATTTTATGATGATACGGTGGATGGGTGGGACACATGACATAGGCACCCATGGCATGGCATTCATCATATGTTTATTATATTATTGTCGGTATGCATGTTATCACAGCCCATGTGCAAGCCCTACTCGGAGTCCTACTGGGTGCGTTGACTAACGCCCTACTTCTACCCTAACTGATGACGCAGGAGATGGCGGAAACGGTGGACACGCCGGGAGCCAAGCTTAGGAGTTTGTGAAACGGATATCTAGTTTTATTTAAGTTTCAGTTTGGAGATGTAATTTAAAGTAGCTTAGCTCGTCGGACTGTATAATTTATATTTCTTGCTATGGTTTGGACTGCATTATGGACAATATCGTTTTGAGGCATAAATGTGAATATAGGGGTATTTTGGTAATTTAATGTTGTATTTTCCCTTCTATCTAAAAACCGGTAGGATAGTCTCTATTATAACATTCCGCACGTAATTATATTCTGCGAGCTTACTTCCTACGCGTGAACTGTTCCCGTGGACTTAGTTTCGCGCACGCGTGGGGTTGGCCAGTTAAGGGTCGGGCTTTAGAAGCTTGGATTTAACTCGCGTCGTGACGTGTGCGCCCTCTCTCACTCTCCATTTCAAAAAAAAAAAATAGACTCAGATTTTCGAAAAGCGAATGAAAAAGGGGCAGGCGTTACAGTTGGTATCAGAGCGCAATCGGAAGAATGAATCTCTCGAAGTATGATTAAGACGGTTTCACGTCTCACTAACGGATAAGAATCCCAACTGACCGACTCTTCGGAGTCCGCTGCACGGGGGCCAGATTAATCTACTTTGATTGACTCAGACTGAAACATTCAATCTGAGCGTCACATTTGACATAAGAAAATGATAGTAAGGGAAGTACAATCATTATAACCTTGATGGATTAATCGAACATAGGAAAATTTCCCTGATTTCACCAAAATGGACAAACATAGCTATTTGGGAAGTTTTCCCCAAACCAAGGATGCATATTTGGCAATTTTCCCCAATATGAGAGACAATACGTAATACTTAGGAATTATCCCCTCAAAAACTAAGTATGTCTATATTGGCAAATTTTCCCAAAAACTAAATGTATATGAACGCGCCAACATTATGAAGGAACTAAGTCAGTAAATGTTTTTTTTTTTATGACTTAGGAAAAATGCCACCAAAAAGAAGAACCCGTCGCAACCCACGAGTAGAGAAAGAGGTATCACCCCCTCGACAATAAGAGGAGGTACCGCCACCTCATCAAGAGGAAGTACACCCACCGCATCAAGAGGAGGTGCCACCACCTCACCCAACCGAGGGACAGAATAGTATAAACATACAAGGTGTACCTCCGGAGCTAAGAGACGTAGTTCAAGCGGCAGTCGCTTCCGCTCTTCAACAACACTCAAACGAAAATGAGACTGCCAGCGACTCCAGTAAACGGAAGATGGTCAAGGATTTTCAACAACAGCACCCTCCCTATTTCAGGGGAACAGAAGGGGCTGTCGGAGCAGAACATTGGTTAAAAGGGATCAATCAGATCTTTAATCTGCTCCAAATTTCCAATCCTGTTGATAAAATCTTGTTGGCCACTTCCCAACTGATCGAGGATGCCAATAGTTGGTGGGAAATTGTGGAAAAGCAACAAGCACTGGTGCCAGAAGGGGAAAGGACCATCATGACATGGGAATGGTTCTCAGCCACCTTCCTAGAGCAATATTTTCCAGAGGAGGAAAGAGAGAGCCAGACTCAAGCCTTCCTCTCATTGATACAAGGCAGCATGACGGTGGCAGAATACCACAGAGAATTCCTTAAGCTGTCCGTCTATGCATTCTACATGGTGGATACTGAGCACCGAAGGGCCCGTAAGTTTGAACGGGGCCTTCGACCAAACATCAGAGCCAAGGTGACAATCTTCAAGGAACCCACATTGGCAAGAGTGGTCAGCAGGGCCACCATAGCAGAATGGGAGTTGAACGAAATTGTGCGGTTTGACAACCGCCGAGGGCAAAGTGGGCGGGGTGCATTTCAACCCAACAAGAAGTTCCGCCCAAATTCTAGCAGACCCTCACTCTCCACAGGATCTACGGGGGGCTTTCGCCCCAATCAACCCTCCTCATCAACATCAGTCACACAGGTTTCTCGGGGTGGAAACACATGTTATCAGTGTGGCCAACAGGGCCACTTCAAGAGAGAATGTCCCCAGATCAGCCGACCCTCCAACTCCAGGGGTGCCTTCCACCCTCCATCTAGACCGACTCAATCGCGAGGAGGTAGAACATACAATCAGGTAGGACGGGCGCCAACCCCTACCGGATCTGGACGACTTTTCACCATACCGACTCCAGTAGCGGTGGATCGCTCGGTGATGCAAGGTATGGCTGTAATTGGTAGTTCCTATGCTATTACATTATTTGACTCTGGAGCTTCACATTCATTTATATCTGCTGCATTCATATCTGCTACGGGCACATTAGTACAAAACCTGTCCACATCACTCACCATTGTATCCCCCGTCGGAGACACATCATTAGGACTCATATGTACGGCATTGAACATTGAACTCGCGGGATTCAGATTCGAGTTCAACTACTTAGTAATCGATATGGCTGAATACGATGCTATATTTGGCATGGACTGGTTAACTACATATCAGGCCCATATTGATTGCCACCTTCATAGGGTGATATTTTGGTCACCCGAGGGAAAGCGGTACGTGGTACACGCTGACAGGCAGGGCATTCCTAGAAGGCTACAGGAAGAATTGAACCATCTTGCCTTGAACAGTCTCAGATTAGATAGGGCACCAGTAACTGAACTTCCGGCAGTAGTAGCAGATTATGCCAAGGTATTCCCAACAGAGCTCCCTTGTTTACCACCCAAGAGGGAGATAGAATTCGAGATCAAGTTATACCCCGGCGCCGCTCCAGTATCATTACCCCATTATAGGATGGCACCAGCTGAAATGACCGAGTTGAAGAAGCAGATTGATGAACTGCTCAGACTGGGCTTTATTCGGAACAGCACATCTGCATGGGGAGCCCCAATGTTATTCGTAAAGAAGAAAGACGGTACCCTGCGAATGTGTGTGGATTATAGAAAGTTGAACCAACTGACTGTCAGAAATAAGTATCCCCTACCCCGGATTGATAACCTATTTGATCAACTTAGGGGTTCCTCTCATTTCTCTAAGATTGATCTGATGTCCAGATACCATCAAATTAGGGTTAGAGAGGAGGACATAGAGAAGACAACCTTCAGGACACGGTATGGTCTATATGAGTATGTAGTCATGCCGTTTGGACTTACTAATGCACCAGCGGTGTTCATGGACCTGATGAATAGGATATTCCGTCCATACTTAGATCAGTTTGTGATCGTATTCATCGATGATATTCTGATCTACTCCAAAAGTCAGAAGGAACATGCCGAGCACCTGCGGATAGTCCTAGACACCTTGAGGAAGAACCGATTGTATGCCAAAGCCAGCAAGTGCGAATTTTGGCTATCTGAAGTCAACTTCTTGGGGCACATCATATCAGAGGAAGGTATAGCCGTGGACCCAGCTAAGGTAGCAACAGTCAAGGAATGGAAAGCGCCGACAAATGTGATCGAGATCCGCAGTTTTCTAGGATTGGCCGGTTACTATCGGAAATTCATCATGGACTTCTCCAAGATTGCAGCTCCACTTACCCGACTCACTCAAAAAGGAGTCAAATTTCAGTGGTCAGATCTATGCAACCAGAGATTTGAGGAGCTAAAGGAGAGGCTTACGACCGCTCCTATTCTGATCTTGCCAGAAAGAGGCAGAAATTATGAGGTGTACTGTAATGCCTCCGGTGAGGGATTGGGGTGTACACTCAGTCAAAGTAATCGTACGATGGCGTACGGATCAAGACAGTTGAAAATTCATGAACGCCATTATCCCACACATGATCTAGAACTAGCAGCGGTGGTCTTCGCTCTCAAAAGCTGGAGACACTACCTCTATGGTGAAAAGTTTGAGGTATTCTCGGATCACAAGAGTCTGAAGTATTTATTTGATCAAAAGGAACTCAACATGAGACAGCGCAGATGGATGGAATATCTGGTGGATTATGAGTTCGCACTTCGGTATCATCCTGGCAAGGCGAACAAAGTGGCGGATGCCCTCAGCCGCTTGTCACATGCGACAGTAGCCAGCATGATCAGGACGGAATGGGAGGTACTGAATACCATCAGAGAATTTAAACTCTACCTCAATAATCATGGGACCATATATAATTTGATCATACGATCCAACATGGTCTCCGAGATTGAACGAGAGCAACAGACAGATCCAGAGGTGGAGGAGATTTGGACTAAGATGTCTACCGGCGAGGTTATACCGGAGTGGGAGTTACGACCAGGGCAGGGTCTTATGTTCCGAGGCAGGACATATGTGCCTAAGAATTGCAGAAGAGAGTTGCTAATTGAAGCACACCAAATCAAACTCTCTATCCACCCGGGCAGCACCAAGATGCATCATGATCTTAAGAGGCACTATTGGTGGCATGGACCTAAGAAAGATGTGGCAGAGTTTGTTGTTCGTTGCTTAACTTGTCAGCAGGTTAAGGCAGAACATCGGAAACCACCGGGCTTACTCGCACCCTTACCGGTACCAGAATGGAAATGGGAGCACATATCCATGGACTTTGTAACAGGGTTGCCAAGGAATCAAAGGGCAATGATGGGATATGGGTCATAGTGGACCGGTTGACCAAGTCTGCACATTTCCTTCCCATCAAAATGACAGATTCATCAGAAACTTTGGGTCGACGGTACATCCGAGAGATCATCAGGCTACATGGTATTCCCCGGTCTATTGTGTCCGACAAGGATGGTTGATTCACCGGCAGAGTATGGCAGGGTATGCAGTCGGCTATGGGGACCGACGTATTGACTAGCACCATATTTCATCCACAGACTGATGGACAGTCAGAGAGGACTATACAGACACTGGAGGATATGCTGAGAGCATGCATGCTAGACTTCAAGGGCGGATGGGAAAATCATTTGCCACTGGTGGAGTTCTCTTACAATAACAGCTACTAGGCAAGCCTCCAAATGGACCCCGTTTGAGGCCTTGTATGGTAGGCGGTGTAGATCGCCAGTGTGCTGGACAGAGGCCGGTGAGCCTGCGTTGATTGGGCCGGATTTGGTTGCGGAGACTACAACACAGATTAAGTTGATACGGGAACATCTACTCACTGCACAGAGTCGTCAGAAGAGCTATGCCGACAAGAGGAGAAGGTTCCTCGAGTTTGAGGTGGGAGACTTAATGTTCTTAAAAGTCTCGCCACGGAAAGGGCACATGAAGTTCGGCAAGAAGGGGAAACAATCGCCTAGATTTGTGGGGCCGTTTCCAATCCTGAAGAGGGTGGGAGAGTAGCTTATCAGTTGGCGCTCCCTCCACAATTATCATCTCTACATGATGTATTCCATGTATCCATGTTAAGAAAGTACAATCCCGATCCTTCTCATGTGTTGAATGTTCCAAACATCGATGTACAAAGCGATGTGATGTATGTGGAGAAGCCGGCTAGAGTGATCGGGAGTGAACAAAGGATACTGCGGAATCGCGCCATTCAGTTCGTCAAGGTGGTATGGGAACGACATGGCAGGGAAGAAACCACTTGGGAACTTGAGTCGGAGATGAAAACCGCTTATCCGAAGCTCTTCGCATGAGTTGTTTTGAACCCCTACTTCGCTCGAATTTTCGGGAAGAAAATTTCAAAAGAGGATTCTATTGTAATAGCCCGAAATTTTAAATCAATATATATTTGGCATTTATTTACTTTAATTTGAATTTTGATGTGATGGAATGCCAAATGGATCAAATTTTGGGACAAAGGCCCAAGAAGGACCCAATGGACCATAGAGTGAATGGAATTCGTCGGAAGGGTCAACGATGGTCAAAGTGGGCCCGATCACCATGTGGGACCCAATGGATCAAAATTGGTCCAAACTCTAAGGTAAAGGGGTAGAAAATAATTGGTTGGGCCGTGGGCCCAATGGTGGGCCAATTAATTTAAAAAGGGTGAATTGGAATTAAACCCTCTAAGTTAGTAATGAAATGAAATGGCATGACCAAGTGGGGCCCACCTCCACCTCACCAAGTGAGGTGGCGTGTGGAACAAGGCAAAGGTGGGGCCAACCATCATGGTTGACTTTGAGAGGACTAAGGTGGATTGAGGAGAATTAAATTGATTAAAATTATTGTAAAATTATCTAATTTAAAATTAATGGAATTAAAGTGACATGGCCAAGTGGGGCCCACCTCCACCTCATCAAGTGAGGTGGCGAGTGGGGTAGGTATAGGTGGGGGCCGTCCACCATGGTTGACTTGGTCAACCATGGGTGGATTTCTTAGATAGATAAATTTTATGAAATTAAATTGGATGGAAATTAATTAACCTAAGTGAGGATTTAATTTAATTAATTAGGTTGGTCAAGGGGTCAACATGGGAAGACTAAACCACCAAATTCAAACACCCAAAACCATTGGCTAGTGGTGGTTTTGTCTCAACCACCACCACCAAAGTCAAGGTAGCCCATACTTTGGCTGGTGAGGCCATCATGGTGGAGCATGGTCCAAGTAAGACCAAAGAAATTTAATGGGTTTTCCATCTCATCCCTCTGATTTCACTCTCTCATTCTCACCACCTCTCCACCGTCCTACACCAAGAGAAAATAAGAAAAGAAAAAATTAGAAGAGAAGAAGAAGAGAAGGAAAGAAAGATTAAGCTTGGCCAAACCATTATCACTTCAAGACCAAGGAAGCTAGACATTTTCTATCCCCTCCTCCTCCTCTCTCTCTCTCTCTCTCTCAAGCAAACCCACTCAATCTTGGCCCACCCTAAGCTTAGAGGGCCTCACCATTTGATCAAGCTCATCTTGACCATACATCAAGGAGAAGAAGAGAAGAGAAGGCTAAGGAGAGCAAGAGGAGAAGCAAAGAAGGACCGGAGGAGTCGTCGGGTCGTAAGAATTCTTAAAACAAGAGTTTATATATATTTTTTTAAGATAAGATATGGAATCCATTTCTTAGACTAAATATGCCCAAAATTGTTGTGGGCCATGGATCTAAGATCCATCCAACGGTAGGATAAGAAATGGATGAGATGGAAGAGATGGTTTAAGGAAAAAAAATAAAATGAATGGATTAAGCATGGAAAAATAGAAATTTTAATGGATTGATGGGCCATTGGGTTCGGCGATGTAGCATGGCCGAACCCCATGGTAAATGATGGATGATTTTTAATTAGGGTTTGAGGTCTAAAATTATGGAGAAGGGTTAATGATGTTGAGGTTAGATGGACCCAAGAAATTGGAAAATGGACATCATGGGTCGGCCATGGTGTATGGCCGAACCCATGACCCCTTTTTGTGGGCCACAATTTGGGCCAAATATGGAATGATATATGGGATTAAATGCTTTTCAAAATTAATTAAATAGGTGGCTGATTTTAAGTACATGATGCCATGGTTAGGGAATCACAAATGGGCCCAAGCTTATGGGTCAAATATGAATTTAAAATGTGCATGGAAGAGGAGTGGCAAAACCGTAAGGTGTAGCCACCTTGAAGAACCATGGGTTCGACCATGGTACATGGCCGAACCCTATGTGGTTGGACATGAAAATGGATATATTATGAATGAGTAAATGAAACGGATAGTTGCTGCGTTTTAGGCTCGCAAATCGGAATATTTAAAATGGGCAAAATGGGAATTATGCATATGGTTAAGCCAATGGCAAATGTGGCTAAGTTAGGGGCTGATTTTGATAAACGTGTAACGTAATTAGGAATCTAAGGTTGTAATCAGTTAGGGATTTAATCATGAAATGAAATATGGACTAATTCGGAAAATGTGTAATAAGGTATCGGGACGTCGCAAAACGGTGCGCGATCGGCGACCGGTTTATCGAACGGAAACGTAACGGGACGCTAAGCGGTATTCGGTAGGAATCCTACCTCTTTGTAAGCCGTGGATATGTGATGGTTATTTTAATTTATTTTGATAATTATGTGATTTGTATTATGATGGGCTTTTGATTTATGAATTATATATTCATACTATGGTTTATATTTTTAATGTATGCATTATATGGCTATGTATGATATATTAAGTTTATGAGATATATATGTATATTGCATAGCATAATGCACTTACATCTCATGCATGGCATGGGCGGGAAAATATTGAAACCGGAGTCCATGCTCTGTCGGGGCGACCGAGAAGCAAACATGGCGATAGCCCGAGGGGCTATAACAGGAGTCCATGCTCCGTCGGGGCGACCGAGAATCAGACATGGGGATAGCTCTTATGCTATAATCGGAGTCCATGCTCCGTCGGGGCGACCGAGAAGCAAACATGGGGACACCTTGACCAGGCTTTGCCGTCAAGGGGGATACGATATTTTATGATGATACGGTGGATGGGTGGGACACATGACATAGGCACCCATGGCATGGCATTCATCATATGTTTATTATATTATTGTCAGTATGCATGTCATCACTAACCCATGTGCTAGCCCTACTCGGAGTCCTACAGGGCACGTTGACTAACGCCCTACTTCTACCCTAGCTGATGACGCAGGAGATGGCGGAAATGGTGGACACGCCGGGAGCCAAGCTTAGGAGCTTGTGAAGCGGATATCTAGTTTTATTTAAGTTTCATTTTGGAGATGTAATTTAAAGTAGCTTAGCTCGTCGGACTGTATAATTTATATTTCTTGTTATGGTTTGGACTGCATTATGGACAATATCGTTTTGAGGCATAAATGTGAATATAGGGGTATTTTGGTAATTTAATGTTGTATCTTCTCTTCTATCTAAAAACCGGTAGGATAGTCTCTATTATAACATTCCGCACGTAATTATATTCCGCGAGCTTACTTCCTACGCGTGAACCGTTCCCGTGGACTTAATCTCGCGCACGTGTGGGGTTGGCCAGTTATGGGTTGGGTTTTAGAAGCTCGGACTTAACTCCCTTCATGATGTCCGCGCCCTCTCTCACTCTTCATTTCAAAAAAAAAAATAGAGTCGGATTTTCGAAAAGCGAGTGAAAAAGGGGCGGGCGTTACATTACATGGGCATGGGTAGGCGAGGACCTGGATTAATACCCTGCACGACTTGTGAAGTATTGGGGCACATGGCGATGTCGTGTCCTGATAACCGTTTCAATTTCGCTGATGATGCGGAGTCTTCTACGGAAGACTAGGGTATGAAGTAATATGAAGGGGTATTAAAAAGAGGGTTATTTTGTAAGGGTGCATTTTGTTATTTATAGGGTTTAGTTTAACCCTATCCGCCCTTATACAAAAGAAAATGAATTATGAATTAATATAAAGTATGCGATTTTATGATTTTATGAGTATTTGTGGCATTTAATGCATATTGATAATGGAAACTAAGTCTATGATGTTTCCATGAATTAGGAATAAATGGCGCCACAGAAAAAGGTTATAAAGAATCCGAATGGAAAGGAAAAAGTTTTGCAAATCGGATTAGGTGAGGGGGCATCAAAGAGAAGGACCCGTCAGGACGGTAAAAAGAAAGATGAGGTGTTCATAATCACAACACAAGGGAAGGTGGTACCTCAACGCAAGAAGGTGGTACATGAGAAGGTACCATCGGTACATGACGAAGAGCGGTCCGTTCATGACGAAGAGAGATCAGTTCATGAGCGATCTCGCAATGAGGAAGAGTCTCATCATTCTCGGCGGGAAGAGGAGGAGAGTGACCCCACGTATCAACAGGACGAGGAGGAGGAATATGACTCGTTATATCGACGAGAGGAGGAAGAGAACAGCAACCTGACTGTACCCTATGTGCCTCCTGAACTGTACAGCTTGGTGCAAGTTGTAGTAACATCTGTCCTCCAACAACATATGAACGGAGGGGGAAACACGAGTGAAAATAATGACCATAACATGGTCAGAGATTTTCAACAACAGTGCCCACCTTACTTCAAGGGCAGAGAAGGGTTTGTCGAAGCCGAGAACTGGTTGGAGAAGATTTCTCACATATTGACTCTTTTGAATATCAAGAGTCATGCTCATAAAATTCTATTGGCCACTTCACAGCTGATAGATGACGCTGCCAAATGGTGGAAAACAGTGGAGAAATAGCGGGCACTTGTGCCAGAAAGAGAAAGAATTGCTATGACCTGGGAGCAATTCTCAGCGACATTCTTAGAGCGCTACTTTCCTGAGGAAGAGAGAGAACGTCAAATTCAGGCCTTTATGACATTAGTGCAAGGCTCAATGACGGTGGCTGAGTATCACCAAGAATTCCTCAGCCTGTCAATTTATGCAGTTTATGTTGCGAACACGAAATATCGGAGGGCTCGCAAGTTCGAACGTGGTTTACGGCCAAACATTAGGGCCAAAGTAACCGTGTTCAAAGCAGCCACGCTGGCGGAAGTGGTCAGCAGGGTTACCATTGTGGAACAGGAAATGGCGAAATTTGCAAGAGTGGACAACCGCCGAGCTCCGAGAAGAAGTTCAGATCAAACTTCAGCAGACCCTTGCCGTCTGTTGGATCTAGTGGGGGCTTTCGCCCCAACCAGCCCACTCAATCTGTAGCAGTCTCTCAAGCTACTAGAAGAGTAAACACCTGCTATCACTGTGATCAACCATGTCACTACAAAAAGGACTGCCCAAAACTCAACACGTTGTCATACTCCAGAGGATCATTTCGTCCGCCAGCTAGACCGGTAAACTCCAGAGGAGGCAGAATGCAAAGTCCGGGAGGTCGAGGATCTAACCCTACTGGGGCTGGACGATTATTTACTCTGACTTCTCTGGAAGAAGAGGAACATGCTGTGATACAAGGTATGGCGGTAGTGAGTAGTTCTTATGCATATGCACTATTTGATTCTGGAGCATCACACTCCTTCATAGCTGCATCATTTATTACTGCTACCGGTACATTAGTTCAAAGATTAGCCACAACACTTACTATTGTATCCCCTGTCGGAGATTCGGCATTGAGACTTATATGTACGGCGGTTAACACTGAATTAGCTGGACTCAGATTTGAGTTCAATTACCTGGTGCTTGACATGTCTGAATATGACATAATATTTGGCATGGATTGGTTTGCTAAGTTTCATGCCAACATCGACTGTTATTGTCGAAGAGTAACATTTATGTCACCGAGAGCAAGCAATACGTAGTTCGTGCAGATAAACAGACTGGATTGCAGGAAGGGTTAAATCACGTGGTATTGAATAATATCACCATAAATAAAGCTCCAGTTACTGAACTTCCAGCAATTGTATAAGAATTTGCGGATGTATTTCCAAAGGAACTCCCTGGTTTACCACCTATGAGGGAGATTAACTTTGAAATCAAGTTGTACCCTGGCACAGCACCAGTGTCGTTACCACACTATCGGATGGCACCAGCAGAGATATCGGAGTTAAAGAAGTAGATTGATGAACTACTTAGGCTGGGTTGCATCCGGAACAGTACATCATCATGGGGAGCACCAGTGCTGTTTGTGAAGAAGAAGGACGGTTCACTACAGATGTGCGTGGACTACCGGAAGCTGAATCAGCTAACAGTCCGGAACAAGTACCCTCTACCCAGAATTGATGATTTATTCGATCAATTGAAGGGTTCTAGCCATTTTTCGAAGATAGATCTGATGTCCGTTTATCATCAGATACGGGTTATGGAGGAAAATATAGAGAAGACGGCCTTCCGGACGCGGTATGGACTATACGAGTTTGTAGTCATGCCATTTGGACTCACAAATGCACCGGCGGTGTTCATGGATTTAATGAACAGAATCTTCGGTCCGTATCTGGACCAGTTTGTAATCGTATTCATTGACAATATTCTGATATATTCCAAGAGTCAGGAAGAACATGCAGAGCACTTACAGATAGTTTTGAATACTTTGAGGCAGCATAAGCTGTATGGCAAGCCAGTAAATGTGAATTCTGGCTATCCGAGGTCAATTTCTTGGGACATGTTATATCTGAGGGAGGTATAGCCGTGGATCCGGCTAAGGTGGCAGCAGTGAAAGATTGGAAAGCACCCAACAATGTAACTGAAATTCGTAGCTTCTTGGGATTGGTTGGTTATTATAGAAGATTTATCATGGATTTTGCAAAAATAGCATCTCCATTGACTCGACTCACACAGAAAGGAGTCAAGTACGAGTGGACAGATCTATGTAATCAAAGGTTTGAAGAGCTGAAGACAAGACTCACCACTGCCCCTATTTTAGTTTTGTTGGTAAGTGGCAAGTGTTACGAGGTATATTGCGATGCCTCGGGAGAGGGAATGGGTTGTACACTCAGTCAGAGTAATTGTGTGGTGGCGTATGGTTCAAGGCAGTTAAAAATACATGAACGTCTTTACCCCACACATGATTTGGAATTAGCTGTAGTGGTTTTCGCCCTCAAGAGACACTACCTCTACGGCGAGAAATTTGAGGTATTTTCTGATCATAAGAGCTTAAAATATCTTTTTGATCAGAAGGAGCTCAACGAAGATGGATGGAGTATCTGGCGGATTATGAGTTTGAGCTTAGATATCATCCAGGCAAGGCAAACAAAGTAGCGGATGCCCTCAGCCGTATACCACATGCATCCATGGCATGTTTGATCAGATCGGAATGGGAGATGTTAAATACCATCCGAGAATTTAAACTTTATTACAACAACCTTGGGACCATATACAATCTGGTTATACAATCTAACATGGTCACCAGGATTGAACAAGAACAAAGAGTAGACCCGGAAGTGGAGGACATATGGGCCAAGATGTCCACTGGCGTAGACATACCGGAATGGGAATTACGACCAGGACAAGGTCTTATATTCCGGGGAAGAACATATGTGCCAAAGAGTTGCAGGAAAGAGCTACTGATTGAGGCACATCAGTCCAAGCTCTCTATTCATCCGGGTAGCACCAAAATGTACCATGATCTAAAGAGGCATTATTGGTGGCATGGACTAAAAAGGGATGTGGCGGAATTCGTGGCACATTGTCTAACTTGTCAGCAAGTTAAGACTGAACACCAAAAGCCACCAGGGTTACTCAAACCCTTAGCAATACTAGAATGGAAATAGGAACACATTTCCATGGACTTTGTATCGGGGTTGCCGAGGTCTTCAAAGGGCAATGACGCCATATGGGTCGTAGTCGACCGGCTGACCAAGTCCGCACATTTCATTCCTATCAAGATGACAGATTCATCTGAGACGTTGGGTCGGCGGTATATTAAAGAGATCATTTGAATACATGGCATTCCTCGAACGATAGTATCAGACAGAGATGGCCATTTTACTGGCAGAGTATGGCAAAGCATGCAGTCAACCATGGGGATAGATTTATTGATTAGCACCGCTTTCCATCCACAGACTGATGGTCAGTCAGGAAGGACGATACAAACCTTGGAACACATGCTGAGAGCATGTATGTTATATTTCAAGGGTGGATGGGAGGACCTCTTACCACTGGTGGAGTTCTCGTATAACAACAGCTATCAGGCAAGCCTTCAGATGGCTCCATACGAGGCTTTATATGGTAGACCATGTAGGTCACCAGTATGCTGGACAGAGGCTGGTGAACTTGCATTGATTGGACCGGAACTAGTTGCAGAGACTACCGCACAAATTAAGTTGATTCGTCAACACTTATTGACTGCACAGAGTCGGCAGAAGAGCTATGCTGACAAAAGAAGAAGATTTCTGGAATTTGAAGTGGGAGACATGGTATTTCTAAAGGTCTCGCCACGGAAAGGACATATGAGGTTCGGAAAGAAAGGAAAATTGTCACCAAGATTTGTGGGACCGTTTTCCATCATGAGAAGAGTGGGGGAGGTGGCTTATCAGATAGCACTCCCATCACAATTAACAGCTCTACACGATGTGTTTCACGTGTCGATGTTAAGGAAATATAATCCGGATCCGTCGCATGTTTTAAATGTCCAAGATATTGAAGTACAAAGCGACGTGACGTACGTCGAAAAGCCGGTCAGGATAGTGGAGACCGAACAAAGGGTGTTGCGAAATAGAGCGATTCAATTCGTAAAAGTGGTATGGGACCGACATGGTGATGAAAAGGCCACATGGGAACTTGAATCGGAGATGAGAACAGCTCACCCCAAATTATTTATGTAATTTAATTTGAGAACCCTACTTCACTCGATTTTCGGGACGAAAAATTTAAAAAGAAGGTTATATTGTAACACCCCGATTTCTCAATGAAGTGGATAATTACGAAAATGCCCTTGGTTTGTTAAATTAATTATTTTGAGATGTCAAATAAGGAAATGGTGGGGCCCATTGCTCAAATTAAGGTCATATGACCACATTATAAATGTCAAGTTTGATTGGATGGGTAATGAACATCAATTGGGTTGAAAATGGCTAAATGGGTCAAAGGGCCCAATTGGACCCAATGGGTCAAAATGGCTGATTTGACCATTGTGTAAGCTCAAATTAAATGGGGTCAAGCTGAACTGATTGGAAATCAGGTATAGCAAAAATGGGTAGGCTTGAAACACAAGTGAAAACCAATTAGAAATGGCAAAATCAGCCCATGAATGGGTCATGTTGTCAAAACGGGTCAAGGGGCTGATTGGGGACCCAAAGGGTCGGGTTGACTTGGTTGACCACGGATGACCGTGTGGGCCCTCAAATTGAACTCAAGTGTGAGTTAATTCAGCTTGAGTTGGAATGATTTGAAGTGAGTTTGATTTAAGAAAAGAGTTGACTCAAATATGGAACATTAAATGTGATGAATTGGATGAGTTGGTTTAGAATAAAAATATCCTGAGCTAAGTGAGTCAAGAGGAGATGGAAATGAGTTGTAATCTCACACAACACTTGATCAGAATCAATCTCAGCCGTTGGTATGAAGAGGTGCCTTGGCAAAGCCAAGAGACACCAAGGTTGGGCGGCGCCCATCCATTGAATGGATGCATTGTTTCATTTCCCAATGGGCGCAACGTTTGGCACCAAGGGGTGTCTTGGTTGACACCCAACATCCCTTCTTTTTTGGCAAGAGTAAAGAGGGAGGATGAATGGGAGTTGGGGGCTGAAACTACAAAAGGAAAACATTACCATACTTGGCCGATTTTTACTTTGGAAATCCAAGAATTCCCATCTCTCTCTCCCTCTCTCCAATTCGTTTTTCCTGGCTGAAACAGCAGGGGTTTTGGCACCAGTTATTCAAGAACAAACCAGCAAAGAACTAAGGAAAGAAAGAAGAAATAAAAGGGAGAAATCAAGGATCAAAGGCAAGAAGGAAGTTTGGAAAATTTGGTAAGTATTTAGGTGTTATTTTGGTTTAATAGCATGGAACAAATGGGGTGTGTATTGGGCCATGGTTATGGCCGAATACACCAAGGTTTTAACCTTGATTAATAGAGGTTTAAAAATGGTAAAGATGACCATTGGGTTCGGCCACCATGGAGGGCCGAACCCCATGTAAAAGATTGGTTGGTTTTCATGTTTTGAAACATGGAAACCATGGAGTTTTTGTGGACTGTTTTTGAGTTTTATTTGAGATTCAAATGCATGTTTTAAAGAGGGTTAAAAACATGGATCTGAATGACATAGGGACTGACGTTATCATGGGTCTAAAACAGTGGTTTAAAACTGATGAAATGGACCATTTGGATCGGCCATCTTGGATGGCCGAATCCCATAAAGTATGATGGTCATTTAGACAAAGAGATGAATTTATTTGGATGGCTTTTGAGAGGTAAAAATGCAGCAATGTTATACTGATTAATACTTGTCTAAATGAGACTTAAAACATATTCATAAAGACCAAGACATGGACATAGGGTTCGGCCACTTTGGATGGCCGAACCCCATGAATGGATGTTGGTATTTTGATGGTTTTTTTAGAAGGATAAAGACCATGCAAAATCATTGAGGTTGTTACATGTTTTAATAAGGCTAAGTGGCTGATTAATAAGGTTTAAAATTGTAACCCATTTGGTTCGGCCAATTGTGTTGGCCGAACCCCATGAGATAGTATGACATTTTATGGTAATATGTGATGGTTTTAGGAGATCAAGATCATACAAGTTTATGGGTTTTCTTATGTGTTTTAAATGGAGATAAGCTTGCTGATTTTGGTTGGCCAATATAGGGCTGAATCATGTGGCAATCATAACCAAAAATTATGCATGAATGTTGGAGTTATGGAACCAAGGGAACCATTGGGTTCGGCCATATGTATGGCCGAACCCCATGGGCCATTTTATTTGATTGAAAAGTTTCTAAGTTATGAAATTTAGTGAACTTAGTCTAAACAAATAACAAATCATGGTTGATGAAGGAAAGTGGGATAAAAACCCATAGGATGTGGTTCGGCCATGTAGTATGGCCGAACTCCATCAACAATTATTTGATGGAATGGGTTAAGTAACTAAGAGTTGATTAAATGAAAAAGGAAGTTAAATCCTAAGTTGGTAATGTTCGGCCAAGGGCATAGCCAAACCCCACATGATGTGGTTGGGCCTTAGATGTGAATGAATAAGTAAATGATAGTATGATTTACTGATTGTGATGGACAAGGTACCGGAAGTTGAACGACGTGCGAGTTGTGACCGGGTGACGCTAAAGAAAGATCAAGTACTGAAGTGAATCTTCAGTAGGTTTCCTACCTACTTGTAACCACAGTTTTATCCTAGTTTTCTTTATGAGACTCTTGTATATTTTATGTGGTTTCGAATGATATATTATGCATTTACAAATGGCATACAAAGCATTGGCATCTCATGCATGGACATGGGATGATGACTGAGGTTCTACAGTGTTGCAATTATGAGTTACGTGCTCCTTAGGCGATGAGAGTCCCGCCAGGAGGAGTAACATGATGATCATAGTCACATCGGTCTCCTTAGACGATGAGAGTCCCGCCAGGAGGACTAATATGTGTAACGCCCCGCCCTTTCCGAGAATTTCAGAGTCTAATTTTTTTTTTTTAAATAAACATCGGAAGAGAGCGGGCGGCGTCACGACGCGAGTTAAGTTCAGACTACTCAAGTCTGAACCTTAACTGGCCACCCATGTGTACATGGACTAGACCATGATAATGAATCACACATGGAACTAATAACAACATGCGGAATAACCTAGATTAACTGCGGAATAGAAAGACTAGATAGCAAGTAACAGTCTCAAACATTAATTAACATAAATCAACCATCCAAAGTTAATACCCTAATCAAACCATAGCAAATAACGAATTATTACATGTCCAACAATAGTATTCAAATGACAGTAATATAACGTAATCCAAATCCATCATTAAAGCACTTAGGCTCAGCTCCCCTCCCGGTCAATGACCTTTCCTTTCCCCTTGCTTGTACCTGCAATCTCCTCTGAGGATAGAATTAGGGCGTTAGATCAACGCGCCCAGTAGGTTCCCGAATCAGGGCTACCACATGTTAGCATATAAAACATGCATATACATATCATATTACATGATCATCAAAACAGGTAAAACAATGCTATGAAATATGCACATGCAATGAGCATCCCCCATCATGTACTTTCATAGCCATCACTTGACGTGCCTCGCACCGACAAGGTAAATTACAACACACCTTCATCTCTTCTATAAGCGATGTACATGTAATGAGCAACCCCCATCATGTACCATCGTATCCATCACTGTAGAACTTCATTCATTATCCCATGACTATGCATGAGATGCCAATGCCTGTATGCCATTTGTTAATGCATAATATATCATTTGAAACACATATGTTAAAACAAGAGTATCATAAGAAATATTGGGTAAAAACTGTGGTTACAAGTAGGTAGGAAACCTACTGAAGAATCCCTTCAGTAACTGATCTTTCTTTCGCGTCACCCGGTCACGACTCGCACGTCGTTCGACTTCCGGTACCTTATCCATATACCAAACAGCAAGACGTATCATTATTTACTTATTCAATCACATCTACGACCCATCCGCATCATGTGGGGTTCAACCATGCCCTTGGCCGAACATCACCAACTTAGGACTTAACTTCCTACTTTATTTAATCAACTCTTAAGCACTTAACCCTTTTAAAAATGACATGGTTCAGCCCTATGTTGGCCAACCAATAATCAGCAAGTTAAACTTCCATAACCCACATCAAACACCATATTTTATATGGTTTAAAACTCACCAACTTCATCAAAATTAACATGGGGTTCACTTGATCTGGTTGATCCCTCTACTTCTCATGATTATACATGATTTAATCATGTTAACACAACCATGAATTACACATGGTTCAGCCACATAACCAGCCACCGAAACAGCAATTTAACTTCACCAAAACACATCACTTACTTACATGGGGTTCGGCCATCCAAGGTGGCCGAACTCAATGTCCATATCTTGGTCTTTTAACCATGCTTTAGGCATTATTTAAATATGCAATATCAGTATTATATTACTGCCTTTAAACTTCTTAGAAACCATCTAATTAAATTCATTCACAACAGTCCATAAAGTCCATGGTTTCCATGTTTCAAACACCTTAAAACCAACCATCATTTGCATGGGGTTCGGCCCTCCATGGTGGCCGAACCCAATGCTATGTTTGCTGTTTTTGAACCTCATATAAACATGCATAAACAGTATATTAATATCAAGTTTTAACTCTCAAAAAAAATCATCCAAAACAGTCCATAAAAAGTCTATGGTTTACATGTTTTTCCAACATGAAACCAACATTCTTTTACATGGGGTTCGGCCCTCTATGTTGGCCGAACCCAATGGTTATGTTTGCTGTTTTTAAACCTCAATCATCATGTAATTAACAGCGTATTAACATCAGGTTTTAACTTTAAAAGAAACCATCCAAAAACCAACATGATATCATGGGATTCGGCCATCCAAGATGGCCGATCCCCATGGTCCATCTTCTCCAATTTTACTCCACTGATTAGACCACATATCTTCAGCCTTTTCTGATATCCAAACCCATGTTTTAACCCTCTTTAAGCATATATTTTAAATCTTAATAAAATATGTAAAAACAGTCCCCAAATGGATGGTTTTAAATTTCAAAAACCATAACCATTAACCAACTCTTTTCATGGGGTTTGGCCACCCAAAGTGGCCAAACCCAATGGTTCATTTCATTTCTTTTGACACCTTCTTCCATGGTTTAGACTCTTGTCAAATTCGACCATGGTATGACATGCAAATTCATGTTTTCAATCTTTCCAAAGCATGTATCTTAGACCTCTAAAATCGGTCCTATTCTTGCATGGTTTAATCCTTACAAAACCATCAACACTAACCATAAAATTTCATGGGGTTCGGCCATCCAAAGTGGCCGAACCCTATGTCCATGCTTTCCATCTAATTGAGCATAAAGGAATCATATTTTAACCCTTTGATAGATTTGACCATCACATGGCCAAATCATGTCTTATTTTACCCATTTTATTAACCATAAATCAATGGGAAAAACTTACCACTTTCCTTTGCCTTTTGCTCTTGACTTTTAATCCTTGTTTCCTTAACTCCTTGCTGTTTTGTGCTTGATCTACTGGTGCAAACACCTCTGCTATTCCAGTTAGGAAAAACGAATTTGAGAGAGGGAGAGAGAGAGAGATGGAAATTCTTGGATTTCCAATGTGAAAAATGGCCAACCTTGTGTGCTTATTGTTTTTGTAGTTCAGCCCCAAAAACCTCTCAATTCCTCATAATTTCTTGCTCAAAACGGTGGGCATTGGGTGCCATCCAAGGCACCCCTTGGCAGCTACCAATGCAGCCATTCAAATCCCCAAGCATCTCATCCAATTTCCATGTATTCTCATTTAAAACCCATCATGAAAATCACCAAAACAAGTCTCCAACGTGTGGGACTTGTTTTGGTTGGTTTAAGACCAGCCAATCTCTTCAAATTCCCTCTCAACTCACTGATTTTACAGCCCCTTGAATTTCCATTTTGACTCACCCAACTCAAGGTATTTTTATTCCAACCCAACTCATCACATTTAATGCATTTCATTTAATGCATATGAGTTAACTCACCTTTTGATTTAATTCCAACTCACCTCCATCCCACTCAACTGATTTGAATCGTGTTTGAGCTCCCTTGAGGGTTCACACGGTCAACAATAGTCAACTCGACCCGTTGGGTCCACTTTTAGCTCCTTGACCCGTTTTGACAACATGACCCATTTATGGTATTTTGGTCATTTCTAATTGGTTTTTACATATGGATCAAGCCTACCCATTTCTTCTCCACTTGATTTCCAATCAAATAGGCTTAACCCCATTTAATTTAAATTTACAAAACGGTCAAATAACCCAGCAAGACCCGATGGGCCCCATTTTGGGCCCTTTGACCCATTTAGCCATTTTTGACCCAAATGATGAAAATTACCCAACCAATCAAACTTATCATTCATAATGTGCTCATATGATTTTATTTTGAGCAATGGGCCCCACTATTTCCTTACTTAACATCACAAAATAATTAATTTAACAACTCAGGGGCATTTTGGTAATTTTCCACTTCATTGAGAAATTACCCAACCAATCAAACTTGACATTTATAATGTGCTCATATGACCTTAATTTGAGCAATGAGCCCCACCATTTCCTTATTTACAATCATATTTATTGAATTCACCAATCCAGGGGTATTTTCGTAAATATTCATCTTATTGAGAAATCGGGGTGTTACAATATAACCCTCTTTTTAAAATTTTCGTCCCGAAAATCGAGTGAAGTAGGGTTCTAAACGATTCCATAAATATCTCAGAGTGTGCTATTCTTATTTCCGATTTCAATTTCCCAAGTGACTTCTTCATTACCATGTCAATCCACACCACTTTGACAAATTGAATCGCTTGGTTCCGTAACACCTTTTGTTCTGTCTCATGTTATATCTTTTTCTCGTGAGCCATTTGTGATCTCACATAGATCAATCTACTCTGTTTTACTTTACTTGCTCTCATAGTATTTTCCATACGTACCGGCTCAATATGTTCTTTTATCTACTCTCTGTGTGAGGTAGCCTGCCAATGCGAGCCTATGCTCAGAGCTTTTTCTGATTCCATTTCAACTAGGTTTCTAGTTGCACTCTCCTGGAATTCCATCGGTTAACTACAGAGCCAGGTGATCAGTCTAACTCGGCAGTCGTCCATAGTTTCCCATTCAAGTTTCACCAGACACTTATCTTTTCCGTTGAGTACATCTCCAAATTTTTGCACATATGTCACTATGTGACTAACTACTTCTGTTCCAACTTCCACGATACAGATACCCGGCATCAATCCAAACCACCATGGAAATAATCACCTATGGTTAAATACATCCATCCCTGGTATCACTCTTTCAGTAAATATCATCTATCCCTGTTTAATAATCATCCATGAATATAACCCACTTATGGGTATAATCCATTCATGGAAACCATCCATCCTTGGTATCACTCTATCCATGAGTATCATATATCCATGATTAATATCCGTAAGAACAACATTCAAATGAATCACTATAAGATTGTGGTAACCATATCAAATCACAAATATATCCCGACCCCTTGCAAGACTTAGGGCTCATGACTTACCAAGCAGAAGACCCACGTCCAACGTGATCCGGTCTACCTCGCCCTGCATCCCTTCACCTCATAGGTGATTCAGTCAAGCTCTAAGGCAGTCGCTCCGCGTCTGACGAAGCTAGTACCACCCCCACCGGGTAAAATAGTACCTAGCTCTGCGCATTCCAGCACATCTAGTGTGCCAAATAGCCGTGAGAGCGCCCTCCAACGCGTAGCATGCGAGGGACCCACTCCTCAACGGTAGTCCTACGGGACCAAGTCTCCGTATTTCGTATCAAGGTTCCCACAGCCTCATAGCTACTCAAAGCCATACTCATGAAGTTTATATTCTTATCTCATCAATACCATGTGAGGGACGCACCCATACCACATCTCGATCATCAACATCACGTGAGGGACGCACCCATACCACGTCTCAATGTAATCAACATCACGTGAGGGATGCACCCATACCACGTCTCAATGTAATCAACATCACGTGAGGGACGCACCCATACCACGTCTCAATGTAATCAAGTGACCTCGTCACCTATATCTTAGTGCCAAAAATCCTCTTAGAATCATAACATCGCATACTTTATATAAATTCATACTTCATCCTTGTACAAAGGTGGGTAGGGTGAAACAAAACCCTATAGCGAACAAAATACACCCTTACCAAATAACCCTCTTTTTAATACCTCTTCATATTACTTCCTAATCTAGTCTTCCGTAGAAGACTCCGCATCATCAGTGAACTTGAAACGGTTATCGAGACACGTCATCGCCGTGTGCCCCAATACTTCACATGTTGTGCAGGGTATTAAACCGGGTCCTCCAATATAAGGACAATTAGTCCTCACCTCTCCATGCCCTTGTAGTCCACAAACCGGACATACAACTCCCAATGGATGAGGACAATACAACCTGTTGTGGTCGTCCTGATTACACAACTCACAGGTATCATAGGGATCTACTTCCCCCGCCGATTCCAGTATTATAGGAAACTCTTCCATCGGATCCTCATAAAAGAAAAATCCCAGATCCTCCTCCTCTTCCTCAGGAGGTTCCACCATCTCAAGAATGTCATCCATCAGATCCTCAGGAAGAGGCGCTAAGTCCACATCAGCTTCTTCAGGAGGTCCCTCCTGAAGATCCACATTAACTTCCATACTAATACTGTCGGAAGTTGATACCAAATCTACCGGACAACTTGGTGTCTCTTTATCCCATAACTCAGTGTATTCTTCGTTGCTTGACATATCTGTGCCACATTATTTCAAACACAAAAATTTTCAACAATAATTCTAAATAAACCACACTTGGTTTCCAGGAAATTTGATCATGCATTATATCATGTACTTTGTTTGGGGAAGATTACCAAATCATCACTCTTTGTGTTCTTTTGTTTCAGGGGAAATCTCTAATTTCCTATTGTTTGTTTCTCAGTGTGGGAGTTTTAGGGAAGTACATCCTACTTTGCTATGTTTGATATGTCCAGTTATGATGACTGTACTTTACTTTGCTATCTTTCATTGTCGTTCTCAGATTGATTGTTCAGTCCGAGTCACTCGAAGTAAATTAATCCGGCCCCCAGGCAGCGGACTCCGAAAAGTCGGTCAGTTGGGATTCTTATCCGTCAGTGAGACATGAAACCGTCTTAATCTTACTTCGATGATTCAACTTCCCGTTTCGCTCTGATACCAACTGTAACGCCCCGCCCTTTCCGAGAATTTCAGAGTCTAATTTTTTTTTTTTAAATAAACATCGGAAGAGAGCGGGCGGCGTCACGACGCGAGTTAAGTTCAGACTACTCAAGTCTGAACCTTAACTGGCCACCCATGTGTACATGGACTAGACCATGATAATGAATCACACATGGAACTAATAACAACATGCGGAATAACCTAGATTAACTGCGGAATAGAAAGACTAGATAGCAAGTAACAGTCTCAAACATTAATTAACATAAATCAACCATCCAAAGTTAATACCCTAATCAAACCATAGCAAATAACGAATTATTACATGTCCAACAATAGTATTCAAATGACAGTAATATAACGTAATCCAAATCCATCATTAAAGCACTTAGGCTCAGCTCCCCTCCCGGTCAATGACCTTTCCTTTCCCCTTGCTTGTACCTGCAATCTCCTCTGAGGATAGAATTAGGGCGTTAGATCAACGCGCCCAGTAGGTTCCCGAATCAGGGCTACCACATGTTAGCATATAAAACATGCATATACATATCATATTACATGATCATCAAAACAGGTAAAACAATGCTATGAAATATGCACATGCAATGAGCATCCCCCATCATGTACTTTCATAGCCATCACTTGACGTGCCTCGCACCGACAAGGTAAATTACAACACACCTTCATCTCTTCTATAAGCGATGTACATGTAATGAGCAACCCCCATCATGTACCATCGTATCCATCACTGTAGAACTTCATTCATTATCCCATGACTATGCATGAGATGCCAATGCCTGTATGCCATTTGTTAATGCATAATATATCATTTGAAACACATATGTTAAAACAAGAGTATCATAAGAAATATTGGGTAAAAACTGTGGTTACAAGTAGGTAGGAAACCTACTGAAGAATCCCTTCAGTAACTGATCTTTCTTTCGCGTCACCCGGTCACGACTCGCACGTCGTTCGACTTCCGGTACCTTATCCATATACCAAACAGCAAGACGTATCATTATTTACTTATTCAATCACATCTACGACCCATCCGCATCATGTGGGGTTCAACCATGCCCTTGGCCGAACATCACCAACTTAGGACTTAACTTCCTACTTTATTTAATCAACTCTTAAGCACTTAACCCTTTTAAAAATGACATGGTTCAGCCCTATGTTGGCCAACCAATAATCAGCAAGTTAAACTTCCATAACCCACATCAAACACCATATTTTATATGGTTTAAAACTCACCAACTTCATCAAAATTAACATGGGGTTCACTTGATCTGGTTGATCCCTCTACTTCTCATGATTATACATGATTTAATCATGTTAACACAACCATGAATTACACATGGTTCAGCCACATAACCAGCCACCGAAACAGCAATTTAACTTCACCAAAACACATCACTTACTTACATGGGGTTCGGCCATCCAAGGTGGCCGAACTCAATGTCCATATCTTGGTCTTTTAACCATGCTTTAGGCATTATTTAAATATGCAATATCAGTATTATATTACTGCCTTTAAACTTCTTAGAAACCATCTAATTAAATTCATTCACAACAGTCCATAAAGTCCATGGTTTCCATGTTTCAAACACCTTAAAACCAACCATCATTTGCATGGGGTTCGGCCCTCCATGGTGGCCGAACCCAATGCTATGTTTGCTGTTTTTGAACCTCATATAAACATGCATAAACAGTATATTAATATCAAGTTTTAACTCTCAAAAAAAATCATCCAAAACAGTCCATAAAAAGTCTATGGTTTACATGTTTTTCCAACATGAAACCAACATTCTTTTACATGGGGTTCGGCCCTCTATGTTGGCCGAACCCAATGGTTATGTTTGCTGTTTTTAAACCTCAATCATCATGTAATTAACAGCGTATTAACATCAGGTTTTAACTTTAAAAGAAACCATCCAAAAACCAACATGATATCATGGGATTCGGCCATCCAAGATGGCCGATCCCCATGGTCCATCTTCTCCAATTTTACTCCACTGATTAGACCACATATCTTCAGCCTTTTCTGATATCCAAACCCATGTTTTAACCCTCTTTAAGCATATATTTTAAATCTTAATAAAATATGTAAAAACAGTCCCCAAATGGATGGTTTTAAATTTCAAAAACCATAACCATTAACCAACTCTTTTCATGGGGTTTGGCCACCCAAAGTGGCCAAACCCAATGGTTCATTTCATTTCTTTTGACACCTTCTTCCATGGTTTAGACTCTTGTCAAATTCGACCATGGTATGACATGCAAATTCATGTTTTCAATCTTTCCAAAGCATGTATCTTAGACCTCTAAAATCGGTCCTATTCTTGCATGGTTTAATCCTTACAAAACCATCAACACTAACCATAAAATTTCATGGGGTTCGGCCATCCAAAGTGGCCGAACCCTATGTCCATGCTTTCCATCTAATTGAGCATAAAGGAATCATATTTTAACCCTTTGATAGATTTGACCATCACATGGCCAAATCATGTCTTATTTTACCCATTTTATTAACCATAAATCAATGGGAAAAACTTACCACTTTCCTTTGCCTTTTGCTCTTGACTTTTAATCCTTGTTTCCTTAACTCCTTGCTGTTTTGTGCTTGATCTACTGGTGCAAACACCTCTGCTATTCCAGTTAGGAAAAACGAATTTGAGAGAGGGAGAGAGAGAGAGATGGAAATTCTTGGATTTCCAATGTGAAAAATGGCCAACCTTGTGTGCTTATTGTTTTTGTAGTTCAGCCCCAAAAACCTCTCAATTCCTCATAATTTCTTGCTCAAAACGGTGGGCATTGGGTGCCATCCAAGGCACCCCTTGGCAGCTACCAATGCAGCCATTCAAATCCCCAAGCATCTCATCCAATTTCCATGTATTCTCATTTAAAACCCATCATGAAAATCACCAAAACAAGTCTCCAACGTGTGGGACTTGTTTTGGTTGGTTTAAGACCAGCCAATCTCTTCAAATTCCCTCTCAACTCACTGATTTTACAGCCCCTTGAATTTCCATTTTGACTCACCCAACTCAAGGTATTTTTATTCCAACCCAACTCATCACATTTAATGCATTTCATTTAATGCATATGAGTTAACTCACCTTTTGATTTAATTCCAACTCACCTCCATCCCACTCAACTGATTTGAATCGTGTTTGAGCTCCCTTGAGGGTTCACACGGTCAACAATAGTCAACTCGACCCGTTGGGTCCACTTTTAGCTCCTTGACCCGTTTTGACAACATGACCCATTTATGGTATTTTGGTCATTTCTAATTGGTTTTTACATATGGATCAAGCCTACCCATTTCTTCTCCACTTGATTTCCAATCAAATAGGCTTAACCCCATTTAATTTAAATTTACAAAACGGTCAAATAACCCAGCAAGACCCGATGGGCCCCATTTTGGGCCCTTTGACCCATTTAGCCATTTTTGACCCAAATGATGAAAATTACCCAACCAATCAAACTTATCATTCATAATGTGCTCATATGATTTTATTTTGAGCAATGGGCCCCACTATTTCCTTACTTAACATCACAAAATAATTAATTTAACAACTCAGGGGCATTTTGGTAATTTTCCACTTCATTGAGAAATTACCCAACCAATCAAACTTGACATTTATAATGTGCTCATATGACCTTAATTTGAGCAATGAGCCCCACCATTTCCTTATTTACAATCATATTTATTGAATTCACCAATCCAGGGGTATTTTCGTAAATATTCATCTTATTGAGAAATCGGGGTGTTACAATATGTGATATGAATCAACTCAATAATGAAGCGTCTTTCCACAGGTAACGAGGTTTACTGTGCATTACCTTATCATGTGAGACCCAGATGGAAGTGTATTGTGTTTTACCTTGACGGTGCGAGGCACGCCAAGTGATGGCTATGAATGTACATGATGGGAGAGACTCATTGCATGTGCATACTTCATAGCATGGTTTTACCTGTTTTTACTAATCATGTACTATGATATATATGCATGTTTTATATGCTAATCATGTGGTAGCCCTGATTCGGGAACCTACTGGGCGCGTTAATCTAACGCCCTAATTCTATCCTCAGAAGAGAATGCAGGTATAAGGAAAGGGAAAGAAAAGGTCGATGACCGGGAGGGGAGCCAAGCCTAAGCGCTTGAATGTTGAACTAGACTTCTATATTACTGTCATTTGATTTATAGATTGTGGACATGTAATAAGTTATTATTTGCTATGGTTTGATTGGGTTATTAACTTTGGATGGTTGATTTATGTTAATTAATATTTGAGACTGTTACTTGCTATCTAGTCATTCTATTCCGCAAATAGTCTAGTTTATTCCGTAAGTTGATGTTAGTTCCATGTGTGATTTATTATCATGGTCTAGTCCATGTACACATGGGTGGCCAGTTAAGGTTCAAACTTGAGTAGTCTGAACTTAACTCGCGTTGTGACGCCGTCCACTCTCTTTCACTCTGTGTTTCTTTCAAAAGAAATTTTCAGACTCTGATTTTCAGAAGGGTGGAAAAGGGCGGGGCGTTACAATATAAAAATTAAAAATTAAATTTTATGAAACATAATTGCCAAAATGTTCAATTTTTAAGGGGTGATTCTGTCGAAATTTCGATAGGGTCTCGAAACTCTGAAAAAGTTTGAAGTTCATGATAATCTCTTTCTGGGTAATTAGCAATTTATTATGTTGGTAGTTTATTTTAAAAATTTGTCAACATTTTCAACATGATGCATTTGGATGACAGGTAAATTTTACGGGGGTCACTCGGGGTTATCCTTGAGTAAGGGTAACTGTAAGTAGGGGTAATCTGACATATTAACAATTTTATAAGAATTAATTGTAACACCTCAGATTTTCAAGTTATAAATATTTATGGAAATTACTCATTTAATTTGTGAAATTTTAGATATGGATCTTATATGGGTAAAATGTTGGGTCTTTGCCCAATTAAGACCCAACGGTTTTGGTAAATGGTTTCAATGGAATTAAATGGGGCTAAATTTATTTAGTAATGCAATACATATATATATATATATATATATATATATATATATATATATATATATATACATATATATATACATACATACATACATATATACATATATACATACATACATACATATACATACATACATACATACATACATATATACATACATATATACATACATACATATATATATACATATATACATACATATATACATATATATACATATATACATACATATATACATATATATACATATATATATACATATATATATATATATATATATATATATATATATATATATATATATATATATAAGGGATTTGGATAAATTGTATACGCATAAAAGGAAATTTGGATTAATGGTCATGGCCGAATTTGGGATATGAAATCGGAATATTTTTAAAAGGTGTCTATTTCCTTGATACTAGGGGATTGTTTAAATAAAGAAGCTAATCCAAATAAGGAAGAGAGGATGCATGGCCGTGTGGAAGATATGCTTATGCGCATAATATGATAGAATAATTTTAAAAGGGATTTACTAATTTAAAGGGATCTTGGCATCTTCTAATATTGGACTAATTAAGAGTATTATTAGAAGAGAGGCAGCCACAAACAAGGGGGCGCATGGCACTAAGGCACTTGCTAAGTAGGGGAGCAAGATACCTTCTAAGTTAGGAACCAATGGGAGATTAATTAAGGCAACAAAGGGGCGCATGGCACTTGCTAATCTTAGAGATACAAAGGAGCACATGGCAATGGTTAATTTAAGGGGTCTTAGTATCTTCTAAGATAGGACAATTAGATTGATAAAAGAAAAGAAGAGAAGGGCTCACGGCAATTACAATTTTAGCACCTTTAAAGATTGGCTAATTGGAGGTTTAATAAAACAAAGGAAGAGGGGCACAAGTTATTGTCTAAATATAGAACCAAGTGGAATTTCTATAAGACAGGGGTAGTGCACACGGCATTACATTCTCTCTCTCTTTCAAGACTCAATCTCGGCAAGAACAAAGAGAAGAGAAGGTATCCAGCCGAGTGGAAGATCAAGGAGAAAAGGCTAAGGAAAGAAGAAGATTGGAAGAGCAAGATCAACTGACGGAAAACCGGAAGAGTAGCGAAACCGGTAAGTAATTTTATAATTTTTGTTTAAAGGAAAAGAACCATAGGGTTCGGCCATGGTGTATGGCCGAACCCCATGGAAGAAGATTGAGGGATGAATGATGAGGTTTTAATGGAAAGACATGGTTTAAATTATGTGTTTTAAGGGATGAAAACCATGGAAAGACATGGTTTAAATTATGGGTTTTGGGGTTGAAAACCATGGACTAATTATGCATGATTTAAAAAGGGATTTAAAATGGTTTAAGAAGAGGTTGATAAACCATAGGGTTTGGCCATGATGAAGGGCCGAACCCCATGAAAGGTTGGTTAATTTATGGGAGAAAACCAAGGAATCAATTATGGAAAAATATGGGAGAGCTTTGATAAATTTTAATGGAGTTGTGTTGATAATAATTATGGGATTTTGAAGGATGAATCCCATGGAAAGGATAATGATTTATTTTAAATGGATTTGTGTTGATGTTTTCTTAGATGCAATTAAATCGTGAAAACCATAGAGGGTTATGTTGTTTGAATTCATTTAAAAGAGAACCTTATGAACCATAGGGTCGGCCATGGTGTATGGCCGAACCCCATGGAGTTGTAATGGTATTTTTAATGTAAGATAATTATTTTTGGAAGGTAGAGTTTAAATTAAGAAACTTTCTAAATATGGAAGTTGGATATTAATTTAGAAAGGATCTAAGCATGGTGATTAAAATAGAAGGTGGAGATTAAATTTGGAAACCTTCTAATTATGGAAGGATGGATGCTAAGTTTGGAAACTTTCTAATTATGGAAGTGGTATATTAAATTTAGGAAGTTTCTATTTATGAACCTTCTAATTATGGACTTGTTATTTATGGATTTTTCTAATAATGGAAATGGAAACTTAAACATCATGGGTTCGGCCATGTGTATGGCCGAACCCCATGAACCAATTTTTAAATGGATCCCTCAATGATAGATCATGTTTGGATTAAGGAATTGTTATGGAACATCTAAAGGGTATTTGGAGTTTTATGCATGATTAAATAAATGAAAGGATCTTGTTTTGGAACCTAAACACAAGTTGTTGGAGGAAATGGCATTGTTGTAAATGTAAGTGAAAGTGTTGGATCATGGGTTCGACCATGGTGTATGGCCGAACCCCATGAGGAATATTTTATGAACCATGAATCAATGGTGGATTATGTTTTGGAATCTAAACCAAAGGTGAGGAAGGTAATGGCAAGGGTAATTAAAGGCCAAAGTGGAGAATCATGGGTTCAGCCGTGGTGTATGGCTGAACCGCATGAGGTTCTTTATGGACCTAAGATGGTGAACTTAACTTGTATAATGGGCCTTTGTATAATGTAATTGAATGGTTCACCAAACCAAGGGATGAAGGGTGAGAATAATGAAATTATAACCTTGGATGACAATTTAGTAATTATCACTTAAATGGAAAGATCATGATGGCCGAACCCCATGAGATGGTTTGTGGATCAAACATGAACTTACGCAAATTTTAATGATTAAAAGGATTGGATTATGGAATGATAGCCGTGGATGGCATTTTGGTAATTAAGTGAAAATAAGGGACCATGGGTTTGGCCATGGTGTGTGGCCAAACCCCATCGGGATTGTTTTGATGAACATAGGGTTACGTATGTTGAATTAAATGAATGAATTGTTAATTAAAGATTAGACCAATGGCAATTTGGTAATATCGGCTAAAAATGATAAACCATGGGGATTGGTTTATGGACTTAAAATATTGTAAATCAAGTGGGACTTGGTTTTGATTGATTGTTATATTATATGGAATGGGACCTCACAAGGTGTTTACGATCGTGAGCGGTTACCGGAAGAAAGACGCAAAGACACGTTAGCGGTCTTTGGTAGGATTCCACCTCTTTGAAACCATGGGTTTATGTACATTGTTTTTATCTTAATTTTGATGAATTTATGTTGCAAAGGATATGTTTCAAATGGTGATTTTAAATGCTATGTTTATATGATTAAAATAGCATGTGTTGAATACGTTTAAAAATGTGATTTTTAATGCTATGTTTATATGATAAAATAGCATGTGTTTTCATTGGCATTTGCATCTCATGCATGGCATGGGAGGGATGATATGTAGCTGGGGACCCACACTCCATCGGGGCGTCCGTAAAGCACTCGTGGGGGGATATCTTGATGAGGAGAATTCCATCAAGAGGATACTATGTGTGAAATGTAGCCGGAGATCCACCACTCCGTCGAAGCGTCCGTCAAACAATCGTGGGGGATACCTTGGTGTGATTTCCATCAAGAATATTTCGGAGATCCACCACTCCATCGGGGCGTCTGTAAAATAATCGTAGGGGATACCTTGATGAGGAGCTTTCCATCAAGAGGATATTTTGTGATGGGTGGGACTCATTGCATATGATAGCATGGCATGGCATTGAATCGGCATGATTATGACTTTTATTATCATGCAAGGTTTTTGGTTTTTATCTATATGATTGGATCTCTATTATCATACACTGTTTTGGATACGATGCTTTATAAGTATGGTATGATGTATTATAACTGGTTTTGCTATATTTATTATATCTGGATTTTTGGTACTAATCCATGTGTTAACCCTAATTGGAATACCTACTGGGTGCGTTGTACTAACGCCCTACTTCTACCCTAGTGGATGATACAGGAAACGAGGGGAAACGATGAACGCGAAACGGGCCAGGCATAGGAGCTTGGAGGATTATAGTTTATATTTTGTTTAAGATACTCATGGGCTTGTATTTTGAGTATCTAGAATTCGGATTGTAATAACTTAGATGAATTTGCTATGGTTAGATGTTTTGTTGGATAATTGCATTATGATAATGATGATTAAGGACTTGACGTACTTTGCTATCTGAATGGAATAGAATTGTGTTCTATTATATTTCCGCATGTTATGATTATTATTCCGCATGTTTATATTGCTATGTGTGAACCGTTTTTTTTGGACTAAGTCCATGCACACATAGGGTTGGCCAGTTAAGGGTCGGATTTTGGAAGTTCGGACTTAGCTCGCGTCGTGACGTCCTGCTCTCTATCACTCTACTCTGTTAAAAAAAAAAAAATAGACTCTGATTTTCGGAAAGAAAAAGAGAGTGAAAAAGGGCAGGGCGTTACATTAATAATTTTTATTAAATTCATGTAATAAAAAAATAAAAAATAATTTTATTGACATAATTATCAAAATGTCCTATTTTTAAGGGGTGATTATGTCCAAACTTCGATAGGGTCTCGAAACTCCAAAAGAGTTTGAGGTTCATGGTAATCTCTTTTGGGGTAATTAGCAATTTATTTTGTCGGAAATTTATTTTAAAAATGTGTCAATATTTTCAACGTGATGTATTTGGATGAGGGATAAATTTTACGAGGTTACTCGGAGTTACCCTTGAGTAGGCGTAACTGTAAGTAGAGGTAACCTTACATATTAACAATTTTATAAGAATTTATATTTTATAAAATTCATATTAATGTAAAAAATAAAAATTATAAATTTTTATTAAGAGATATGTTGATATTTTTTATTTATTTATTGGGATTTTAAATAATAATATCAAAAAAATTCTTTATTTATTTTTTTAATGTTCGAATGCAAGTGTTCATTTTAAATTATAATTATTAAAGATAACTTAAAAAAATGGATAATATTATTATAAGTTATATTATTAGGATTTACTTCATGAATATTATTTAATAATTATGTTTTATAAAATTCCTCAAAAAATATTAATATATCAGGTTATCCTTGCTTGTAGTTACCAAACAAGATTTTTTAACCTTAGAGTAAGCTTTTACTTTACCACTGCAATTACCAAACAAGGTAAGGGTAATCCCAGTTTAAGGGTCACCCCCACTCAAGGGTGACCCCTACTCGGGGTAACCCGTCTAAAATTTACCCCTCATCCAATGCAGCCCTTGTGTCATTTGAATGTAATCGTAAAATTTGTATAATTTTTATTTCAAATGATGTATATTTGCGAAGGGATGAAAAGGGAGATCCGAATAGGGGATGAGGGACTGCTGAGAGAGAAGAGGGGAAGACGAGAGGGAAGAAATGTAACGCCCCGCCCTTTCTCACTCGCTTCTTCCCGTAAATTCAGAGTCTATTTTTTTATTAATAACAGAGTAGAGTGATAGAGAGCGGGACGTCACGACGCGAGCTAAGTCCGAACTTCCAAAGCCCGACCCTTAACTGGCCAACCCTATGTGTGCATGGACCAAGTCCAAGAAAACAGTTCACACATTGCAATCTCAACATGCGGAATAAAAATCATAACATGCGGAATCATAATAGAGCCAAATTCTATTCCATTGATAGCAAAGTACATAGTCAAATAATCACATTAACCATTATCCAAATAAAACATCCAACCATAGCAAATTCATCTAAGTTATTACATTCCGAAATCTGGATACTCTAAATACTAATCCCTGAGTATCTTAAACAAAATATAAAACTAAAAGCGTTTCAACCTCCTGTGTTTGTCCCTTTCTGCGTTCAGCATTTTCCTCGTTTCCTGCATCATCCACTAAAGGGTAGAAGTAGGGCGTTAGTACAACGCACCCAGTAGGAATTCCAGTTAGGGTTAACACATGGGTTAGTATCAAAAATCCATATATAACATATATAACAAACCAGTTATAATAAATCATTTCATACTTTCAAAACATTGTATCCAAAACAGTGTATGATAATTGAGATCCAATCATACAGATAAAAACCAAAACCTTACATGATAATAAAAGTCATAATCATGCCGATTCAATGCCATGCCATGCTATCATATGCAATGAGTCCCGTTCATCACAAAATATAGATATACTCTTGATGGAATTCTCCTCATCAAGGTATCTTCCTGGTGGAATTCTCATCACCAAGGTCTTCTCTCTTGATGGAATTCTCATCATCAAGGTATTTCTCACAGTTGCCTTACGGACATTCCGACGGAGTGTGAGCTCCGGTTACTTAGTATCCTCTTGATGGAATTCTCATCATCAAGGTATCCCCTGATGGAATGCTCATCACCAGGGTCTTCATACATAGTATTCCTCTTGATGGGATTCTCATCATCAAGGTATTATACATAGTATCCTCTTGATGGGATTCTCATCATCAAGGTATCTCCCACTAGTGCTTTACGGACGCCCCGACGGAGTGTGGGTCCCCACTTACCTGTCATCCCCCCCATGCCATGCATGAGATGCAAATACCACATGCTATGCAATTATACAAAATCATACCATTTAAAAGCTCATATTTAAAACACATGTTATTTTATCAAACAAACATAGCATATAAAATCACCATTTGAAACATATCCTTTGCAATATAAATTCATCAAAAATAAGATAAAACAATGCACATAAACCCATGGTTTCAAAGAGGTGGAATCCTACCAAGACCGTTAACGCGTGCTTGCGTCTTTCGTCCAATAATCGATCGCCGATCGTGCACCACTAGCGAGATCCCGTTACCTTATAATATAATATTAAGTCAACACCAAGTCCTACTTGATTTGCAATATTTAAATCCATAAACACCAACTTGTGGGTTTCGGCCATACCTATGGCCGAGCCTCACCCTTTTTGTTCATTTATTCCATTAATTACCAAAATGCCATTGGTCCAAACCTTAGTTAATATTCTATTCATTTTAATCCAAAGTACATAACCCTAGGTCCGCCAATCAATTCCTATGTTTAGATCCAAATACGTAGATCCTAAACATCTAAGTTCTCCAAATAATTTCTCATATAATTACCTTATTGCCATACAAGGTTAAACTTCCATCTTTAACAAGTATTTACAATTTTTGCCACTCATGGCTTACATAACCCATAGTTTCTTTTAAAATCTTTCACCCGTTATATGGTCCATAATAATTTCTCAACAACTTAAGTTTATACTTAGAAAGTCCACATTTAGAAACTTTCCAATTTCATTAACCAACTTCCATACTTAGAAAGTTCCTAAAATGGAAACTTTCTAAATTTATCATTTCCTAATCTTGGATCCATAATTCCAAGTTCTTTCCATAAATAGGTCCTGTCTAAATTAAAGACTTTCCATTTTAATCCTACCTTCCAAAAACAATTAACATACTTTAAAAATGCCATTACAACTCCATGGGGTTCGGCCATGGTGTTGGGGTTCGGCCATACACCATGGCCGAACCCTATAGTTCATAAGGTTCTCTTTTAAAATCCATTCATAGTATTCAATGGCTTTCATCATTCACATTTCCATAAATAATTAGCTTCCAAATTTAATCTCCACCTTTCCATAATTGGAAGGTTTCTATAATTAAACTCCAACTTCTATTATTAGAAGGTTTCCATATTTTACCATCCAAAATTAGAAGCTTTCTAATTTAGCCAACTCCTTCCAAAATAGAAACTTCCCAAATTAGTAACCATTTTCTATACTTAGATAGTTTCCTAGATTAGAAACCACCTTTCCTTAATTGAATGCTTTCCAAATATAGATTCCATAATTAGATATTTTTCTAATTTCAATATCTACTTTCCAAGAATAAACACTTTCCTATCTTAAACAAACTTCTATAGATATATAGTTTCCTAAATTAGAAACTATCTTTCCATTATTGGATGCCTTTCAAGTTTAGCAACTCCTTCCATATTTGGAAGCTTTCCAAATTAAGCAACCAGATCCATCTCCATTCCAAAAACAACCCCATGGGGTTCGGCCAAGCACCATGGCCGAACCCTATGGTTCATGACCTTCCTCAATGGTTCAGATCCATTAAACTCAAACCACCAATTCATTAAATATTTAGTGGGGTTCGGCCATACACCATGGCTGAACCTCACCCTTTCTTTTCATTAGTATGGATCCAAACAATTAGCCATAAAACAATCCATATTCTTTCATTGATTTCTTGAATCTAAAACCGACCACCATCAAAGGTTTTTATGATTTAAAATCTAAGATCATAAACCCAATGAATAAATCAAAACTCTCGATGGTTTTCAATCTTAAAACCCATCAATTAAATAAAATCTTTCCATGGGGTTTGGCCATGCACTATGGCCGAACCCTATGGTTCTTTCTCTCCATTTAAACCATTAAATCATCTCCAATCTCGCTCCATGGGGTTCAGCCAAATACCATGGCCGAACCCTATGGTTCTTTTTGTTTCAAAAATAAAACTATACCATTAAGATACTAACCTCTTTCCGATTGATTTATTGTTCTCACCTTGCTTGATCTTTCTCTTCCAATCTTCTTCTCCTTTCTCCTTGCTCTTGCCATGTGGAAGAGAATGATGAATTGAGAAAGGGAGAGAGAGGAATAAACTCAACAATAAAGGATGTCAAAACCGTGTATCCCTCTTGATCTCTCTTTTTATAGCCTTTCTTAATCCCACATTAGAAAGTTCTTAAGATAAGCAACCCTTAGCTGTGCGCCCCTTGTGTTCTCCATTTTTACAGATATACCATATGGTAGCTCAGTTTTGACCTTGTTAACTTCTGAATCAGAAAAAGTGATAAACTAAAAAGTTGTAACCCTTGAAGTCTTCTTTCCAACGTAAAAAGAATCAAAGCAATCGAGCATTGGAGTGGAAATTTATAACCAAAATACTGAACATATGTTAAACCTTCCTTATTTAACCATGGCCGACTTTCCCTCTTTAATTTGCCATATCTGACTTTCCCTTTCTTAATTTAAGACCTTCCAATCGGCCAATGCTAAAATACATATAGCAATGCCGTGTACACTTGTTTGCCTCTTATAAAACCTTCTCTTTAATTACACTTCCCATTTTAATTTCCAACTTCTAAACTTAGAAACTTACTAACTTAATAACCATTCTCCATATTTAAACACTTTCCAAATTTAGGTTCAATGTTTCCATATTTAGGCACTTTCCAAATTTAGCCATTTCCTTAACTTAAATCCATCCACATCATGCGCATATAATTAATTATAGACATCTTATTGTTTGGCAATAAGATATCATTGCCTAAACCCAACGTGTGACCTATTTTAGGACCATCCTAAAATCTTTCCACTTAATCTTAAATATCTCATCTCATCCAAAATATTATGCGCATATAATCCCCTTGATTTTTGTGATATAAAATCTTATATTCAGCCATGCAATCTTTTATCTATTTAATTTTGCATTACTAAAATAATTCAACCCATTTAAATTTATTTGAAACTATTTATCAAAATCGTTGGGTCTTAATTGGGCAACGACCCAATCACTTTATCCATCTAAAATCCATATCTAAAATCTCCCAATTTAAATAGGTAATTTCCGTAAATATTTATAACTTGAGAATTCGGGGTATTACAGGAAAGTAGGAGAGGCTCTGTAGCATATGAGGCTATAGTGTCGAAGGAGGGGTTTTTTGAAAGGGCGTGAGAGCTTCCTTTAGTGTTTAGGGTTTCGGGAGAGATTGGGGTTTATTTTATTTATTTTATTATTTTTTTTATTTTTTTACTTCTTTCCAAAGGATCAAAATACCATGAAATCGAAAAACTCAAAAAAAATCTCGAGTGCCGAACATCGACTGAGAAAAAGTGTGATTTTCAACATTTTTTTTTCTTTTTCATGACAATTTACATGATAATCACAAAATTACCAAAATGTCCTTCGAGTTCCCGAATTCAAATTCATGCAATTTGGGGCCCACCACGATGCCCACACTCTCCTCACTACTACCAAGGTCCCAAAAACAACTCGGAGGTCTGAAAAAATCTTCAAAAAATCTAGAAAACTCAGAACGGGTCATTACAACACTACCCCTTTAATGAATTTCGTCCTCGAAATTCAAACTGAACTCATGCCTCTAGTCTCAAACAAGGCTAGAAACTGCTTCTGCAACGTTGCTTCACTTTCCTAAAAAAGAGTCTCCCTGCTGCCAAACCACTAAAACTAAACGAATAGTCTTGCCACGAAGCCTTTGGTCCCTAGAATCCTCAATCCACACTGGTCCTTCTTCATAGGTAACGTCCTTGTTGAACTCCACCTCTTCCCAGTTAATCACATGCGACGGATACTGATGATACTTCTGAAGAATTGAAACATGGAAGATGTGCACTCAGGCGAGACGTGGAGGAAGTGCAAGTCCACAATTCACTTCCCCGATCCTCTCTAGTACCTCAAACGGACCAATATATTGAGGCGACAACTTCCCTCGGTGTCCAAACCTCTGAATCCCAGGACGGGGCGAGACCCGAAGGAAAAACATGGTCTCCAACAACAAATTCAAGTGCCCTCCTTCGACAGTCAGCATAACTCTTTTTCGTCTCTAGGCAGTCAACAATCTATGTCTGATTAATCTTACCTGCTCAGTAGTATCCCTGAATATTTCTGGTCATGATGTCACTGTATCACTGGTCTCCGTCCACCATAAGGATGATCTGCACAGCCTAACATACAATGCCTCATGCAGTGCTATCTTGGTATTGAACTGATGGACGTTGTTGTAAATGAATTCAACTACATTCAAATGGCTCTCCCAACTACCACCGTGATCCAAAACACAAGCTCGAAGCATATCTTCTAAGATCTAAAACATCCGCTCTGACTAACAATCTGTCTGCAGATGGAAGGACGTACTGAAACACAATTGTGTGTCTAACTCCTTCTGTAGGCTCTGCCAGAACCAAAAGACAAACTTCAGACAATCCTCGTCAATTACAGCTGCCACAAAGTTTCAAGAGAATCTATCGTCTTTATTCCAATAAAACGGGCTGACGTAGTCAATTGATCCATTATGACCCATACTGCATCGTGTCTCCGAAGAGACTTCGGTAAACCAGTCACGAAGTCCTTAGTAATGTGGTCCCACTCCCGATCGGGGACCGAGAGAAACTACGACTTACCAGTGGGTCTCGTTTGTTCCACTTTGACCTGCTAACAATTCAAATAGTAGGTCACAAACTTGGCAACTGCTCTCTTCATACTTCTCCATTATAACTGTTGATGCAACTCATGGTACATCTTCATGCGTCCCTGATGTACGGCGAACCTGGAGAAATGAAAGTGTCTTAATACCTCCTCGCGACACTACCCGGATATGGGTACAAATAGCCTGCCCTGAAAAGTCAAACCACCATCTTGTCTCACAGTCCATCCAAAAGTCCACTACCACTAGCCATAACATATCTTAACGCAACTTGAAATTCCGTTACTAGAGTAATGCACGACCTAGAGGGGGGGTGAATAGGTCTGTTTTCAATTTTAATTCCCTTTTAAAATTTTCTCAAAAGATTTATACTTTAAGTAAATAAAATATTCAATCCATGCATTCAATCACATATAAACATAAATATTTTATAGTGGTTCGGTTTCAACAAACCTACATCCATTGTCAGACTTCTCAACTCTAGGGTCATCCCAAATATATTATGTAAGGGTCTCACACCCAAATAGTATAGCCTAGTTTTTTATAGAGGTTCAACTCAATTGGTCTAATCATCTACACCTATTTTTTAGAGTGGTTCGAACACACTGTTCTAATCCACTTTACAATGTTTAAAATAAAAACGAAGGAAAAAAGCTTGCCTTGGGCCTTAACCGTTTTCCTTTAAGCTTTTTTTTCTTTTACTAAATCTGTGTGCTCCTTTCCATCAAGTCAGCATCATCAACTTATACTTCGGCACAGCAATAGGACTCGGGTATGACTAGTTTTATAGTCATATATGAACACCTTACTCTTCATCAGGATTGGGGTAATGATTACCCAAACATTCACTAAGGAAGATGATGAAGAAGGTGCAAAGAGGGAAGGCTGATTGATCTGACACACTATGATGTTTTTCCTGTTTTTCTCTCTATATTCAGTACCTCTTACAAAAGGCTCACTGTTATTTTACAAGACAGTTTGCAGTTTCGCAGTAAGTCACGCCCACGAGGCCTCGAGGCTTCCAATGAGGCCTCGTCGGCAGTAAGTCTGTAAGGACAGCACATATGTGCAAGTTAATCTGTCCAGTCAGAATCCAGCCACCTCATATCCACCGTGCGTGATTTGCAGTAGATTGGTTTACAAATCATGGAGGAGCCTTTCCATACTTGTCATGGATAGCTCCCCAATCGGTATTCAAATTCAAACTTAAGAGAGGTGGCAGCATCTCACCATATGGATAAATTCTTTTACCATAAATTAACTTCCAATCAATTTACCATAATTAACTCTCAATTAAAAGGACACAGATTTTAACTTCCTAAATCTGTAGGAGACTGAGTCAGCAAGACACAGGGTCAACTGGACTCAGCACAGCTCAGAACACCTCTGCACAACTGGCTGCGAGGCCTCGGCAGACTGCATGAGGCCTCGAGGCTGAAAGTCACTTATTATCTTATTTTCCAATTGACTTCTGAGGTATTTGACTTAGCCTAAGATCTCCTACGGTTCATTTACATGTGTGCCAATACCGTATTTGATGTAGACGTTTCAACTTCATAGTAGATCTTGTTATTCATTCAAAGCAAGTCTAACTGAGTCACGTAATTGACAATAAGGGTGACTCGGACGAACCAGGGCACTTACAATGTCCCCCTTTGTCAATTTCGTGGCAAAAACCTAAGATTTACCCATTACAACAATTTTCCAAAATTACATAAGCACACAAGACCACTCCTTAACAAATAAGATTACAATGATATTAAATCCTCTAATATCACAAATATCTCCCCCTTAACTTGTGCCTTGTAACACTTTGGAATTCAATATTATCAATATTTATGAAATTTGCTATTTTAATTATGAATTAATGGATATGGACCTTAGATGGATAAGGTGTTGGGTCAATGGCCCAATTAGGACCCAACGGTTATCGTATAAAGTCCAATTTAAATTAAATGGGACTGAATTAAAATGGATGGCATTATGGTAATTAAGTAGAAATAATAGACCATGGTTCGGCCATGGTGTATGGCCGAACCCCATGGGGAATGATTTATGGTTTTAATGTATGAAGGGTTAGAATAATGGAATGATAGCCATGGATGAGGATGACACGCACACGCATACACAAAATCAAGGAGTGATATCCGCACAAGGTTTGCTTAAGATGGGCAACACGCCTAGATGTATTGGATTTACGTTGGGCGGTGATTGCCTATAAATGAGGAGATATTCTTGCTATAGTGGGAATAGGATTCTGAGAAGGAGAGAAGCACATCCACAAGAAATGCGCTGGAGTGTATCTTTAAAAAGGAGTCCTTCCCTTGTTAGGTGTGAAACAAGGGAATTACTAAATTAAGAGGATCTCGGCATCTTCTAATTATAGATAGGACCGAGGGGAAGAATTAGAAAAAAAAAAAAGACACAAGAGAGGCGCACAGTAATAGACAATTGCTAAATTAAAGGGTCTTGGCATCTTCTAAATAAAGGACCAATTGGAAGTATTAAAAAAAGAGGTAACAAGGGCATACAGCATACACAAGCAAAAAGGTGTTCTCGGCATTATTCAGAGAAGGAGGAGGGCAGCCAGCAAGTATGAAAGATCAAGTAGAAGGAAGAAAAGGATCGAAAGAACGAGTCGGAGCGAAGGAAAATCGGAGGAGTCACGGAACCGGTAAGTATTTTAATATTTTTTTTAAGGGAAGGAACCACAGGGTTCGGCCATGGTGTATGGCCGAACCCCATGGAAGAAAATTGGATGAGTATGGTATTTTTAATGGAAAGGAGAAACTACAGGGTTCGGCCATGGTGTATGGGCGAACCCCATGAAAGAGCATTGGTTAATGTTTATGGGTTTTTGTGGGATGAGCGGTGGTCACTTTAGTGCTCCAACAACACTTGAATGGGAATGGAACCACCAACGAGACCAATGACAGGAGCATGGTCAGGGACTTCCAGCAACAACGCCCTCCTTACTTCAAAGGGAAAGAAGGGACTATTGGTACGGAAAATTGGCTGAAGAAGATCACACAGATCTTGACCCTGCTCAAGATCACAAGTCATGCTGACAAGATTATACTGGCCACGTCACAACTGATCAATGATGCCGGTAAATTGTGGGAAGTGATACAGAAGCAGCGAGCACTCCTTCCGGAAAGAGAGAGGACTGCAATGACTTGGGAGCAGTTCTCAGCCACCTTCCTGGATCATTATTTCCATGAGGAGGAGAAGGAACGCCAAACTCAAGCTTTTCTATCTTTGGTACAAGGTACCATGATGGTGACAGAGTACCACCAGGAGTTTCTTAGTTTGTCTTGTTATGCATTCTATATGGTGGATACAGAGTATCGAAGGGCATGCAAGTTTGAACGGGGCCTACGGCCAAGCATAAGGGCCAAGGTAACCATATTTAAAGCAGCTACATTGGTAGAGGTGGTCATAGTAAATAAAGGAATGTTCATGAGCTGAGAAACCAGCTCAGGTGTCATAGTAAATTTTTCTCGATTGGAGAGTTTGACAATGAAGGAATGAGAGGGACCATCAAAGGATTTATGGATTGAAGAATACATGCCCATGACCATAGAGGGGTAGGCATTGCCACCCCAAGTTAAAATGTTTTCCCAACCAACCTTCTGAAGTATTTTGAAGGTACTGTATTTTTTAAGGTCTGGAAGGTAACATGTACGCTCGACTTTGAAATTTTTGAAGGAGTGTTCCTTCGGAACAGACCGGAAAAGTCGAGCACGGGAGGATCAGAAGGGGGTGAGGAGGCATTAGACCCTTCAAGATGGATCTTAGACGAGTGAGATCGTCTGGATGAGCTGGGAGAGGGACGAGAAGAGGGTGAAGGAGCAGGGACAGGGGTTTGTTAAGGAACAACCTCTGGTTCTTCGTCGGAAGAGGAAACCGTTACAGACGCAGATGGAATGACCCTATTAGGGTTTTTATATGCCTGGACTTTCTTTTGTCTAGGCGGTGGAGGACGAGACCAGGTTGAGGCTGACGATGAGGCATTGTTACTCCTCAAAGATCTTTGGATATGGTGTCTTTTGACAACTGCAGATTTCCTAGGCATCTTAAACGATAAAATCGAAACAAGGAATAGACAAGATAGTGCAAAATCAGAGAATCAAGAGTACCTGAAACCGAAAAATCGAAAGATCAAGACTCCAAGAGAGAAGACGATGACCGGAAGTAAAAGCCCCAAAAATCCCCTTTCCTGTCGCGCAGTGCCGACTGTGGGAACCCTAGCTCTAACAGATCTCCCGAAAATGACTTGAGTGAAGTTTAAAAAGAGGGGACCACAAGAAGCGCGATGGCAATGTAACACCCGCCCCTTTTCACCGTAAAATCAAAGTACACTTTTTTTTTTGAGTGATAAAGTGACAAAGGGCACGGACGTCACGACGCGAGTTAAGTTCCGAGCTTCTAAAGCTCGGCCCTTAACTGGCCAACCCTACGCGTGCGTGGAACATAAGTCCACGAGTACGGTTCACGCTTAACAAGTAAGCTCACGGAACATAAAAGTAAATGCGGATGATCATGGAACTATCCTACCAGTTTTTCATATAGCAGGGAAGTAAGATCCATTTAATTACTAAGATGCCACTGGACTGCACCGTCCAAAATAAAATATACAACATAGCAAGTCATCTAAGTTATTACATTTCCAACAAGCTAAATTATACAATTACACATTTCCAAAATGAAATAATTCAACTTAAACAAAATAACTAGTCTGCCTTCCCAAGCTCCTAAGCTTGGCTTCCGTCTCGCCTTTCCGGTCCGCCATCTCCTGCATTGTCAGCCAGGGTAGAAGTAGGGCGTTAGAACAACGCGCCCAGTAGGACTCCGAGTAGGGCTAGCACATGGATTAGTAATAACAGCATACTGATAATAACCCAATGAAAAGTGATAAACCACGTATAGTGAAAATATACGATGTATGCCATGCCCTAGGTGTCTATGTTATGAATCTCACCCATCATTCCTGCCATATACTGTCATATCCCTCTTGACGGAAGAACCTCGTCAAGACATGTCCAACCGTAAAATATCCCCCTTGACAGCAAAGCCTCGTCAAGGTGTCCCCATGCCTGTTTTCGGTCGCCCCGACGGAGCATGGACTCCGGTTTGTTTATTTTTTTCTGCCCATGCCATGCATGAGATGTAATGCATTATGCTATGTAATATTTATAACTCATAACCTTAAGATATCATACATAGCCTTAATTTATAATGCATAACCTTAATCATTGTTCATAGCCATTAAATAAAATCCATCTTAAACATAGCATCCATAATTGTAAAAACCCATCATAAGATAAATACTAAAATCAATAAAATATGACAAAAATACCATCACACATCCATGGCTTACAAATAGGTAGGAATCCTACCGAATACGACTCGCGTCTTTATTTCGTTTTCATCCGACAATCCGGCTACCGACTCGCGTACCGCTCGCGCTATCCGGTACCTTATTAAATTACCAAATCAATCCAAGTTTTAATCATTTCCGAGCCCATAAATCATAACTTAATGGGTTTCTTCATTTTAGCCAATAATTACCATTTGTGCCACTACCCCTTTACATAACCAATTACTCATTCATTCATGCCTATTTAAACCCAAAATTGATCCACAACCTAGGTCCTTAACTTAGGTCCATCATTGACTTACCAAAACATTAAAATTTGTCATGTAATTAATCTAACCATTACTCATTTAAATCCATTCAAACCCCATACTTAATCACATATATACCCATTGACCTTAAACCCAAATTGATTTACAATTTGGGGCATGGGTTCGGCCATACACCATGGCCGAACCCATGATGTTCCTTTCTCCAATTTTTCTTGGGTCCATTGTTACATTTTAGATCCACCAATAATCCCTCCTTGAGGGGTTTAAATCATGCAACTAAACCATATTCTTAGCCCCATTTGGATCATCACTTTTGTTCACTTGAAACCCAAAATTCATCAACACATTACCCTTTAAACCCTTCATTTAATCACCATTTCATCACCATTCCATTGCATTTTTCATCATACAATCATTTTAAAACATTACTCCCATGCATTCATTAAAACCCTAATTCATTAATCAAGAACCCACATTGCTTTCCATTCTTAAAACCCTAAGCAATTTAAACCAACCACCAAATCACCCACCATGGGGTTCGGCCATGTAACATGGCCGAACCCTATGGCCCATGATTCTTATTTCCATGTACCCAATTCCATGCTCAATTTAATCAATCACACAATGCACTCAATATATTTCTCCAATTTCTTACCCTAACCCTAATTCACCCATTTAGGTTTTTCTCCATCTTCCACCCTTCCATTTAATGTATCTAAATTCCATAGTATAAAATCACCTATCCACATTAATTTCACAAAAATAAATTCCATTTCTTAAACCCTAAAATCCAAAATTCTTTTATTTAAGAAATACTCACTATCCGACGTCTCCTCCGATTTCCGCCGCTGCCATCGATCTCCTTAGCCTCCTCTCTCCTTCCTCTTGATCTTTGATAGGTCAAGATCTTTGATCAAGGGTGGCAACTCCCAACCCTAGAATCGGCCATGTTAGGTTTGAATTGAGAGAGGAAAAGAGGAAAGATGATGAGAGGAAGATGATGACCTTAACCTTAGATAAATTTTTGCACCAAGTTTTTACTTCTTTGTTCTCTCCTTGAGCTCCTCTCTTTTCTTCTCCTTCACTTGGACATGTAGAGGACGGCCATGGGAGAATGAAAATGGAGAGAGTAGAATGAAAAGAGAATAAGAAATGGTAAAGAAAACATGGACTCAACTTAACTTGTTTTACCATTTATTACTCTACCAACCCTAAGATATTTTCTTAGATATTTTTAAATATCTCTTATTTGCTTTATGGTGATGGTTATCTAAACCACCACCATGCCCAACGTGTTTAACATTTTGAGGTGGGGTAGCTTGGTCTCCCTTTGACCAATCTAACCCCATTTAGCCACCAACTTATTAATTTAAGTATTTAATTAATTTGGTAATTAACTTAGGTTAATTCATTTTTATTTAACCTAATTCCCATTATTCCACCCATGGTTGACCAAGTCAACCATGGTGGCCGGCGCCACCAATCATTGGCCCACACGCCACCTCACTTGATGAGGTGGAGGTGGGTCCCACTTGGCCACACCACCATTGTTTAATTCCAAATTACTTAGGGTGATTAAATTTCATTAAGCCCACTCTAAATGGATCACCATTGGGCCCATGGCCCAATTACATTTCCATCTAGCCCATTTACCTTAGAGCATAACCATCTTGACCCATTGGGTCCCAAATGGGTATTTGACCCCATTTGACCATTCTTGACCCATTTAAATAAATTTAAATCCAAACCATAGTCTATTGGGCCACACTTGGGCCTTTATCCAATTTTGGCCCATTTGCCATTTACTCCACCAATTTTCTAATTTCCATCATTAAAATAAATAATACTCACATTTATATTAATTCCCCAATTTCGAGACCTTACAGGCAAGGGCTCGAGTGAAATCACGAGGCCTCGCTGACGGTGATGTTAAGCCAAACCGAAAAATGAAGAATAGAACTCGACCACGAGGGCTCGAGGGATGGCTTGAGGGCTTGCTGACAGTGATTTTGACAAAAGTACCAAACCGAAAACAAGGAGTTGAGCTCGACCGCGAGGGCTCGAGGGATGGGTCGACGGTTCGCTGACGGTGGTTGTGATAGTGAAGTACAGAGCCGAGAACAATGAACTAAACCCTTTTTTTTAAAAAAAAATATTATCTCCACTGACGAATCATAGTATCAGAAATAATTAGGATACAATACCACATCCCAATTGATTTTCTCAGAGCAAGAAAACGAATTGAGTCAAGTGGTTTTGTCATTATATCAGCCAATTGATTATCAGTGAAAATATATTCGAACTCGATGGTTTTCTCTTCAACTAACTCTCAAATGAAATGATGTCTAATGTCTATATGTTTGGTTCGAGAGTGCTGGACAGGGTTCTTAGAGATATTTATGGCACTTGTATTATCACAATGGAGAGTCATTGTTCCTCCTGCCATGCCATAATCGACTAACATTTGTCTCATCCAGACAAGTTGAGTGCAGCAACTTGCTGCGGCTATGTATTCAGCCTCTGCAGTCGAAAGGGATACTAAAGATTGTTTTCGACTATGCCAAGCAATCAGACAGTTTCCAATGTAAAAACAACACCCACTTGTAGATTTTCTATCGTCTAAGTTTCCTACCCAGTCCGCATCGGTGTACCCCACAATATGAAACGATGTATCAAATGGGTACCAAATTCCATATAGACATGTTTCCGATACATACTTTATGATACGTTTTACTGCTTTTACGTGTGATTCTTTAAGATTGGCTTGGAACCGTGTACATGCACCCACACTAAAAGAAATATCGGGTCTACTCGCAGTCAAATACAGGAGACTACCTATCATGCTCCTGTACATTCTAGGATCAACATCTTTTCCATTTTCATCTTTTGATAGTTTAACAATGGTACTCATGGGAGTGTTTGAGTGCTTACTGCCTTCAAGTCCAAACCTTTTAACAAGATCTTTAGCATACTTGGATTGTGAAATAAAGAACCCATCATTAAGTTGTTTTATTTGTAAACCAAGAAAATAATTTAGCTCTCCAACCATGCTCATTTCAAACTCAAATTTCGTAAGATTGGAGAAACTAATAGTAGCTTGTTCATCAGTGGATCCAAACACAATATCATCCACATATATTTGAGCTATCAGTATAGCTTCATTGGATTTTCTAACAAACAGTGTTTTGTCAATACTTCCCCTTTGAAAATCATTATCCAATAAAAATTGTGTAAGTCTTTCATACCATGCCCGAGGAGCTTGTTTAAGGCCATAGAAAGCCTTCTCTAATTTGTAGACATGATTAGAGTGTTTTGGATCCATAAACCCTTTACGCTGCTCTACATAGACTTCTTCATTTAATAAGCAATTCAAAAATACACTCTTGACATCCATTTGAAAAAGTTTAAATTTCAAAAAACATGCAATGGACAATAAAATACGTATAGACTCAAGACGTGCTACAGACGCAAAAGTCTCATCAAAATCTATTCCCTCAATTTGTGTATACTCTTGAGAAACAAGACGGGCCTTATTACGAACTATTGTCCCATTTTCATCCATTTTATTTTTGTAGATCCATTTGGTTCCTATTACATTTGTATTTTTGGTCTTGGTACCAAATCCCATACGTCATTTCTTTTAAATTGAATCAGCGCTTGTTGCATAGCATTTACCCAATCTTCATCTAACAATGCTTCATCAATATTCTTGGGTCCTAATTGTGAAGTGAAGCAAAAACAGCTAGATATGTTTTCTAGTTGCTTCCTAGTTTTTACTCCCGTCATGGGATCCCCAATGATGTTCGACATAGGATTTTTTTATTTGGTTTAAGTTCAATGGATGTCGAAGACGACGAAGGAGGATTGTCAATTTGATTTGAAGATTGATCCACCTCATCTATGGTTTCATGTACAAGAGAAGATTGGTCATTAATAGCTACATAATGGATTCCATTATTGCACCGGTTCTAAGATTTTTAACTCTATAGGCTCGGCTGGTGTTAGAGTATCCTAGAAAAATTCCTTCATCAGTTTTCGCATCGAATTTTCCCAAGCTTTCACGATCTCTAAGAATATGGCATTTACTACCGAAAACCTTGAGATACTTACAATTTGGCTTCCTACCGGTCCATAATTCAAATGATGTTTTATCTAGGCCAGCTCTTAGATAAACTCTATTTATGATATAACATGAGGCATTTACAGCCTCGGCCGACAATTTTTTTGATAATTTCTTACTGTCTAGCATGACTGTGGCCATATCTTGGAGAACCCTATTTTTCCTTTCGGCCACCTCTTTTTGTTGGGGTGTCTTAGGAGCTTAGAACTCATAATGTATACTATGTTTTTCACAATATTTTTGGAAACGGTGATTTTCAAATTCACCCCCATGATCACTTCTAATTCTATTGATGGGTGTTTGTTTTTCAATCACAATGCGTTTTGCAATAATTTTAAATTCATGATAAGCATCGGATTTTTCTCTAAGATAACTTACCCATGTGTATCTAGTGTAGTCATCAACAATAACCATGAAATACGCCTTTCCTCCTATACTCATATTCTGGGTTGGTCCAACTAAATCCATATATAAGAGATCAAGGGTTCTAGTGGTAGTCACAACATTAACTTTCTTATGGGTTGTTCTCATTTGTTTACCCTTTTGACACTCACCACAGAACGCTTGAGCTGATCTACTTATCTTGGGCAGTCCTTTGATGTGTTCACTCAATTTTGATAGATCTTTGAAATTTACGTGTCCGAGTCTTTTGTGCCATAACTCAGCTTCATTAAGTTTAGACAAGTTATAATGATTTTTGCAAGGAGTTGGACAGTTTTCAAGAGCATAACACTGATCAGAAGTTTTCAACCTTTTACGGACAGCTCCACTTTCACTGTTATAAATTTGACAATCATCCTTATGGAAGGTAACATTATGGTTTTTCTCACATATTTGAGATATACTTAATAGATTGTGTTTAAGGCCATCAACTAACAACATATTATCTAAGGCAAGGGAATGATTTAATTCTAAGGTCCCTTTCCCTACAATTTGAGCCAGATTTCCATCCCCAAAGGTAACCGAACCTCCATTGAAATCTACAAGGTTGGACATAAATGTTTTATCACCAGTCATGTGCCTTGAACAACCACTATCAAGGTACCATTTTGACTGATTTTCAACCTTTAATGCTGTATATACAATCATACTTTTGTACTTGGGAGCCCATTTCAATGTGGTTTTATTTTTTAGGGACTGATTTTTGAAGATTATATCTGAATTTTCTACTCATTTTTTCATTTAAAGTTTTGTTCAATTTTTGAGCCAAATCTTCACGGTAATGATATTCTCTTTTTTCTTTTTCATATATTTGTACTTCAAATTTTTTCTGATTTGTCTTTTCCCATAAGTTTCTTTTTCTAAGTTTGCACTCAAATCTGAAGTGTCCCCTTTTAGCACAGTAAAAACAAGTGATATTTGAAGGTCTAGAAGATTGACCATTAACAAATACAGTTTTGTTCACTGTCTTTACATTGTCATGGTTGTATCCAAGACCAGTCTTGTCCTCATAGTTTTTACCCGATTTTAATAATCTTTTCTAATTTATATTGTCCTTTGGTAAACTTATTTTCAAAGTTGAGTTTATGATTATTAAAACTATTTATTTTAGAATGAGCATTGATAATTTCTTCTGATCAGATACTTCTAATATCTTCCAATTTTTTAATATCATTCCCATACTTTCTCAACTTATCTTATAATTCATTTCGAACTTGATTTGATTTATCATTTTCTTCATTTGTAGTTTTTAGAGTCCTTACAAGATTTTTATTTATTCCTTTTTCTTCTTCTAACTGGCTTATTAAATTTACATTTTCAGATTTTCTTTTACTTAATTTCTTAGCCAGTTTTTGACTTTCCAGAAAAAAGGGAGTCATAAGCCTCTTGAAGATCATCATCTTCATCATTTTCCAACTCACTTTTTGAGTCACTTCCAACAATTGCTATAGAGGCTATGAACCATTTTAGATCTTCAGATTTATCTTGAGTGGATTCATCAGAATCACTTTCAGATTCAGAGGTGTTTTCATAAGTTCCTCTGAAGGATTTCTTATTTCTTTTTGAGGGACATTCAACAGCAAATGTCCTTGACCTCCACAATTATAACATTTTTGTTCTTTGTCTTTGTCTCTTCTTTTTTCCTTTAATGTATTAAATATGTTGGTGATTTTTATTGTATTGAATCTGTTAGTATTTTTATCCCTTGGTTCACTTCTTTTAAAGTTTTTAAACTTATTCCTTTTATTGAAGTTTCTTAAGAATTTTTTAGCTAATAAGGCAACTGTAATACCCCAGATTTTCATTTTATCAATATTTACGAAAATTGCCATTGAAATGGTGAATTAATATAAATGAACCTTGGATGGGTAAGGTGTTGGGTAATGACCCAATTAAGACCCAAAGGTTATAGAATGGTTGTTCAATGTAAAGTAAATGGGTAAGTTACATTTATTTGGGTCATGGTGACTATTTGGGTCTAAAGGCCCAATTGGGACCCAATGGGTCATGGTTGACTAGGTTGACCATCAAGGGAGCTCAAGTTTGATTAGGTTGGGGCTGAATTGAGTTGGAAATGGAATCAAGTAATTGGGTTGATTTTAAGTGAGTTGAATTAAAGAGGTGAGTTGAATTAAAAGAGGTGAGTTGAGTTAATGAGTTGAATGGAAGTTAATGGGATTTTAATCTCAAGTGAGTGGAGTGGGAAGGTGGAGAGATGCACCTCATGAGACCCAAGATAAGGTTACACGTTGGATGCATGAGAGTTTTCATCTCATGCATGAAACTCTAAATGAATCATTAATGGGGAGATGAAAGGGTTTTGGAGGTTACACAAGGCTTAACCTTAGCACATGTTGGAAAGATGGGAGTTTCATTTCATAGATTGAAACTCCAAATTGTATCAATAATGGGAGGTGGACTGTTTTGTGGTTATTACACAATTCACCATGACACACATTGGAAGCATGGAGGGTTTCCATCTCAAGATGGAAACCCAAGGGTCAATGGTGGGAGTGTTTCATCTCATGCATGAAACCTCCAAATAAACCATTAAAGGGAGGAGAAAAGTTGGTGGAGGTTACACCATTCAAACAAGGCAGCCCAAGAGCCAAAACCGTTGGGAGGGTTTCATCTCAAGGAAGAAACCCCAAATGGAATAAGTGAAGGAGATGAATGCAAATGGGAGTTACAAGTGGTGCCACTAAGAGACACCACCATGGGCTGAATTTCATTAACCAAAGGATTTTTCATTTCACTCTCTCTCTCTCCCTCCCTTAGCCGTTTTTCACCTCTCAAGACAAAGAACATTGGCTGGTTGTCTCTCACACAAATCAGTCCTTGGCCGATCACTCCATCAAGACAAAGTGGACTTAGAGCAAAGGAGTTGCATTTCAAGGTTTATCACTCTCATCCAAGGCCAAGTTTCTCTCTCTCTCTCTCAAATCAAAACCTCATTTGGTTGAACCACTCCAAGGGGTTTCCAGCATGGGGAGGTAATCTCATGCATGTAACCCCTAGCTAAGTAATGAATGGGGTGGCTGTTTTTAGGAGTTACATATGTGAGGAGTTGTATTTCAAATTCAAATGTATATACAAGTTGGAATTGCATGGGAGTATTATTTCATGCATGAAACTCCAAATGGAGAGGTTATGTTTCAAAATCAAAAGTATCATGCACGTTGGATAGCATGGAGGCTTTATTCCATGCATGAAACTTCAAGGGACAGCCAATGGAAGGATGGTTTAACACTTGGGAGTTTCATCTCAAGGATGAAACCCCCACATGAAAGCATTGAGGGGAGATTACACCAAGATTTCACGATGCACCACCTTATACACGTTGGTTGCATGGGAAGATTTCCCCATGCATGAAACCCCCACATGGGGCATTGGTGAGAATCAAGGGAGGTGGATAGTTACATAAAGCATCAAGCATATTGTTGGGATTTGGGAGATGAAAGGACATGGAGTTTCATCTCATGGATGAAACTCCCAAACAGTCCAATAATGGAGAGGTGGCGGTTACACAAGCCAAACAATGATAATACTGTTGGAGCCTATGGGAGTTTCATTTCAATATGAAACTCTCACATGCAATGTTAATAAGAGATGAATGATGAGAGGAAAGGATACACCAAAACACCATTGGGAGACGTTGGGTACCTTGGGAGTTTCATCTCAAGGATGAAACCCCAAAGGAGGCATTAAGCAAATGGGAGTTACAAGTGGGTTCACACTTGAAGAAGGTTGCATCTAGGGCAGCCAAGAGCCAAAAACCGTTGGTGCCTTAGGAGTTCCATCTCAAAGATGAAACCCCCAAATAGAATAAGTAAAGGAGATGAATGCAAATGGGAGTTACATGTGGTGCCAACCTTAGGCTGAATTTCATTAGCCAAAGGAGTTTCATTTTCACTCTCTCTCTCTCTCTCTCCCTGTAACACCCCGCCCTTTTCACTCTAAATTTCAGAGTTTATTTTTTTTTTTTAATATAATAATCATGTGATCGGGGCGAAATGTCACGACGCGAGTTAAGTTCGGATCTCTAAATCCGACCCTTAACTGGCCAAGCCCATGTGCGTATGAACTAAGTCCATAAAACTGATCCGCACATGGTATATATATAACTTGCGGAATTAACTTAGTCTAAATCTAACTGAGGTTATAATAGAACCTATGACTAATCCAATTTTACATTCTTAGATAGCAAAGTACATAACTTATTTTCCAAAATTACTAATCAATCTTAACTAATCGTTTAATCAAAACATCCAACATAAAACAAACCATAGAATCTATCTTAACTACTTATTACAAGCTAACATAACTAATTACCAAATTACATTGTTCATATATATCAAATATCAAGTCCATAAAATAGTCCATTCATAATCCATTCCAATCATTCAAACCGCCCAAGTTTCCGTACTTGGTCCTCTTCTCGATCCACGTTCTTCCCTTTCCCTGCATCATCCACTAAGGATATAGATAGGGTGTTAGATCAATGCGCCCAGTAGTGTTTCCGAATAGGGCTACCACATGGTTAGTCAAAAACATGCAAATAATATAATAATAATACATGTGTGTCAAAATTCCATAAAACATGCTATGTATGAAATGAACATGTAATGAGTCCCACCCATCACCATTCAACATAGCCATCACTTGACGGGATTCTCATCGTCAAGGTAACCCACAGTGGTCTTTCGGACGCCCCGACGGAGTGTGGCCTCCGGATTCCTCCTGATGGGATTCTCATCATCAGGGTACCCCACAGTGGTCTTTCGGACGCCCCGACGGAGTGTGGCCTCCGGTTACAACACCATCATCCCATGTCATGCATGAGATGTCTATGCAAACATGCCATTTTAAACATAACTTTACAATCATATAAGATCTCAAAATCAACATAAAACAGCATATGAAATAGTGGTTACAATAAAGGTAGGAAACCTACTGAAGATTCACTTCAGTACTTGATCTTTCTTTCGCGTCATCCAGTCACGACTCGCACGTCGTTCAACTTCCGGTACCTTATCCATATAACAATCAATAAATCATACCATCACTTACTTGTTCATTCATATCTAAGACCCAACTACATCATGTGAGTCCTTTGATCAATCCCTTCGTTTGACTTGTATTCACAGATTTGCCATTGGTATAACTAATGTCTAATCTTGCTCATAATCAAAGTTCATAAAAGTAATCTACCTTAGTGGCTGGTTATTTACTTATCACTAAGTCCAAAGATAAATCCATATGTTTACTTAATCCAACTCATACAACCAAGTCATAATCTCCAACAAAACAATCTATGGGGTTCGGCCATTCATATGGTCGAACCCTATGATCCTCCTACACAATGATCCCATCATTTGTTTACAAGTTAGGCTCTACCATTTAGCCATATTAACTACAAGGTTCAGCCATCCCATGGCCAACCCAAAACAGCAAGCTTATTTCATTTAACATACATAGGAAAACCCATAAATCTTGGTCCATTCATCCCAAAACTAGCCCCATGGGGCTCGGCCATGCACATGGCCGAACCCAATGGTTCTCTTGATCTGATTAATCCCTCAACTTCCCATGATTATTCATGATTTAACATGTTAACCCAATCATGAATTACACATGGTTCAGCCGCATAAACATCAACCAAAACAGTAAATTAACCTCACCAAATCATACCAATTACTTACATGGGGTTCGGCCATTCAAGGTGGCCGAACCCAATGTCCAAGTTTTGGTCTTTCATACATGCTTTAGGTGTTATTTAACCATAATTTACATCAATTGGGTCAAAAATGGCTAAATGGGTCAAAGGGCCCAAGTGGGACCCATCGGGTCTTACTGGAGTATTTGACCATTTTGTGATTTTAAATTAAATGGGGTTAAGCCTATTTGATTGGAAATCAAGTGGAGAAAAAATGGGTAGGCTTGATCCATATGTAAAAACTAATTAGAAATGACCAAAATACCATAATTGGGTCATGGAGTCAAAAACGGGTCAAGGAGCTAAAAGTGGACCCAACGGGTCGAGTTGACTATGGTTGACCGTGTGGACCCTCTAGGGAGCTAAAACACGAGTTAAATCAGTTGAGTGGGACTGAAGTGAGTTGGAATTAAATCAAGGGTTGAGTTAACACATGTGCATTGAATGAAATGCATTAATTATGGTGAGTTGGACATTGAGTTGAGTGAGTCAAAAATGGAAGTCAAATGGGCTGAAAATTCAGTGAGATAAGTGGGGTGGCTGTTTTGAGAGTTACAAATACAAGGTTGACCAAGGGGCTAGTCATTGGAACATGGAGAGTTTTATTTAAAAGTTGAAACTCCAAGATAGATATTAAAACTAATGGGAGTTACAAAGTGTGTTCACACTTGGAGGAGGGGGAGTTTCATTTCAAGAATGAAACTCTCAAATGGGACATTGATGACGATCAAATGGGCTGAATGGAGCTGCTGTATTATAGAGTTACAAATGAGGTTTTGACTTTTAAAATTCAAATATGATAAGACTACACATTGGAGGGGGGGGAAGGTTTCATTTCTAGATGAAACCCCCATGTAAGATGATAATGAGAGGAGGAATAAAAGGAGAGGTTACACAAATACCAGCATGGGAGACGTTGAAGAGCTTGGGGAGGTTTCATTGCATAGATGAAACCCCCAAGTAAGCATAAAGGACTTGGGGTTAATATGGGAGTTACATGTGAGGCAAGTTTGGGCTGAATTTAAGTAGCCAAAAGAGGTTCAATTTTCTATCTCTATCTCTCTATCTCTTTGCTGTCTTCTACATTCCAAAAGCAAGAACAGCAGCTGGTTACTGATTTGCAATCAGTCCTTGGTTGATTTCTTTCACCAAGACAAAAGCACACTTTGAGCAAAAGGAGTTGGCACCAAGGTTTAAGATCAAAGTTTCCTTTCTCTCTCTTTCTCCCTCAAATCCATGTCATCTGGCTGAAGTATTCCAAGGAGATTGCAGCAAGGTCAGTCTCAACCCAAAGAACAGTAAGAGAGAAGGAGAGGTCAAGCAAATAAAGGGTCAAGAAAGGAGTCAAAAGAACCGAAGGAGACGCGGTGTTCGTAAGTGCATTTTGAACTCTTGTTTAATAGATTGGTTAAGAAAATGAGATCTGGCCATCGTATGGACAGATCCATCAATGGTTTAAATATGGGATTATGATGTTTAAAAGTGATAAAATATGGACCATAGGGTTCAGCCCTTTGGATGGCCGAACCCCATGGGAAAACTTGGTGATTTTTATGGTGTTTGAGAGATGAAATTCATATTATGTATTGAAGTTCTTTTAAAGGATTTTAAAGGGAGATAAGGTCACTGATTTTGACCAGTTATTACATGGCTGAATTATGTGTTTATTAAGCTAAATACTGATCAAAAAATATGGACAAATATTGGAGGGTTAGAGTGAAAAGGGCGGGGTGTTACAGTTGGTATCAGAGCGAAACGGGAAGTTGAATCTTCCGAAGTAAGATTAAGACGGTTTCATGTCTCACTGACGGATAAAAATCCCAACTGACCGACTCTTCGGAGTCCGCTGACTGGGGGCCGGATTAATTTACTTCGTAGACTCAGACTGAACAATCAATCTGAGAACAATAAAGATAGCAAAGGAAGTACAGTCAACATAAATGGATATACCAAACATAGCAACATAGGAAACACTTCCCTGATATCCCCAAATGGAGAAACAAACACATGATACTTAGGGAGGTTTTCCCCGAGAACAAGAGAACATAAAGACTTCCCCAAATTGAGAAATGATACTTGATACTTAGGAAGTTTCCCCAAAAACAAAGAAATACAAAGAGTGCTTATTTGGCAATTTTCCCCAAGGACAAGAAACACAAGATGTTTATTTGGTAAAATTCCCCAAACACGTGACATTATATGATACATAGGAAGAATCCCCAAATAAGAAGTACAAGATGTTGATTAGGGAAAATTCCCCAAAACAATGATTTGTTTGATTGATTTATAGTTGTTATTGATATGTTTTGTTGCTGTTATACAGATATGACGAGCAACATAGAGTACACCGAGTTGTGGGACAGAGGGACACCTAGCTGTCCGATAGACCTAGTTTCTTCTTCCGACGATGCTACCATACCAAACTTCATCAATGAAGTTGAAAACAGTCAGGACATGGAGGTAAGATCGCCCGAGTACAATGTTGGGGCCTTTGTACCCGAAGAGGATGAGGAATATGTCCCAAACATAAGAGAATTTGTAGGGGAGATAGAGCCCGGGTATATGTACGAGTTGTGCAATCAGGAGGGGCACAATTGTACTTACTGCCCCTACCTCCTTGAGGTCATTTGCCCTGTTTGTGGACTGCACGGGCACGGGAAGGAGAGGACTAATTGTCTTTACATTGGAGGACCGAGAATAATACCCTGTTTGACGTGCGGAGTGTTGGGGCACGTGTCGATGACATGCCCTGACAATTTCTTTGACGATGATGCAGGGTCTTCTACGGAAGACTAGGTTAAGAGGTAGAAAGAAAGGTTAGGGAAATGGAAATATTTTGTAAGGGTGTATTTTGTGATTCTAAGGGTTTGTTTTACCCTATCAACCCTTGTATGATGATAGAAGTTTAAATGATTTTCAATAAAGTATGCAACTTTAGGAGTTCATGAGGACTTTGACACTGAGATGTATGTGAATAAGTTATTGGAGTATATTGAGACGTGGTATGGGTGCGTCCCTCACGTGATATTGATGATTGAGACTGTGGGAAACTCGATACGAATTACGGAGACTTGGTCCCGTAGGGTTACCGTTGAGGGGCGGGTCCCTTGCATGCTACGTGCTGGAGGGCGCTCTCACGGCTATTTTGCACACTAGATGTACGGGAAGGCGCAGAGCTAGGTACTATTTTACCCCGTGGGGTTGGTACTAGTTTCATCAGACGCGGATCGACCGCCTTAGAGATTGACTGAATCACCTATGAGGTGAAGGGATGCAGGGCGAGGTAGACTTGATCACGTTGGACGTGGGTCTTCCGCTTAGTAAGTCATGGGCCCTAAGTCTTGCTAGGGGTCGGGATACATTTATGTTTTGTTATTGGTGCTACAGTCAGGTAGTGACACAGTCAAGTGTTGTTTTTACGAATAGAATATCTCATGGTGGATGAAGTGCCTAGGTTAGTATGCCCATGAATGGATTATACCCAAAGGAGGGTTATATTCATGGACAGAGTGATACCGAGGATGGATTGTTTCCATGAATGGATTATACCCATAGATGGGTTATATTCATGGATGATTATTAAACAGGGATAGATAATAGTTACTGAAAGAGTGATACCAGGGATGGATGTATTTAACCATGGATGATTATTCCCATGATGGTTTGAATTTATGCCGGGTATTGGTATCGTGGAAGTTGGAACAAAAGTTGTTAGTCACATAGAGACTTATGTGTAAAGAAAGATGTGTTTAAATTTGGAGATATACTCAACGGAAAAGATAAGTGTCTGGTGAAACTTGAATGGGAAACTATGGACGACTGCCGAGTTAGACTGATCACCTGGCTCTGTAGTTAGCCAATGGAATTCCAGGAGAGTGTAACTAGAAACCTAGTTAAAATGGAATCAGAAAAAGCTTTGAGCATAGGCTCGCATTGACAGACTACCTCACACAGAGAGTAGATGAAAGAACACATTGAGCAGGTACGTATGGAAAATACTTTGAGAGCAAGTAAAGTGAAATAGAGTAGATTGGACTATGTGAGATCACAAATGGCTCACAAGAAAAAGATATAACATGAGACAGAACAAAAGGTGTTACGGAACCAAGTGATTCTATTTGTCAAAGTGGTGTGGATCGACATGGTAATGAAGAAGTCACTTGGGAAATTGAAATCGGAAATAAGAATAGCACACTCTGAGATATTTATGGAATCGTTTAGAACCCTACTTCGCTCGATTTTCGGGACGAAATTTTTAAAAAGAGGGTTATATTGTAACACCCCGATTTCTCAATAAGATGAATATTTACGAAAATGCCCCTGGATTGGTGAATTCAATAAATGTGATTGTAAATAAGAAAATAGTGGGGTCCATTGCTCAAATTAAGATCATATGAGCACATTATGAATGTCAAGTTTGATTGGATGGGTAATTTCTCAATGAAGTGGATAAATTACGAAAATGCCCCTGATGTGTTAAATTAATTATTTTGTGATGTTAAGTAAGGAAATGGTATGGCCCATTGCTCAAATTAAGATTATATGAGCACATTATGAATGTCAAGTTTGATTGGATGGGTAATTTACATCAATTGGGTCAAAAATGGCTAAATGGGTCAAAGGGCCCAAATGGGACCCATCGGGTCTTACTGGAGTATTTGACCATTTTGTGATTTTAAATTAAATGGGGTTAAGCCTATTTGATTGGAAATCAAGTGGAGAAAAAATGAGTAGGCTTGATCCATATGTAAAAACCAATTAGAAATGACCAAAATACCATAATTGGGTCATGGAGTCAAAAACGGGTCAAGGAGCTAAAAGTGGACCCAAGGGTCGAGTTGACTATGGTTGACCATGTGGACCCTCTAGGGAGCTAAAACACGAGTTAAATCAGTTGAGTGGGACTGAAGTGAGTTGGAATTAAATCAAGGGTTGACTTAACTCATGTGCATTGAATGAAATGCATTAATTATGGTGAGTTGGACATTGAGTTGAGTGAGTCAAAAATGGAAGTCAAATGGGCTGAAAATTCAGTGAGATAAGTGGGGTGGCTGTTTTGAGAGTTACAAATACAAGGTTAACCAAGGGGCTAGTCATTGGAACATGGAGAGTTTTATTTAAAAGTTGAAACTCCAAGATAGATATTAAAACCAATGGGAGTTACAAAGTGTGTTCACACTTGGAGGAGGGGGAGTTTCATTTCAAGAATGAAACTCTCAAATGGGACATTGATGAGGATCAAATGGGCTGAATGGAGCTGCTGTATTATAGAGTTACAAATGAGGTTTTGACTTTTAAAATTCAAATATGATAAGACTACACATTGGAGGGGGGGGGAAGGTTTCATTTCTAGATGAAACCCCCATGTAAGATGATAATGAGAGGAGGAATAAAAGGAGAGGTTACACAAATACCAGCATGGGAGACGTTGGAGAGCTTGGGGAGGTTTCATTGCATAGATGAAACCCCCAAGTAAGCATAAAGGACTTGGGGTTAATATGGGAGTTACATGTGAGGCAAGTTTGGGCTGAATTTAAGTAGCCAAAAGAGGTTCAATTTTCTATCTCTATCTCTCTATCTCTTTGCTGTCTTCTACATTCCAAAAGCAAGAACAGCAGCTGGTTACTGATTTGCAATTAGTCCTTGGTTGATTTCTTTCACCAAGACAAAAGCACACTTTGAGCAAAAGGAGTTGGCACCAAGGTTTAAGATCAAAGTTTCCTTTCTCTCTCTTTCTCCCTCAAATCCATGTCATCTGGCTGAAGTATTCCAAGGAGATTGCAGCAAGGTCAGTCTCAGCCCAAAGAACAGTAAGAGAGAAGGAGAGGTCAAGCAAATAAAGGGTCAAGAAAGGAGTCAAAAGAACCGAAGGAGACGCGGTGTTCGTAAGTGCATTTTGAACTCTTGTTTAATAGAGTGGTTAGGAAAATGAGATCTGGCCATCGTATGGACAGATCCATCAATGGTTTAAATATGGGATTATGATGTTTAAAAGTGATAAAATATGGACCATAGGGTTCAGCCCTTTGGATGGCCGAACCCCATGGGAAAACTTGGTGATTTTTATGGTGTTTGAGAGATGAAATTCATATTATGTATTGAAGTTCTTTTAAAGGATTTTAAAGGGAGATAAGGTCACTGATTTTGACCAGTTATTACATGGCTGAATTATGTGTTTATTAAGCTAAATACTGATAAAAAAATATGGACAAATATTGGAGGGTTTACATCAAGGAAACCTTGGGGTTCGGCCATGTGTATGGCCTAACCCCATGGACTGTTTTTTTATGGTTATTTGGGTCAAGTGTAGGATGGATTTTTATGTAAATATAATGTACTTTGATTTAAGAATAAACCAAGTTTATAAATGGATAAATGGATCTAAACCATAGGCCATGAGGTTCAGCCAAATGGGTGGGCCGAACCCCATGAAATGGTATGACATTTCATGGAAGTATTAAATGGTTTTGTGAGATTTTAAAGGATTTAAAGTGAAGATAAGCTTACTGTTTTTAGGTAACTATGGCTTGGCTGAACCATATTAATACTATGGTTAAATTATGGATTAAAACCATGGACAATGGTTGGATTAATTACACCAAGAACCATAGGGTTCGGCCATATGTATGGCCGAACCCCATGGACTGTTATGTGGATATTTGGATTGAGTTTTACAAAATGGAAATCATACAAAGTGATGGGCTTATTAGATGGTTTTGAAAGGTAAAAATATGGTAACATTATACTGTTATCCTATGTCTAAATGAGACCAAAAACATGTTTAAAAGGACCAAAACTATGGGGTTTTATGGCTAAGATAGGACATGGAAGTTTAAGTGGATTTTTGGGTTTTAGATCAAATTAGAATCATATGGTCAAATGATTAACTTGCTGCCATGTACATAGGGTATTCGAATTTCTAGAACGGTGAACAAGCCGTGATCGGAAGACGGTCCAAAGGAAGGGTCGAACAAAGTAAACTATTGTAGGTTTCCTACCTTTATTGTAACCACTATTTCATATGCTGTTTTATGTTGATTTTGAGATCTTATATGATTGTAAAGTTATGTTTAAAATGACATGTTTGCATAGACATCTCATGCATGACATGGGATGATGGTGTTGTAACCGGAGGCCACACTCCGTCGGGGCGTCTGAAAGACCACTGTGGGGTACCCTGATGATGAGAATCCCATCAGGAGGAATCTGGAGGCCACACTCCGTCGGGGTGTCCGAAAGACCACTGTGGGTTACCTTGACGATGAGAATCCCTTGAAGTGATGGCTATGTTGAATGGTGATGGGTGGGACTCATTACATGTTCATTTCATACATAGCATGTTTTTATGGAATTTTGTCACACATGTGTTATTATTATATTATTTGCATGTTTTTGACTAACCATGTGGTAGCCCTATTCGGAAACACTACTGGGCGCGTTGATCTAACGCCCTATCTATATCCTTAGTGGATGATGCAGGGAAAGGAAAGAACGTGGTTGGAGAAGAGGACCAAGCACGGAAACTTGGGCGGTTTGAATGATTTTGAATGGACTATTCATGGATGTGTTATTTGAATTATGTGGACAATGTAATTTAGTAACTAGATAAGTAGATGTTGTGGATTGGTTTATTTTGGATGGTTGGATTGAATGGTAGATTAATATTAGTTAGTAATTTTGGAGAATAAGATTATGTACTTTGCTATCTAATATTGGAAAAATTGGAATAGTCATAGGTTCTATTACAACCTCAGTTAGAATAAGACTAAGTTAATTCCGCAAGTTATATATATACAATGTGCGGATCAGTTTTATGGACTTAGTTCATACGCACATGGGCTTGGCCAGTTGAGGGTCGGATTTAGAGATCCGAACTTAACTCGCGTCGTGACACTCCGCCCCGATCACATGATTATTATATTTAAAAAAAAAAAATAAACTCTGAAAATTAGAGTGAAAAGGGCGGGGCGTTACACTCCCTTGGACGTTTTTCACCTCTCAAGACAAAAATCATTGGCTGGTTGTCTCTCACACAATTCAGTCCTTGGCTGATCATTTTACCAAGACAAAGTACACATAGAGCAAAGGAGTTTTGCACCAAGGTTTTATCACTCTCATCCAAGGCCATAAGTTCTATCTTTCTCTCTCAAATCAATACTTTGGCTAAACCATTTCAAGGAGTCTCCAAGCAAAGATCAGTCTCAGCTAAAGGAAGAAGGAAAGGCTAAGGAAGTAAAGGATCAAGAAGTAGTCAAAGAACCGAAGGAGTCGCGGTATTGGTAAGTGCACTATGAACCCTTGCTAAATAAGTTGGTTAAGGGAATATGATCCGGCCATTATATGGCCAAATCTATCAATGGTTTAGATCATGGGTTATGCTGTTTAAAAAGGGCAAAATATGAATCATAGGGTTCAGCCACTTTGGATGGCCGAACCCCATGAAAGGATGTGGTGATTTTTATGGTTGTTAAGGGATAAAATCCATATCATGTTTTGAAGGTTTAAAAGGTTTTTAAATGGAGATAAGGTTACTGTTTTGGATCAGCTATTGCATGGTTGAACCATGTTGTTATTATGGCTAAGTTGCTGATCATAAACCATGGATAAATGATGGAATGATTGAGTCGAGAGAACCATAGGGTTCGGCCATTTTGTATGGCCGAACCCCATGGACTGTTTTTATGGTTTTGTGGAGTAAGAACATGGTTGGAGATTTTGCATGATTATATGCTTTTGATTTAAGAATCACTCATGTTTATGGACTTAGTATAGGTAAATAATTGGGTCACCATAGATGATGGAAAGAGGGACAAAAATCAGTTTGGTGAGGTTCGGCCATGTAGTATGGCCGAACCACACTAATGGTCATTGGTGGACTAAATGGTTAACATATAATGTAATTGGGAAAAATGAAAATGGAGATGTATGTATGAAAGATTTAAAGGATCAAAAGTTAAGTGGTGAGGTTCGGCCATGTGCTTGGCTGAACCCCACTAAGGTGGATTTGTGGTGGACCTTGATTATTAAGCAAAAATTAAACAAGGGTTAGTTAGTGGCAAAACCGTAAATACAAGTTATAATGGAATGAAGGATTAAAGGACTTGAAAGAGGGGTCAAACCAAAGTGGTATGGTTCGGCCATGCTGCATGGCCGAACCCTACCAAGGTATATTATTTAATATAAAGTGTTTATGTAAGTTATATGGATAGTATTGATCAAATGAAAAGGAAGATCAAATCCAAAGTGGGTGAGGTTCGGCCATGGGTATGGCCGAACCCCACAAAGTGGTTTTCGGGATTTGGACTAAGTTGGAAATTATATGGACATATGTTTGACTTGCTGTTATATAAATAGGGTAACGAGGTTTCTTGAACGGTGTGCAAGTTGTGAACGGGTGACGGTTTAAAAGAGCGGTCAATCTAAGTGAACTTTGTGTAGGTTTCCTACCTTTTTGTAACCACACTTACATTTGATGTTTTATCTTAATTTTGATGAAATATGTGCTAAGTTATTTTGTTTCAAAGTGGTTTTGTATGTTAAGATGTATTTACAAATGGCATGTATTCATGGACATCTCATGCATGGCATGGGGTGATGATTATGGAAACCGGAGGACACAATCCGTTGGGGCGTCCGAAAGACCACTGTGGGGTACCTTGATGATGAGAATTCCATCAAGAGGAAACCGGAGGCCACACTCCGTCGGGGCGTCCGAAAGACCACTTTGGGGTACCTTGACGATGAGAATCCCGTCAAGGGAACGCTATGTATATTTGTGATGGGTGGGACTCATTACATGTGCATAACATACATGGCATTGTTTTATGAGATTTTGATGAACATGTATTATCATATTATTTGCATATTTTTATACTAACCTTGTGGTAGCCCTAATCGGAAACACCTACTGGCCGCGTTGATCTAATGCCCTATCTCTATCCTTAGTGGATGACGCAGGAAAGGGGAAAAACGAGGATTTTGAAGGAAACCAAGCATAGGAGTTTGGGCTTTGAATGGACGTTGATTTATGGACTTTTTACTTAAGTTTATTTGGACAATGTAATTTGATAGTTAGATGATGTTGGCATGTAACAATGTAGTTAACTATTTGCTATGGTTTGGTAGGATTTGGATGGTTTAGAATGAATGCTTACCTTCATGTTATTTTTGTAATTTTTGGAGAATATGATTATGTACTTTACTATCTAAAGATATAAAATGGAGTAGTCTTAGGATCTATTATAACCCGCAGTTAGATTAAGATTAAGTTTATTACGCAAGTCTTATTTGTACCATGTGTGGATCCGTTGTTATGGACGTAGTTCATACGCACATGGGCTTGGCCAGTTAAGGGTCGGATTTTAGAAGTCTGAACTTAACTCGCGTCGCGATGTCCAGCCCCGATCACTGGTTTATTATTATTTAAAAAAAAAATAAACTCTGATTTTAGAGTGAAAAGGGCGGGGTGTTACAATGGCCGAACCTATCAAGGGTTTAAATTGTGGATAATGATATTTAAAAAGGGTAGAACATGGATCATAGGGTTCGGCCACTTTGGATGGCCGAACCCCATGAAAAGACTTGGTTATTTTTATGGGTTTTGAGAGATAAAAACCATACCATGTTATGAAGGTTTTAAAGATGTTTTAAATGGAGAAAAGGTTAGGGTTTTGGGTCGGCCATTGCATGGCTGAACCATAATGTTATTATGGCTAAGGTGCTAAGCATGAACTATGTATAAATATTAGAATGTTTGAATCAAGAAAACCATAGGGTTCGGCCATACGTAGACCATTTTTATGGGTTAATTGGAGTTAAGAACATGGTTTGAAATTATTAATGGTTATATGCTTTTGATTAAGGAATCACATATGGTTATCTTGGGACTTAGTATTAAGTAAGTAATCAGCCATCATAGATGATGGAAAAAGGGACAAACATCAATATGGTGAGGTTCGGCCATGTAGTATGGCCGAACCCCACTAATGGTTATTTGGTGAACTTAGTTTCTTTTGAAGTGGTTAACTTGTAATATAATTGGTCAAATCAAAATGGAAACTTATGTATGAAGGATTAAAGGACCAAATTTAAGATGGTGAGGTTCGGCCATGTTGTATGGCTGAACCCCACTAAGGTGGATTTTTATGGACATTAGTAGTTAGCAATATTAAGCAAGGGTTAAACCAATGGCAAAAACCGTAAATACAAGTTAGAATGTAATTATGGAATGAAAAGATCAAAGGACTTGAAAGAGGGGCCAAAACCAAAATGGTGAGGTTCGGCTATGTTGTATGGCCGAACCCCACCAAGGTATGTTTGGTACATTGAGGTTTTTAAATAAGTTATTTGGATGTATTGGTTAAATAAAAAGGGAGATCAAATTAAAGTGGGTGAGGTTCGGCCATGGGGTATGGCCGAACCCCACAAGGATGGTCTTTGGACTTAGACTTAATTGGAAATCAAATGGATATTGTCTTGACTTGTTGATATATAAACAAGGTGACGGGACCTCACAAATAGTGCAAGATCGTGAGCGGTAGCCGAATTAAGAAGCAAAGGACACTGGAGTGGTCTTTTGGTAGGATTCCTACATCATTGAAACCATGGATATGTATTATGTACTTATGATGATTTTATTTCATGTTTGATAAGTTATTTTGGTATCAAACAATATGTTGCAATTATGGGATTTTCATGCTATGTTTTGTAATATTCTAAAGCATGTTGGCATTTGCATCTCATGCATGGCATGGGAGGGATGGAATGTAACCGGAGATCCACACTCCGTCGGGGCATCCGTAAAGTGAGGGGTATTGTAACCGGAGACCCACGCTCCGTTGGGGCATCCGTAAGTCGTGAAGGGTATTTTAACTGGGGACCCACACTCTGTCGGGGTGTCTGTAAAGCACTAGTGGGGGATACCTTGATGAGGAGAATTCCATCAAGAGACACTATGTATGATACCTTGATGATGAGAATCCCATCAAGAGGATACTATGTATGAAGACCCTGGTGATGAGCATTCCATCAGGGGATACCTTGATGAGGAGAATTCCATCAAGAGGATACTATGAGTTTGTGATGGGTGGGACTCATTGCATATGATAACATGGCATGGCATTGAATCGCCATGATTATGATCTTTAATATCATGCAAGGTTTCTGGTTTTTATCTAGTATGATTGGATCTCTATTATCATACTCTGTTTTGGATATGATGCTTTACAAGTATGATATGGTATATTATATCTGGATTTTATATACTAACCCATGTGTTAGCCCTAATTAGAATACCTACTGGGCTTGTTGTTCTAACGCTCTAATTCTACCCTAGTTGATGACACATGAAGGGAACGGAACGAGGACGTGATTGGAGCCAAGCTTAGGAGCTTGGATGATTAAGCTATATGTTGTTTATGTTATTCGGAATTGTAATAACGTAGTTTTATTTGCTATGGGTTGGATGGTTAATGTTTGGATATTTAAGTTATGATAATTATTATTAATGTTGGACTACTTTGCTATCTAAATTGGAATAGGATTGTTATCCTATTGTTATTCCCCATATATGTTTTATTCCGCAAGTTAACTTGAGTACGTGTGAACCATTTTAGTGGACTTGGTCCACGCACACGTATGGTAGGCCAGTTAAGGGCAGGGCTTTGGAAGCTCAGACTTAGCTCTCGTCGTGACGTCCCGCTCTCTATCACTTTTAAAAAAATAGACTCTGATTTCGAGTGAAAAGGGCAGGGTGGTACAGCAACATCATCTTCAATGTCAGATTCAGATTTTTCTTCTTTAAGTTTCTCAATATTTGATGATTGAGTTTAAGGCAACAAACTTCTTTTTAGGTATTTCATCTTCAAAATGAAGTTCATAGGTTTGAAGGGATCCTACTAGGTCATCAATTTTCATGAATGAAACATCTCTATACTCTTTAATAGTTGCTACCTTAGGTTTAAATCTCTTGGGCAGATTTCTAAGTACCTTGGTACAAACTTTAGATTCAGGAATTATTTCTCCTAAGGCCCACATAGAATTTACTATATCACTTAGCTTAGAGTAAAATTCCATAAACAGTCTCACTTTCAAGTGAAATAGTCTTTAAGTTTGGTACCAATAACTTGTTGTACAGATTTTCTAGTTTCATCTCTAGTAGGTTTTTCTGTGATTTCCTCAATCGGTGGTTCCCAACCTCTTACTATTGATTCTCAAACAGCTCCATCTAGTGATATAAAAAAGCTTTTCATTTTTGTCTTCCAAGAGGCATAGTTGGAGCCATCAAAATAGGGAGGTTTAGAAACAGGGTGACTATCACCTTTGTGCATGATTCTAGTAAAAGATCAACTCGGACGATTAAGTCCAACTCAGAGTAACCTCGCTCTTGATACCAATTGAAATTCCTGTTACTAGAGTAATGCACGACCTAGAGGGGGGTGAATAGGTCGGTTTTCAATTTTAATTCCCTTTTAAAATTTTCTCAAACGATTTATACTTTAAGTAAATAAAATATTCAATCCATGCATTCAATCACATATAAACATAAATATTTTATAGTGGTTCGGTTTCAACAAACCTACATCCACTGTCAGACTTCCCAACTCTATGGTCGTCACAAATATACTATGTAAGGGTCTCACACCCAAATAGTACAGCCTAGTTTTTTTTATAGAGGTTTAACCCAATTGGTCTAATCCTCTACACCTATTTTTTAGAGTAGGTTCGAACACGCTGTTCTAATCCACTTTACAATATTTAAAATAAAAACGAAGAAGAGAAACTTGCCTTGGGCCTTAACTGTAATACCCTTGGATTTTCAAGTTATTTAAATATATGAAAATTTGCCATTTAATTTGTGAATTATCAAATATGGATCTTAGATGGGTAAAGTGTAACACCTAGGATTTTCAAGTTATTAATATATATGAAAATTACCCATTTAATTTGTGAATTATTAGATATGGACCATAGATGGGTAAAGTGTTGGGTCATTGCCCAATTAAGATCCAACGGTTATGTTATAATGTTCAATTTAAAATAAATGGGTAAGATGTGTTTAATTGGGTCAAGATTGTTATTTGGGTCAAAGTGCCCAATTGGGACCCAATGGGTCATGGTTAATTTGGATGACCACCTAGTGAGTTCAATTTAAATTAAATGGGGCGCATGGCACCTTCTAAATTAGGACTGATTGGGATAATTGTCCATGGCCGAATATGAGTTATGCAATCCATGTGATATGCTAGAATATCTTGAGAAGATATCTAAGATTAAATTGAAAGGTTGCATGGCCGTGTTTGAGGATTTGCAAATCTATGCACACGGCTGAAAGGTATCTATTCTTTGGATAAAAAACGGCAATAGGCAATTGTTATCTCATTAAGACACAAGGGGCACATGGCACCTTCTAATATGGGATGGATGGAAAGATTTTAGGAATGAGATATGCGCATGATGTAAAGGAGTCTTTTCCTTATTAGGAGTAATAATAGGGAAGGTACTAAAAGGAACAAGGGGTTCACAGCAATGCATATTTTAATTAGGACTATCCAAAGTGGGAATCAATATGCACGGCAATTGCTATCTTCTAAGATAGGACCGTGTGGAGTTTATTAAAAAGAAAGAGGCAAGGGCACACGGCAACACATACACTCCAAGGCCGAATTCTCTCTTTCTCTCAAGTCTCACTCTCGGCTTTCATAATACAGAAAGGAAGAGAAGGCAGCCAGCAAGTGAAAAATCAAGAAGGAAGAGAGGATTGGAAGAGCAAGGAACAACCGAGGGAAAACCGAAGGAGTCACAGAACCGGTAAGTGATTTGTTATTTTGTTAAAAATAAGGAACCATAGGGTTCGGCCATGGAGTATGGCCGAACCCCATGTATGAAGATTGGTTATAATTTATAGAATTTTTAATGAGGAAAATCATGGAATAATTATGTACTGTTTTAAATGGTTTAAGAGAAGTTAATAAACCATAGGGTTCGGCCATGATGAAGGGCTGAACCCCATGGAAGGTTGTTGGTTATATTTTTATGGGCTGGAAACCATGGAAGGAAATTAGATGATCATGGTGTTCTAAATGGAATAGGAGGAAACATAGGGTTCGGCCATAGTGCATGGCCGAACCCCATGATAGAATATTGATTAATCTTAAATGGAGATTGAAGGGTGAAAATCATAAGTTTATATATATGATTTAAAAAGGAATTAATGGACCGTAGGGTTCGGGCATGTTGTATGGCCGAACCCCATGGGAGTTTGTTGGTAATGGTATATGATTTTTGGAGGGATGAAAACCATGAAGGATATTAGTTATTTTAATGGAATTGAAAGATGAAAATCATAGATGTAGGTTTATGATTTTAAAGGGTTTAAATGGAAGGACATTGGTGTTGTTTAATGATTATTTTAAAAAGGAGGATTATGAACAATAGGGTTCAGCCATGGTGTATGGCCGAACCCCATGGAAGGTGGATTTTAATTTAGAAAGGATCTAAAGATAGAAGAATGGAAGGATGGATGCTAAATTTGGAAACTTTCTAATTATGGAAGGAACCTTGAATTATGATTCAAATATGGAAAGTGATATATTTGGAACTTAGACATCATGGGTTCGGCCATGTGTATGGCTGAACCCCATGAACCAATGTTATGGATCGATTTTGGACATAAACCTAAGGTAATGGCAAAGTTGTAAATACATGCTAAAATGGAAAGTTAGCCATGAATGGCAATATTGTAATTTAAATGGAAATAAGGGACCATGGGTTCGGCCATGGTGTATGGCCGAACCCCATGAATTATGTGTTTAGATTAAATAACTAGGTATGGATTATTTTGGAACATAAACAAGGTAAATAGCTATGGATATGTATAATGGCAATATGGTAATTAAGTGAAATCAATGGAGCATGGGTTTGGCTATAGTGTATGGCTGAACCCCATGGGGAATGTTTGTTGAACTTAAGGTTTGATGTATATTAGATGATTAATTGGTTTATCATTAGGTTAATGAATAAAAGTGGTATGAATGGCATAAATGTAAATATGGTCAAAAAAATGAAAGACCATGGGTTCGGCCATAGTGTATGGCCGAACCCCATGGGGATTGTTTTGATAGACTTAGGGTTTATGTATGTGGGATTAAATAAAAGGGAAGTGATTAAATGTTTAACTTAGGGGTTATTGATTAATAAACCAAAGAAAGAAATTAGAACAAAAGGGGTGAGGTTCGGCCATGATGTACGACCGAACCCCATAAGTTTGGTTTATGACTTGGACATTGTTGTAAATCAAGTGGGACTTGGTTTTAATTGATTGTTATATTATAAGTTAACGGGACCTCTTAAGGTGTGTACGATCGTGAGCGGTTACCGGACGAAAGATGCAAGGACACGTTAGCGGTCTTTGGTAGGATTCCACCTCTTTGAAACCATGGGTTTATGTACATTGTTTTTACCTTATTTATGATGGTTTGTGTTATAAAAATTATATGTTTCAAATATGAGATTTTAAATGCTATGATTCGTATAATTGCATAGCATGTGGACATTTGCATCTCATGCATGGCATGAGAAGGATGATATGTAACCGGAGATCTACACTCCGTCGGGGCGTCTGTAATACAATCGTGGGGGATACATTGATGAGGAGCTTTCCATCAAGAGGTTACTATGTGTTTGTGATGGGTGGGGACTCATTGCATATGATAGCATGGCATGGCATTGAATCGGCATGATTATGATCTTTATTATCATGCAATGTTTCTGGTTTTTATCGGTATGATTGGATCTCTATTATCATACACTGTTTTGGATACGATGCTTTATAAGTATGGTATGATTTATTATAACTGGATTTGATATATATTATATCTTGATTTTTGGTACTAACACATATGTTAGCCTTACTTGGAATACCTACTGGGCGCGTTGTTCTAACGCCCTACTTCTACCCTAGTGGATGATACAGGAAACGAAGGGAACGATGAACGCGAAACGGGCCAGGCATAGGAGCTTGGATGATTTAGTTTATATTTTGATTAAGTTACTTATGGACATGTATTTGAGTAACTAGTCTTCGGACAAGTAATAATTTAGGTGGTTGGATGTTTATTTGGATAATTAGTTAACTTTAATTATGAATAAAGACTTGACGTACTTTGTTATCTGAAATGGAATAGAACTAGGTTCTATTATAATTCCGCATGTTTTGATTTTAATTCCACAAGGTTTGATTTTAATTCCGTATGTTGATATTGTTATGTGTAAACCGTTTTCATGGACTTAGTCCATGTACACATAGGGTTGGCCAGTTAAGGGTCGGACTTTACAAGTTCGGACTTAGACTCGCGTCGTGACATCCCGCTCTCTATCAGTCTTTGGTTATAAAAAAAAAAATAGACTCTGATTTTCGAAAAGGAAAGCGAGTGAAAAAAGGGAGGGGCGTTACATAAAGTGTTGGGTCGTTGCCCAATTAAGACCCAACGGTTGTGGAAATGGTTTCAATTTAAAATTAAATGGGGCTTAAATAAATTAGCAATGCATTATGTCTTAGCCGAATATGGGGTATGCAAATCCATGAGTATGCGCATAAAGGGATCATGGAAAGATTTTAGGAATGAGATAGATTGTTTATGGCCGTGTGTGACATTGCAATATCTAGGATATGCGCATGTGCTAGAATATCTTAAATAAGGGATTGCTAAATAATAAGATGTCTAGAGATAAATATAGATGGCTTGGTCGCATGAAGAGATGAATATCTAGGTGATGTGCATAAGATCATTTAAATGAGGCAACAAGGGGCGCAAGGCAAGGGCTAGATTGGAAGGTTGGCAACATCTAATTAAGGCACAAGAGGGGCGCACGACCCTAAGGGGAATTGTTATCCTAGCACCTTCTAAGTTGGGACCAAGGGGAGGTTATTAAAAAGAAAGAGGCAAGGGCGCACGGAAACACACACACACAATAGTCGAATTCTCTCTCTCTCTCTCAAGTCTCATTCACGGCAAGAACAAAGAGAAGGAGAAGGCAGCCAGCAAGGGTGAAAGATCTAGGAGGAGAGAAGGAGAAGGATTGGAAGAGCAAGAACAACCGAAGGAAAATCAGAGGAGTCGCGGAACCGGTAAGTAGTTTTGATATTTTTGTTTAAGATAAGGAACCATAGGGTTCGGCCATGGTGTATGGCCGAACCCCATGGAAGGAAATTGGATGATCATGGTATTTAATTTAATGGAAGGAAATTGGGAGATGATCAAGAACAGTTGGGGTTTAATAAAAAGGATGAACCATAGGGTTTGGCCATGGTGTATGGCCGAACCCCAAGCAAGGTCATTAGAGAATGATAATAGATTTAAATGATGGAAAAATTATAGATGTATGCTTATGATTTTTAAAAGGGTTTAAATGGCTTAAAGAGAAGTTGTTGAACCATAGGGTTCGGCCATGATGAAGGGCCGAACCCCATGGAGGAACTTTGGTTATTTCTATGGGTTAGAAACCATGGAAAATTATATTGTTTTAAAAGCGTTTACATGGAGGTTTGGAGGATCATGGGTTCGGCCATGATGTATGGCCGAATCCCATGAGGTCTTTTATGGATTTAATTTATTAAGGAATTTTTATTGGATGAATAATTTTTAGAAAGAATATTATGAACCATGGGGTTCGGCCACGATGGCCGAACCCCATGGAGTTGGATATTAATTTAGAAAGGATCTAACGATGGTTATTAAATTAGAAACTTTCTAATTATGGAAGGAACCTTGATCTATGGATTCAAGTATGGAAGTTGATGAAAATGGAAAGTTAGACATCATAGGGTTCGGCCATGGTGCTTGGCCAAACCCCATGAACCAATGTTATGGATCGGTTTTGGACATAAACCTAAGGTAATGGCAAAGTTGTAAATACATGCTAAAATGGAAGGTTAGCCATGAGTGGCAATATTGTAATTTAAATGGAAATGAGGGACCATGGGTTCGGCCATGGTGTATGGCCGAACCCCATGAACTATGTGTTGGATTATGTGTTTGGATTAAAGAACTATGTATGGATTATTTTGGAACATAAGCAAGGTAAATGGCTATGGATATATATAATGGCAATATGGTAATTAAGTGAAATCAATGGCACCATGGCCGAAACCCATGGGGAATGTTTGCTGAACTTAAGGTTTGATGTATATTAGATGATTAATGGGTTTATCATTAGATTAATGAATAAAAGTGGTATGAATGGCATAAATGTAAATATGGTCAAAAAAATGAAAGACCATGGGTTCGGCCATGGTGCATGGCCGAACCCCCTGGGGATTGTTTTGATGGACTAAGGATTTATGTAAGTGGAATTAAATAAAAGGGAAGTGATTAAATGTTTAACTTAGGGGTTATTGATTAATAAACCAAAGAAAGAAATTGAAACAAAAGGGGTGAGGTTCAGCCATGGTGTATGGCCGAACCCCACAAGTTTGGTTTATGGACTTGGATATTGTTGTAAATCAAGTGGGACTTGGTTTTAATTGATTGTTATATTATAAGGTAACGGGACCTCACAAGGTGTGTACCATCGTGAGCAGTTACCGGACGAAAGACGCAAGGACACGTTAGCAGTCTTTGGTAGGATTCCACCTCTTTGAAACCATGGATTTTATGTACAATGATTTTATCTTGTTTTGATGAATTTATATTGCAAAGGATAAGTTTCAAAATGTGAATTTTAAATGCTATGTTTATATGATAAAATAGCATGTATTTCATTGGCATCTCATGCATGGCATGGGGTGAAGGATTTGTAATAGGAGGGGCCACACTCCGTCGGGGCGTCCGAAAAACCTATGTGGGATACCTTAATGTGTTTTTCCATCAGGAAGAAACCGGAGGGTCCACACTCCGTCGGGGAGTCCGAAAGACCCATGTGGGGGTATTTTTATGTACATTTGATGGGTGGGACTCATTGCATTTGTCATCATTGTATGGCACGGTTTATATGGTTTTTGACATTATGATATTATTATATATGTTGTGTACTAACCATGTGTTAGCCCTAATTGGAATACCTACTCGGCGCGTTGTTCTAACGCCCTACTTCTACCCTAGTGGATGACACAGGAAACCAAGGGAATGATGAACGCAAGGAGGGCCAAGCATAGGAGCATGGATGATTTAGTTTATATTTTGAATAAAGTTACTTATGGACATGTATTTGAGTAATTAGACTTCAAACATGTAATAACTTAGATGGTTGGATGTTTATTTGGATAATTATGATATTTTAATTATGGATACAGACTTGACTGTACTTTGCTATGTTAATGGAATAGAACTTGGTTCTATTATAATGCCGCATGGTCTGATTTTATTTCTGCATGTTGATATTGTTATGTGTGAACCGTTTTCATGGACTTAGTCCATGCACAAATAGGGTTGGCCAGTTAAGGGTCGGACTTTAGAAGTTCGGACTTAGCTTGCGTTTTGACGTCCCGCTCTCTATCACTCTTATTTATAAAAAAAAATATACTCTAATTTTCAGAAAGGTTAAAGAGAGTGAAAAAGGGCGGGGCATTATATTCACCGTTTTCCTTTAAGCACTTTCTTCTTTTACTGAATCTGTGTGCTTCTTTCCATCAAATCAGTACCATCAACGTAGACATCGGCACAAGCAGTAGGACTCAGGTATGACTGGTTTTATAGTCCTATATGAACACCTTACGCTTCATCAAGATTGGGGTAATGATTACCCAAACATTCACTAAGGAAGATGATGAAGAAGGCTGCAAAGAGGGAAGGCTGATTGATCTGACACACTATGATACTTTTCTTGCTTTTCTCTCTATACTCAGTACCTCTTACAAAAGGCTTACTGTTATTTTATAAGACAGTTTGCAGTTTTGCAGTAGGTGACGCCCACGATGTAACACCCCGCCCTTTTCACTCTAATAATTAGAGTTTTTTTCTTCTTTTAAATAATAATACTCAAGTGATCGAAGCGAGATGTCATGACGCTGAGCTAAGTTCGGACTTCTAAAGTCCGACCCTTAACTGGCCAAGCCCATGTGCGTATGGACTAAGTCCATAAGAATTCGATCAACACATGGTGCTAAAAACACTTGCGGAATAACTTAGTCTTAATCTAACTGAGGTTATAATAGATCCTATGACTACTCAATTTATAACTTAAGATAGCAAAGTACATGTTCATAATCTCCAAAATTACTAAATAACCTTAGTCTACCATTCCTTCCAAACCATTCAAATAAACCAAAGCATAGTAGCTACTTATCTACATTATTACATGCCAACACATCTAATTATCAAATTACATTGTCCAAATAACTTAAATAAAGAGTCCATAAACAGTCCATTCAAAGTCCATTCAAAGTCCATTCAAATCCATTCAAATCCATTCAAATTGCCCAAGCTCCTATGCTTGGTCCCCTTCTCGATCCTCATTGTTTGCCTTTCCTGCATCATCCACTAAGGGTAGAGATAGGGCATTAGATCAACACGCCCAGTAGTGTTTCCGAATAGGGCTACCACAAGGTTAGTATAAAAACATGCAAATAATATAATAATACATGTGTGTCAAAAATTCCATAAAAACATGCTATGTATGAAATGAACATGTAATGAGTCCCACCCATCACCATTCTACATAGCCTCCTTTTGACTGGATTCTCATCGTCAAGGTACCCCACATTGGTCTTTCGGACGTCCCGAAGGAGTGTGGCCTCCAGATTCCTCTTGATGGGATTCTCATCATCAAGGTAACCTACAATGGTCTTTTGGACACCCCGACGGAGTGTGGCCTCCGGTTACAACACCATCATCCCATACCATGCATGAGATGTCTATGCAAACATGCCATTTGTAAACATAACTTTACAATCCAACAATTATCAAAATTAAAATAAAACAGCAAATATCATATGTGGTTACAAAAAGATAGGAAACCTACACAATGATGACTTAATTTGACCCTTCTCTTGAACCGTCTCCCGTTTACAACTTGTACACCGTTCAAGCAAATCCCGTGGCCCTATTTATATAACAGCAAGTCAAGCTTTTAACCATAAGATTCCAACTTAATCTAAATCCAAAAATCCACTTTGTGGGGTTCGGCCATACCCCATGGCTGAACCTCACCTATTTACAATTTGGTCTCTCTTTCATTTAATTACAACCATACAATTAAACCAAACCTCCAAATGAACCTTGGTAGGGTTCGGCCATACATTATGGCTGAACCTTACCAATTTGGTTTTGGCCCATTTATCCAATCACATGATCATTTTATCTTTGATCATTTCATCCATAATTACCACTTATGCCATTTAGACTATCCTTTTGTTTAATTTATCTTAAACACCAATAGTCATACTTAATCCACTTCACACCTCAAACATACTTTGGTAGGGTTCGGCCATACAACATGGCCGAACCTTACCACTTGATTTTGGACCCCTCTTTTCAAGTCTTTTGATCATTCCATTCACAAATACAATTTATATTGTATTTACAGTTTTGCCATTGGTCTAACCAATGCTTAATTTTGCTAACTTCCATCGCCTATCATAAAACCATCTTAGTGGGGTTCGGCCATAGCACATGGCCGAACCTCACCATCTTAATTTGGTCCTTTTTTAAGTCCTTCATTCATCCATATAAATTAACCACTAAGTCCATCAATCACCATTAGTGGGGTTCGGCCATACTTCATGGCCGAACCTCACCAATTGGTTTTTGTTCCACTTTCCATCATCCATGATGGCTGATTACATACCTATACTAAGTCCATAGATAAACATATATTATTCTTAAATCAAAGCACATAATTACTACATAATTTCCATCATAAACTTAATCCAATTATCCATCAAAAACAGTCCATGGGTTAGGCCATATACACGGCCGAACCCAATGGTTTCCTTGGTGTAATCCCTCCAACATTTGTCCATGGTTTTAATCAGCAAATTAGCCATAACATTAACATGGTTCAGCCCTGCAATAGCTACTCAAAAATAGTAAGCTTATCTTCATTTTAAATCCTTTAAAACCTTCATTACATAATATGGATTTTATCTCTCAAACACCATAAAAATCACCAAGTTTTTCCATGGGGTTCGGCCATCCAAAAGGGCCGAACCCTATGGTCCATATTTTACCATTTTTAAACAACATAATCCTAGATCTAAACCATTGATGGATCTGGCCATACAATGGCTGGATCACATTCCCTTAACCAACTAATTTACAAAGGTTCAAAGTGCACCTACCAACACTGCGACTCCTTCGGTTCTTTGACTCCTTTTAGATCCTTAGCCTTCCCTCTTCCTTCTTGTTCTCCTAACTGAGATTAACTTTGCTGCAACCTCCTTGGAATACTTCAGCTAGGTGATATGGAGTTGAGAGAGAAAATGAGAGAACTTTGGCCTTGGATGAATGTCGTAAGCCTTGATGCCAAACCCTTTGGTGGAATTTGTTTTGATGAAAGGATCACCCAAGGACTGATTGAAATGAGCAACCAGTTGCTGTTCTTGATCTTGGAATGTAGAAGACGGCAAAGAGAGAGAGAGAGATAGAGAAGTGAAATGAGAACTCTTTGTTTAATCAAAACCAGCCCATGGGGTGATGTTTCTTGGTAACAACATTAGTAACTCCCATTTGCATTCAACATAATCCTTTATGCTCACTTGGGGGATTTCATCTATGAAATGAAACTCCCCAACCCTCCAACATCTCCCATGCAAGGGCTTGAGTAACCTCCTCAAACCCCAATTATTTTCCATCTTGAAGTGTAATAACCCGACTTTTTGATAAATATATATGTTGGCATTTATTCATTTTAAATTAAGTTTGATGTAATAAAATGCCAAATGGACCAAATTTTGGGACAATGGCCCAAGGATGGCCCAATTGGGCCATGGGTTGAATGAAATCCATTAAATGGGTCAATGGGGACTAATCGGGTCAACGATGGTCAAAGTGGGCCCGATAGCCATGTGGGGCCCAATGGATCAAAATCGGTTCAAACCCTAAGGTAAGTGGAAAAAGGAGGGAATCTAATTGGGCCATGGGCCCAATGGTTACCCAATAAACCTTGAATTGGAATTGATACATGTAATTGGTCAATGGTAAGTAATCGGGTCAAAGATGGTCAATTTGGGTCAAAGAGCCATGTGGGACCCAATGGGCCAAGGTAACTAAGCCCTAAGATAAATGGGTAAGACAAGAATCAAATTGGCCCATGGGCCCAATGATGATCCAATAAAAGGGATACAATTAATAAAATTTAAATCACCTAAGTTAGGTGATAAATGGACCAAGGCAACATGGCCAATGGGGCCCACCTCCACCTCACCCATTGAGGTGGCGTGTGGACCCAAGAGTAGTGGGGCCGACCACCATGGTTGACTTGGTCAACCATGGGTGGATCATGGAGGGAAATTAATGGGATTAAATTATATAGAAGGTGATTAATTAAATTAATCAAGGGATCAAGGTGATCTAAGTTAATCAACCTAAGATTAAAATGGTCAAATGGTTAAATGGTCAAAACCACTCCAACAAACACAAACCACCTCAAGAAAACACAAATTAAAACCATGGGCTTGAATGGTGGTTGGGTCTCAACCACCACCACCAAAGTCAAGCCAACCCATGCTTGGTTGGTGAAGAAATTAATGTGGAGTGAAGACCACTCCAACCACCTCCATTCCTTTGCAAACCAACCCATTTCACTCAAGCATTCCTCATACACCAAGAAAAAAATGGCACCCACCTTGCAAGAGAGGAGAAAGAACTTAGAAGGAAAAGAAAAAGAAAAGAGAAGAAAAGAGGTGAAACCTTGGATTCACCATTGGAAGATCAAGAGTTACTATCTTCATCATCTTCCCCTCTTTCCCTCTCTCAACCTAACCCTATCTTAGCCAATCCAAACATGTCCCACCATTGATCAAGCACATCTAGCCGATCAAAGATCAAGAAGAAGGAGAGAAGAGGCTAAGGAAATCAAGTGGAGGAACAAAGATCGGAGGAGTCGTCGGATCGTAAGTATGCTCTAAACAAGAGATTTAATTGTTAAGGTTTTAAGTTTTGGAATCCATCCTTGCCATATGATGGTGGCCAAATTATTTTAGGCTATGGAATGGATTTAAAATCCATCAAATGGAAGGCTAAGAAAATGGAAATGATGATGAGTTTATTAAGAGGTTAAGGTTTAAAAGTTTGGAGAATGGCTAATGAGCTTTAGGTTTTTAAATGAGTGAACATTAGTGATTTATGATTTCAAATTTTTGGAATTCTAAGGTTGTATTAAAGCATGGAGAATATGGAATTTTTAATGAATGGATGGACCATAGGGTTCGGCCATGTAGCATGGCCGAACCCCATGGTAAATGAGGATGATTTTAATTTGGATTATATTTTAATATTATGCATTTTAATTAGGGTTTTTATAAGAAATAAAAAGTTGGAGAATGGTTTAAGGTTCCAAGGATTTAAAGGATTAAATGTAGGCAATTTTTGGAAAAAAGTTTTATGATGGAATCCATAGATGATATTTTAGAATTTTTATAAGATTAGAAGTATGGAGAATGGTTAATGAAAATTAGTTTTCAAATGATTAAAAATGGGTGTTTTAAAGGATTGTTAAAATGAGAAATCATGAGGAAATGTTGGTGGTTTTTAATGGACTTTAAATGTGATTAAAGGACCCAATGTTAAAAATGAGGGAAAGGCATCATGGGTTTCGGCCATGGTGTATGGCCGAACCCATGACCCATGTTTTAGGTCATTCATGGGCTAAGTATGGTTTATATATGTGCTTAAACAAAATGGAAATTAAGTTAAGTTAATGATGAAATTTAAATGGATGTTACAAGTATGATATGTGATGTTTAAATGGAATAAAGATAGTGATTGAAATGGATGATTTAAGTTTCATTGGAGGTATGTTTAATGGGTAATTGAAACCAAGAAGGATGGGGAAAGAAACATCATGGGTTCGGCCATGATGTATGGCCGAACCCATGACCCAAATTTTGATCAACTTTAGGCTAAGGTTAATGCATGTATCAATGGCCTAGGAGGTTGTTTTAAAGGGCCAAAATGAATGAAGATTTGTGATTTTTGAAATGGATTATTTTTGGGACAAAATATGAGTCTTTGAAGATGGCACCAATAAAAGTAAACCCATGACCCCTTTGGGAGCCATATTATGGGCTAGGTATGGAATTATTTATGGGATTAAATATTTACAAATTTTATTAAACTAGATGGCCGATTTTATGATGTTATATCATGATTAAGAAATTATAAATGGCTCCAAGTTTATGGGTCAAATATGGACTTAAATATGCATGGATAAAAGGGGTAACTTAACCATGGAAGAGGAGTGGCAAAACCGTAATTTGTGGCCACATTGAAGGACCATGGGTTCGACCATGGTACATGGCCGAACCCTATGTGGGTTGGACATGAAAATGGATATATTATGAATGAATAAATGAAGCGGATAGTTGCTGCGTTTTAGGCTCACAAATCGGAATTTTAAATTTGGCCAAAATTGGATTTATGTATGAGTCTAAAACCAATGGATAATGGGCTAAGTTAGGGACTTAATCATGGATGATGTATGGACTAATCCGGTAAATGTAATAAGGTATCGGGCGTCGCAAACGGTACGCGATCGGCGACCGGATTATTGAACGGGAAGCGTAACGGAACGCGACACGGTATTCGGTAGGATTCCTACCTTTTTGTAAGCGATGGATATGTGATGGTGTTTTAAATTATTTTGACTTGGCTTATTATGGATTTATGATTATAATTTATGATTCATGGGACTTGCACTATGATGGGTTTTAACTTATGAATTACATGATAGTATCATGGATTATATTTTAATATTATAGCATCATATGACTATGTAATGTATATCGAATATGGTCTATCTATATACTACATAGCATAATGCACCTACATCTCATGCATGGCATGGGCAGGAAAAAAATAAACAAACCGGAGTCCATGCTCCGTCGGGGCGACCGAGAATCAGACATGGGGATTGCCTGAGGGCTATAACCGGAGTCCATGCTCCGTCGGGGCGACCGAAAATCAGACATGGGGATAGCCTGAGGGCTATAACCGGAGTCCATGCTCCATTGGGGCGACCGAGAAGCAAACATGGGGAACATGATATTGTATGATCATACGGATAATGGGTGGGACACATGACATAAGCACCCATGACATAGCATTCATCACATACTTATTTTGTTGTATTTTATGTTATCGGTATGTGTGTATCACTAATCCATGTGCTAGCCCTACTCGGAGTCCTACTGGGCGCGTTGACTAACGCCCTACTTCTACCCTAGCTGATGACGCAGGAGAGGCAGGAAGCGGTGGACATACCGGAGGCCAAGCTTAGGAGCTTGGAAAGTGCAGTTCCTAGTTTATATTATGTTTACATTTTGGAGATGTAATTTTAAAGTAACTTAGCTTGTCGGGTTGTATAAATTTACGTTTCTTGCGATGGTTTTGGACGTTACTTATGGACAATACATTTTGTGATATAATCATGAACATAGGGGCATTTTGGTAAATTCAATGTTGTATCTTCCCTTCTATCTAAAAACCGGTAGGATAGACTCCATTATCATGTTCCGCAATAATCATAATCCACGAGCTTACTTCCTACGCGTGAACCGTTCTCGTGGACTTAGCTCCTCGCACGCGTGGGGTTGGCTAGTTAAGGGTCGGGCTTTAGAAGCTCGGACTTAACTCGCGTCGTGGCGTCCGCGCCCTCTCTCACTCTTCTATTTCAAAAAAAAAAAAATAGACTCTGATTTTCGGAAAGCGGGTGAAAAAGGGCGGGGCGTTACATGAAGTTTCATCCAAAAATGTGAAACACCCATGAGCCGCAACGGTGTCTCATTGGTTTGGCTTGTGTAGCAGCCACCACTCCAATGTGTAACTCCATAAAACGGCAGCTCCATTCATCTCCATTTTTGGAGTTTCATGCATAAGCCATAATCACCATGCTCCCAACGTTGTAACCTTTGTTTGGCTTTAGTAACCGCCACCACCATTATACTCCTTAATGCCCCATGTGGGGGTTTCATCTTTAAGATGAAACTCACCCATTCCTTCCCTTCAACGTGTGAACCCCTTATTTGAATTTGAAACACTAGCCTTTCAACTTCATACTCCACTCATTTATAATTTAAAACAACTCACTCACTCATAATTTATTTCATATCAACTTATTCACTTATAATTTATTTCCAACCAACTCACTCATTTAACTCAACTATTAATTCTATTTTCAAACTCCAATCAGCCCCAACTTAATCAAGCTTGGACTCACTTGAGGGTCAAACCCGACCTATGGGTTCAAATTGGCCATTTTGACCCATTTCACATACTTTGACCCAATTAGTAAACTTGACCCAATTACTCATTTATTTAATTGAACTCAACCAATAAATTCAACTCAACTATTTCCATTATTTATTTCAACTCAAACAAACTCAATATTTAATGAAACTTAAACCAGTTAAGCTTTGAGTTCACTCAATGATTAATCATGACATACACGACCCATTGGGTCCCATTTGGGTCCTTTGACCCATTTAACCTCTTTGACCCAAATAAATGTACCTTACCCATTTAACTTAATTTAAACCTTATACAAGAACATTGAGCAATGGGTCCCACCATTTTTCTCATCTATAATCATAACCCTTCAATTTATAAATCCAAGGGCATTTTCGTAAATATTGATATATTGAAAAATCTAGGGTATTACACACGAGGCCTCGAGGCTTCTAATGAGGCCTCGTCGGCCGGTAAGTCTGTAAGGAGAGCACATTATGTGCAAGTTAATCTGTCCAGTCAAAATCTATTTACCTCATATCCACTGTGCATGATTTGCAGTAGATTGTTTACAAATCATGGAGGAGCCTTTCCATACTTGTCATGGACAGCTCCCCAATCGGTATTCAAATTCAAACTTAAGAGAGGTGGCAACATCTCACCATATGGATAAATTCTTTTACCATAAATTAACTTTCAATCAATTTACCATAATTAACTCTCAATTAAAAGGACACAGATTTTAACTTCCTAAATCTAGTAGGAGACTGAGTCAGCAAGACACAGGGTCAGTTGGACTCAGCACAGCTCAGCACAACTGGCTGCGAGGCCTCGGCAGTATGCATGAGGCCTCGAGGCTGAAAGTCACTTATTATCTTATTTTTCAATTGACTTCTAAGATATTTGACTTAGCCTAAGGTCTCCTACAGTTCACTTACATGTGTGCCAATACCGTATTTGGTGTAGACGCTTCAACTTCATAGTAGATCTTGTTATTCATCCAAGGCAAGTCCAACTGAGTCACTTAATTAACAATAAGGGTGACTCGGACGAACCGGGGCACTTACACAATGCACCTCTTATCTGTCTGCTGAGCTTTCAAAACTCTATCATAAATCCCTGGCTGAACAACCATACTGTAAAGTCTGAATGCTCTATATCCTCCGATCAGATTCGATGAGGCTGCCCTCGCCCTACAACTCAAGGAGTCTGTAATTACGTTCGTCTTACCGGGGTGGTAAGACAACAGAAGGTCATACTCACCAAGGTACACTATCCATCGTCTCTGTCTCATATTTAGTTCCTTCTGTGTGAACAGATACTTAGGATATGAAGATCTGAGAAAACCTCGAACCTCTCACCATATAAATAGTGTCTCCAAATCGTAAGTGCAAAAACTATCGCCGCTAACTCCAAGTCATATGTAGGATAATTCTGCTTTTGGGTCTTAAAATATCTCTAACCATAAGCTATCCCTCTCCATCCTGCATCAGTACATAACTCAAACCATCTCTCGAGGTATCAAAGAAAACAGCGTAGCCATGGCCTCTCTATGGTACAAGTCAACACTGGTGTAGTAGTCAAACTACCCCCATTCAGCCTCCGAAAGGCTGTCTCACAAGCTTCGTCCCAAACGAAAAGCACATTCTCGCGGTTCCAACCTCGTCATGGGAGTCGCGACCTTGGAAAATCCTTCGATGAACCGCTGAAAGTAATCTCACAAGATATAAAAGCTGTAAATTTGTTCATCCTTCGCAGTCATTCCCATCTCATAACAGTCTCAACCTTGGCCTAGATCTACGGCCACATATTCAGCTGACACCTCGTGCCCCAGAAACTAAACCTCTAGCAACTAAAACTCACACTAGTGTACTTCACACAAGGCTGATGATCCCCCAAGACTTGAAGTACAGTTCTCAGATGCTGCTCATGTCCCTCTTCTGATGCTGACTATGTGAAGATGTCGTCGATGAAAACCACTATAAACGGGTCCAAGTACGGCCTGAATGTCTTGTTTATTAGGGCAATGAATGTCGCCGGGGCATTAGTCACCCCAAATGGCATCACCACAAACAAAGAGTCCAAAACTGAGCACAAAAGGTAGTTTTCTCAATGTCACACTACTGCACCCTCACCTGATGGTAACCCGATCGAGAGTCTTCCTTACAGAAACACTTGGATCCTCTCGACTTGTCAAACAGATCGTCAATCCATGGCAACAGGATAGTTCTTCACTGTAACTCTGTTCAACTGTCGATGGTCGATGCACAGTCCCATGGATCCATCTTTCTTTTAGCAAACAACGCCGGTGTACCCCAAGATGAAGTGTTAGGCCGAATGAAGCCAAGGGTCTCTAACTCCCTGAGTTGTTTCTCCAACTCCAAAGTCTCTTCCAACGGCATGCGATAGGGGGTAATAGTGATAGGTGTTGTACAGGGTAGCAGATCAACGACGAACTCTACCTCTAGACGTGGTGGTAATCTAGGGAGTGTCTCCGGAAAACGTCTGGAAACTCTCGAACCAAGTGAGGCATCTCGACACCTGCTGGCCCCGAACCTTTCCAACTTAAACTGACCACTAAACTGCCCAACTCCTCAGCTTTCAGACTGAAGGCCGGATTAAGCTTCTCAACAAACACATCACCTACGAGAGTACGACCCACCACTCGCCTATGACAACAGTCCAAGGTGGCCTGATGGAAAGACAATCAGTCCATCCCTAAGATGACGTCAAGCTCTGATATCTCCAAAACTCGTAAATCAACCTCCAAGCTAAATCCCAAAGGTCAAAACACACGACCCATGGATTTGGTCCACCACCAGTAAAACTCAAGGCAATAAAAGAGTGAGGCACACTGGAATCGGACACTACACGGGTCAAAGACCAATAAGCACCCACGTGCCTTGCTCAAAGCACCGAGTTCCCAACTTACTCACTTACCAAAATTGACCTACACATTGGGCCCACTAAAGTCTCTACGGTCCACCTTACCAGTCTAACCTATAAAAGATCCTAATAAAGCCACAACTACCACTAGCTACAACACTGGACCCACAGGAGTCCAAGAGCTGGACAGACAACCATTAGCTCGATATCTAGACACTCCCCACAGTCCTAAGTCCAAAATGGACATAACCAATAACCTAAACATACCAAACCCATCAACCTCTCATGGAATTCCATCGGCTATCTACATAGTAAGCTAGCTAGACTCACTTAGAAGACGCCCATAGATTTCCAATGAGTCTATCTCCACACTATATAGCTACAAGTGAGGCCCACATACGGTGGCCTCGTACTCTAAACATTAGCCTCCTACGAACTCAGGAGGTAGACCCACAATACAGTCTCCTCCTCTTAACACTGAACACTCGAACAATCCCACCTCAATCACGCGTCACAAAATTAGTCACGCGAGTCATAATAAGGCATCATAACGCCTACCCGTACTAAAACACCCACAAGGGTCCCCCCGCACTTGGCAACTAGAAGGTAACGACGACAACACTCAGGCACAGCCTAAAGACCTAGTACCTCCACCAATAGCAAGTCACTCTGAAAACACAACCGACGAGCCCCCAAGGTGAGGACTCCTCCTAACGTGTGCCCATCGAGGAAAACGTCTAATTACTCTAAGGAGTAAGACCAACCTGACTCAAATCATAGAGATCTGTACCCCACAACTCCCATGGCCATGTCACTATGCTCCACTCACTCAAACGAGTGATCGACCTTGTCACTGACTAACAGGCAAATTAAATGCCGATCAACCTTAAATCGCGTAAGAATCCACCATTAGATACGAATCACGCAAACTAACAAAAAAATGCATCAAGATGAACTTAGGGTGTCTATGCACTACCCCATAACCCGATTCAATCTACCCTATCACATAGGGGATGAACCTAATCTCTATTTATCATCACATACATCTATGTTCCATGCACAGTCTGAGAGTTGAACGGTGCTCTGATACCAACCGGTAACACCCCGTCTCGCTATGGACACGTTATCTCCAAAAAATCACAAATCTCACAAAATGACTGATATCGGGTATATATTTTTTTTTAAACAGGTAACTACCTCTCGCTCGACAAACCACAAGTCTAGAAACTAGGAAACATAACAAGCACCCATAGACTGTTTAAATGTGGTTATACAGTCATCCGAACAAACAACATACGAATAGAGTTCATACAAACAAAGCATCTCACCAAGAAAAAACATGAGTAACAAATATCTACTACTACCGCTCCTCCACAAGCGCCTGCTCAAGGGGCCCTGCCAGGCCCCTCGGTGTTTGGGGTACCTGAAAGGTAAGGGGCGAGCTAACCAATCTAATGCAGGGATAAAGCATATCACATGTCAGCAACATAATTATAAATTACAAGTATGAAATACAATCAACATCTTAATAGATTAGATGCATATGTGCATGAGTAATCCACTGTACCACAAACCAATGGTCCCATTGACCAGTCTGAGGCATCACCATAACTCACAATGGTGCTCTAACAACTCTGGTCTCCTGACCAATATAAACCAGAGACCATGCTATATACAACCGCCGGAATGCAACGGGGAAACCCGCATCTCCTATGGCGGTCTCAACCAATGGAGCATAACGGGGAAGCCAATCTCAAGGGCAGGCATCTCAACCGACAGAATGCAATGGGGAAACCCGCATCTCCAATGGGGATCTCGACTGCCGGTGCGTAACGGGGAAGTCTTCCCAACAACCAAACTCATCACGTCATCATAAACATATATACATTTAAACAATTCCTCCATCTCAACACCTAAAGGCATGCTGTCCGTTGCGGGTTACCCCCCATGCATACACATGATATCCTGGTCATGTCTAACAATGTAATCATGCTCTAATATGATTAATCAAGATTAACAACACATACATCACGTGTAATAAAAGGCATATAACAGATTATCTAAACATACATCTCCATGCTCATCATAATTATGTTCACATGTTATAAATAACCACACAACATTCTGTCAACAAACTTTCAAGCCTCATGCTCACTATCCAATGCACATATCATTCCCATCATAAACTCATATACATGTTATGATTGAACGTAAAACTTATTATCAACAAATTTCAAGCATCATGACCAATATCCAACGCATGTCTTAATCTCATCATAAATCCGATTAGACAAACAACATGTTACTGTAACGCCCCGCCCTCTCCGAGAAATCAGAGTCTAATTTTTTTTTAAATAATAATATAATAACACCGGAAGAGAGCGGGCGGCGTCACGACGCGAGCTAAGTCCAGACTAGCCAAGTCTGACCCTTAACTGGCTACCCATGTGTGCGTGGACTAAACCCACGATAACAAACCACACATGGAACTAAACAATGTCATGCGGAATATACTAGACTAACTGCGGAATAAACTGATTAGATAGCAAAGCACAAGTCATTCCTTTCAGATTACTTAAACCAAATTAAGATTCATCAAGGCATACTCAAACCATAACAATTAACTACATTATTTCATGTCCATAATAAAGTATTCAAATAACAGCAATTATAAATCCATTCTAGCACTCCAGCATTTACGCTTGGCTCCCCTCCTGGTCATCAACCTTCTCTTTCCCTTTCCATGTTCCTGTATTGTCCCCTGAGGATAGAATTAGGGCATTAGATCAACGCGCCCAGTAGGATTTCTGATCAAGGCTACCACATGGTTAGATTATAAATCATGCATATATCAAATGTCTGATTATCAGAAACATATAAAACCATGTTATGTATGTATGCAAATGTAATGAGCCCCATCCCATCACACATACATATAGCCATCACTTGACTTATCTTTTATCAACATATTAATCCTCCTGGCGGGAAACTCACCGCCTAAGGAGGCCCCACAGTTGCATCACGGGCATTCCGACAGAGTGTGGGCTCTGGTGTCCATAACCGATAGATAATCCTCCTGGCGGGACCCTCATCGCCTAAGGAGGCCCCACAGTTGCATCACGGGCATATCGACGGAGTGTGGGCTCCGGTTTCCACAATAATCATCCCATGTCCATGCATGAGATGCCAATGTATATACAAATCATGTAAATAATATCCATCATTCAAAACCAATAAAATAAACATGAGTCTCATAAAAACCAAGATAAAACTGTGGTTACAAGTAGGTAGGAAACCTACTGAAGATTCACTTCAGTGTTCGATCTTTCTTAATCGTCACCTGTTCAAGACTCGTACGCCGTTCATGCAAGTCTCGATACCTTATTTACATAACAGCAAATCCAACATTCATCATGTAATTCCAACTTGGTCTAAGTCCCAAAAATGCACTATGTGGGGTTCGGCCATACCCCATGGCCGAACCTCACCTATTTGCCATTTGGTCTCTCTTAATTTGGATTAACACCATCCAAATAATTTATTAACAACCTCAAACCACAAAATATCACTTGGTGGGGTTCAGCCATACTACATGGCCGAACCACACCATATTGGTTTGGGTCCATACAGCCAATCCCATGATCATTCCATCTTTGATCATTTCATCAATAATTACCTTTATGCCATTGCTACCAATAAATAATTTTATCATGCACTAACTTTAAAAACCACCGATTCTTTCCATAGTATGGCCGAACCCTATGGCTTTGCCATTTAAACCTCCACGTCCTAACTTAGCCAAAGTACCCCATAGTTCGGCCATGAAATGGTCGACCCATGACTTGTCCAAATGTTCACTTGGTACCCTTTTTAAACACCTCATATTGTTCCATAATCTTCAAACTTGAAACCTTTTTATTCTAATTTTTTTTTAAATAATAATATAATAACACCGGAAGAGAGCGAGGCGTTACAGTTACAGCACTAATCATTCATCCGATTAGAATTCTCCATTAATTGCATATAATTGACATGAGTGCACTCGAACGGATTCTTTGCCACATATTCACTTCAACGGTTCCCTTACTGAGTAGCTTAATAAACGAAGGATCCCATTCAGGTCACTCCATGTCCAAGGTCAAAGGTTAAATAAATGCGAATGCATGTTAAAACAGTGATAAGTCCCCTCACAGTGTATGGAGTCAAAAATCTGAAGTGAGCAAGCAGCTTGATGGGTTGTAGGGAGCTCAATCTGTTGAAACAATGAAGGACAAGTAATTAAAAAGGTAAGACGAAGCCGAACGAAAAACGGGGACTAAAACTGGGCTGGACCCAAAAGGGGTCAGGCTCTAAAAAAGGGTTGGGCCTAAATCAGGCTTTGAAAACGGGTATGGCTTGAAAATGGGTCGGGCCAAAGAACTGGGCCTCCCAAAGATGGGTCAGACCAGGTCTGGGCCTGGCTGGGCCAAATCCCAATTTGACTGGGCCGAATCTGGGCCTGGCCTGACTGGGCTAGATCCGAACGAGTTTGTTGGGTAGGGTCTGGGCCAGTAGGTTGGGCAGATGGGCCTATCCCGATTCAAACCCTAGGACTGGTTTAACCTAGAAGGCCAACTGAACCAACTCAGTGACACGACAGAGCTGACTCAGTCACCTAACTGAGTTGGAAAAGGGAAGAAAATCAGAAAGAAAGCAAGGAAATTAAGGGAAAAATCAAGGGAAATCATGGAAAAACCCAGGAAAATCACCGAAAAATCAGAGAGAAGAAGGAGGGAAAGGAAAAGGGGAGAGAGTACCTGAAATCGGCGACTCAGGCGAGGAGGGGGAGGAAATCCAGCGGCTTACAAGTGAGAAAATCAAGTTTGGACTGCGTCATGTTCAAGGAATGCTCGTCTGACTAAGAGAGGGAAAAGAAGCGAGTAAGGAAAGAAGGAGAAGGACGGGAAGAATAATAGTATGGAGAATAATGAGAAACTGAGATAGGGGTTACCTGAAAGGGGAGATCCGAAGAGGGGAATAGGGACTGCCGAGAGAGAAGAGGGGAAGACGAGAGTCAGAAAGTAGGAGAGGCACGGTAGCACATGTGGCTACAGTGTCGAGGGAGGGGTTTTTTGAAAGGGGTGAGGGCTTCTTTTAGGGTTAAGGGTTTGGGGAGAGATTGGGGTTTATTTTATTTTATTTTTTTATTATTATTATTTTATTTTATTTTTTTGCCTCTTTCCAATGGATCAAAATACAATGAAATCGAAAAACCTGAAAAAAAAAAGCTCGAATTCCGAACATCGAGTGAGAAAAATGTGGTTTTCAACATTTTTTTTCCTTTTCATGACAATTTACATGATAATTACAAAATTACTAAAATGTCCTTCGAGTTCCCAAACTCGAATGCATGCAATTCAGGGCCCACATGACGTCCACACTCTCCTCACTGCTACCAAGGTCCCAAAAACAACTCGGAGGTCTGAAAATTTCTTCAAAAAAATTGGGAAAACTCGGAACGGGTCATTACATACTATACTTCTCATTCGAAAATCATACCCCATCCCACATTTCAAAATCCATTTCATACTAGTACTAAGAACTCATTCAAATCCACTTCATAGTCATTTCATACAAATACGAATAATAATACTTTTAAATGCACTTAAGAATCAACATGATGGATTATGCCATGGTGACAAGAATTGACGCACGCCTTTCTCATGCCCCATGCATTGGTCAATCTTTTTTTCTCTTTCAATGGTTATAAACCTTGGCCATTAATGTCCGTAGCTTTCTCGGGGTACCGACTCGGAGCTACTGCCCAATACTAGCAATTTAACCGGGACTACTGGGGGAGCACTACACCACCATACTCCTGCGCAGGTTTCAGGAATTCTTCTTACCTTGGAGCTTTCTTCCCAGTTAGAATGCCATGGTTTTTGTAACCCATGGACGCAGCCATATACAATGGTTATTCATTCCATACATATATAAATGTTTCCGAGTAAAGTATGTCGTCCCTTTATCTCGGTCTCATGGTTTTTCATCCCATGCAAGTGCATGAAGTCCATGTCCATGCAATGATATCAAATCCATTTGACAATATACAAAATAATTCATATTTTCCATACTTGAAACTACACTTTAGCAAATCATCATCAAAATATATGCATCCAAATCAATTTATAGAACTTTGAATCAAATATACATTTATAGTATCACTTTGGTACCATTGAGGGGGTCAAATTTAGGGAACGTTACTGGTGTCTAATTAATCCCACATTAATGATTAAAACAAGAGTGTGGGGTTAAGATCAAAACAACCTGGTCACTGCCAGTTCAGAAATTGGCTCACTCTATTCGGAACTTCCAAAGCTTCAGAACACCCGGGTTATCCTTCGGATCGTCGGAAGTATACAGTCATGTTAGTTTGCTCGGAACTTGGTCTCAGAACCTCCGAACCACGTTCTGTAATATCCCCGATTTTGCAATATATCAATATTTATGAAATTGCCATTGAAATTATGAATTAAAAGGATATGACCATAGATGAGTAAATTGTGGGACCCATTGTTCAAATAAGACCCAATATAGGTGTTATGGGATTAAATTAAATTAATTGGGTAATGTACATGTATTTGGGTCAAAGTGGTTAATTGGGTCAAAGGACCAAAATGGGACCCAATGGGTCGTGGTTGACATGTTTGACCATTGGGTGAGCTCAAGTTTAATTGGGTTAGGCTGAATTGAATGGAATGTTAACAAATGTTTAAGATAACTCAAATTGAAGATTGAGTTGAAATAAATGATGGAGTTTAGTTGAGTTGAATTTATGGGTTGAGTTGCATTAAATTGATGAGTTAAATGGGTGAGTTGTGTCATATGAGTTAGGTGGGAAATTATGGAGATAATTATCTCAAAGGGTGAATTGTGAAGTTGACGAGTGGTGGTTTCAAGTTTGAACATCACACCACAGTTGGAATGCATGGGAAGTTTCTTCCATGCATGAAACTCCTAGTTAATAAATGATGGTGGCGGTTTTGTGGAGTTACATATGGTGGGGAGTTGTGTTTCAAAATCTAAAGTATTATGCACGTTGGAATTGCATGGGAGTATTATTTCATGTATGAAACTCTAAATGGAGAATCAAAGGAGGAGTTTCATGGATTAAGACCAAACCGTTGGCATGTAGGAGTTTCATCTCATGGATGAAACTCCCACATGGGCAAATAATGGAAGATGAATAGACTTATGGAGGTTACACAAGCCCAACCAAAGGCTAGCCGTTGGAGCCTATGGGAGTTTCATTTCAAAATGAAACTCTCACATGCAACGGTAATGAAAGATGGATGATGGGTGGAATGCATGCAGCAAGATGATCTTTGGGAAGCCGTTGGGTACCTTGAGAGTTTCATCTCAAAGATGAAACCCCCAAGGGAGGTATTAAGGAGTGGAGGTTACACTAAGGTTTCAAATTCAAATTACCTCACACGATGGAAACATGGAGATTACCATCTTAGATGGAAAAATCAAAAGCCAAAAAATTGTCGGAGGGTTTCATCTCAAGGATGAAACCCCCAAATGAAATAAGTGATGGAAATGAATGGGAGGGGAGTTACAAGTAGTGCCAACCTTAGGCTGAATTTCATTAGCCAAAGGAGTTTCATTTTCACTCTCTCTCTCTCTCCCTCTCTTGGACGTGTTTCACCTCTCAAGACCAAAAGCATTAGCTGGTTTCCTATCTCCAATCAGTCCTTGGTTGATTCTTTCACCATTACAAAAGATACAAAGGAGTTTGGCATCAAGGCTTATCACTCTCATCCAAAGCTTATCTCTCTCTCTCAAATCAATAGTTTGGCTAAACCATTTCAAGGAGTCTTCAAGCAAGATCAGTCTCAGCAAAAGGAAGAAGGAGAGGCTAAGGAAGTGAAAGGATCAAGAAGTAGTCAAACAACCGAAGGAGTCACGATATTGGTAAGTGCACTTTGAACCCTTGTTAAATAAGTTGGTTAAGGGAACATGATCCGGCCATCGTATGGTCGAATCTATCAAAGGTTTGGATCATGGTTTATGCTGTCTAAAAAGGGTAGAAATTGGATCATAGGGTTCGGCCACTTTGGATGGCCGAACACCATGAAAGGATGTGGTGATTTTATGGTTTTTAAGGGATAAAATCCATATTATGTTTTGAAGGTTTAAAGGATATTTAAATGGAGATAAGGTTACTGTTTTGGATCAGCAATTGCATAGTTGAACCATGTTGTTATCATGGCTAAGTTGTTGATCATAAACCATGGATAAATGATGGAATAATTGAATTAAGAGAACCATAGGGTTCGGCCATGTAGTATGGCCGAACCCCATGGACTGTTTTGATGGAATAATGGGATTAAGATTATGATGGAAGTTATGATTTGTAATATGCTCTTAATTTAAGAATCACATATGTTTACCTATGGACTTAGTATAAGTAAATAATCAGCCATCAAAGATAATGGAAAAAGGGTCAAAAATCAGTTTGGTGAGGTTCGGCCATGTAGTGTGGCGGAACCACACCAATGGTCATTTGGTGGACTTAGTGTTAACTTATAATGTAATTGGAGATGGGTGAATGAAGGATTTAAAGGATCAAATTAAGTGGTGAGGTTCGGCCATGTTGTATGGCTGAACCCCACTAAGGTGGATTGGATATGGACTTTGGTTCTTAAGAAAAATTAAACAAGGGTTAGTATAGTGGCATTATTGTAAATATGGAGGAAATGATCAAAGGTGAAATGATCAAAGATGAAATGACCAAAGGATTTGAAATATGGGCCAAAACCAAAGTGGTAAGGTTCAGCCATGTTGTATGGCCGAACCCTACCAAGGTTCATTTGGAGGATTAAGTTATTTAAATGATGTGTTTGGGCTTAAGAATACAAAGAAGGGATTAAAACAAAATTAAGTGAGGTTCGACCATGGTGTATGGCCGAACCCCACAAGGTTGCATTTGGTGGATTGGGGTTTGTATATATGTAAATTGTATGGTTTTGGTTAAATAAAAAGAGAGACCAAAATTTAAGTGGGTGAGGTTCGGCCATGGGGTATGGCCGAACCCCACAAAGTGGTTTTTGGGACTTAGACTAAGTTTGAAATGATATGGACATATGTCTGACTTGCTGCTATATAAATAGGGTAACGGGACTTCTTGAATGGTATACAAGTCGTGAACGGGTGACGGTTTTAAAAGAGCGGTCAATCGAAGTGAACTTTGTGTAGGTTTCCTACCTTTTTGTAACCACACATATATTTGATGTTTTATCTTAATTTTGATGAAATATGTGCTAAGTTACTATGTTTCAAAGTGGTTTTGTATGTTAAGATGTATTTACAAATGGCATGAATTCATGGACATCTCATGCATGGCATGGGGTGATGATTATGGAAACCGGAGGCCACACTCCGTCGGGGCGTCTGAAAGACCACTGTGGGGTACCTTGATGATGAGAATCCCATCAAGAGAAATCTGGAGGCCACACTCCGTCGGGGCGTCCGAAAGACCACTGTGGGGTACCTTGACGATGAGAATCCCGTCAAGAGGAGGCCATGTATATTTGTGATGGGTGGGACTCATTACATGTGCATTACATACATAGCATTGTTTTTTATGAGATTTTGATGAACATGTATTATTATATTATTTGCATGTTTTCATACTAACCTTATGGTAGCCCTAATCGGAAACACCTACTGGGCGCGTTAATCTAATGCCCTATCTCTATCCTTAGTGGATGACGCATGAAAGGGGAAGAACGAGGATCGTGAAGGAAACCAAGTATAGGAGCTTGGGCTTTTGAATGGACTTTAATTTATGGATTGATTTATGGACTTTTTACTTGGACAATGTAATTTGATAGTTAGATGATGTTGGCATGTAATAATTTAGTTAACTAGCTATGGTTTGGTATGTTTTGGATGGTTTGGAATGAATGTTTAGTCTAAGGTTATTCTAGTAATTTTGGAGAATATGATCATGTACTTTGCTATCTAAAAATATAAAATGGAGTAGTCTTAGGATCTAATATAACCCGCAGTTAGATTAAGATTAAGTTTATTCCGCAAGTCTTATTTGTACCATGTGTGGATCGGTTCTTATGGACTTAGTTCATACGCACATAGGCTTGGCCAGTTAAGGGTCGGACTTGAGAAGTCCGAACTTAACTCGCGTCGTGACATTCTACCCCGATCACTTGTTTATTATTATTTTAAAAAAAAAAATAAACTCTGATTATTAGAGTGAAAAGGGCGGGATGTTACACGTTCTGAGGCTTCGGAACTTCTACTCTTTCTCTCGGCACTTCCGAAACATGTAGATTTTCAATTTACACTAGATTTCTCGGAACTTGGTCTCGATACCTCCTAGCCAGGTTCCAAGAGCTCAGGTCCTCTTTTGGACTTAACAAGTTTTTCTGAATTTCCCTAAGTGTTTAGTCCTTCCGGGGGTTCATTAGTCTTCTCGGAACTTGGCCTCGGAATGTCCGAGACAGGTTCAGGACCTCATACCTTCCTATAGTCTTCGGTATGTCATCCGTTCCTTCGGACTGTCCGAGCCTTCGGAACTTGTCTCATAACGTCTGAGAAAGGTTCTGAGACTTGTTTTCTTCAGATAGCTACTTGCAGAAAACTGCAGAAAATGCAGTGCGGACCAAGTTCCTTAAACTCAAAAATTACTAAAGAGTAGGTCATTGGCCTTGATTTCTTAGACCTAACCTCTTAGATTGATTCCACATGTGATTTCTCACATTTTAGAAGATTAATACTCATGATTTGATCAATGAACACAAAGATCTTAATCAAATTTCGTGAGTTGTGGAACAACCTAAAATCCCCAATTTTTCCAATTTTCATTTCCTTAACCCAAATTTGTCTAGAGTTGATTCTAAACCACCCTAATCCTCAAATTAGGTCTTCATACTAAGTCTAGGGAGAAAAACTAACCTCTTGTGAAGCTTTCCAAGATCTCTCTTCCCTTTTCTTCTTCATTTCTTCCCTTCTTCTCTTGCTTTCTTCCTTGCTTGAGTTTCACTAATGGAGGAGAATAGAGGAGGAAGAAAATTGTTTGAAGAGTGGGAGAAGGGAGGTGAACGATGGTGAGGAATGGAGAAGGGACTGGTTGTCGTGTGGAGAGAAGAGAGAAAGAGAGAGTGTCATGTGAGAGGAAGAGAAAAAGAGCGTGACGTGTGAGAGGGAGTGAAAGAGAAAGGTAGAGGCTCTTTCCTCCCTTGGTTTCCCTAAGTTAAAGGAATGGGGTTGAGTGTGGTGTTGGGTCACACCTTTCCAAGTGCCATGCCATGTCATCGTTTATGTGGCATGATGCCACATCATCAATTAATTTTTATTAATTAATAATTCATCATATTACATAATATTAAATTAAATTTTAATTACTTGATTAAATCATCCTTAATATCACTTAATCATTAATCACCCTTCTAATTTCATCAATTAATATTAAATTTCCATCAATCCCAAAAGTGAGTTTAAATCTCCAAAATTCATTTCAAATATTTCAAAAAATTAAAATGGGTCCTAAAGTTACAACTTTGGGTCGTTACAATACTAACACCTTTTGGAATTTTCGTCCCGAAATTTGGGTAAAGTTGGGGTTTAAACATACATAAAGAGTTCCAGATGGTAGATCCTCATTTCTGATTCTAACTCCCATGTTGGTTCTTCGTTGCCGTGTCTTTCCCAAACCACCTTGACAAAAGGAATTGCCCGATTCCATAGTAGCCTCTATTCCGCATCTATGACCTTGATTCGTCTATAGTTGTAAGACAAGTCACTTTGCACATCCAAGACTTGTAATGGGTCTGGATTATACTTCCTCAACATCGACACGTGAAAAACATCGTGCATACTAGAAAGTTGTGGGGGAAGTAGAATGCGATATGCAACATCACCAATCTTTTCAAGGATGGGAAAAAGCCCAACAAATCTCGACGACAACTTCCTTTTTCTTTCCAAATCACATTTAGCCCTTACGTGGAGAGACTTTCAAGAACACTTGGTTTCCCAATTCAAATGTCAAAGGCCTTCTTCTCTTGTCAGCATAGCTTTTCTGTCTGCTCTGTGCAGTCAAAAGATGTTGCCTGATGGTCTTAATCTGTTCTGTAGTCTCTGCAACTAATTCTGCCCCAATGAGTGTAGTTTCACCTGCCTCAGTCCAACATACAGGACATCTACAAGGCCTACCATACAGTGCCATGAAAGGTGCCATCTGTAGACTTGCTTGGTAGTTGTTGTTATATGAGAACTCCACTAATGGGAGGTGGTCTTCCCAACTTCCCTCAAAGTCGAGCACGCAAGCTCTCAACATGTCCTCCGAAGTCTGTATGTTTCTTTCGGACTTACCATCTGTCTGTGGGTGAAAAGTTGTGTTGTATAATAAATCTGTCCCCATAGCCGCTTGTAAACTTTGTTAGTGCCTCAGCTTGGCCGAGTCCCTGTTGTCATTCTCATGACTCGAGGAAAAAGCACTTGTCAAGAAGCTTGAAGACTCAAGATGATCAAATAAGAAGATCATGCTCCACCAAGCTCAAAGATTATCAGTATGGCAATCACAAAACCAGGTATATGGCCATAGATGACCTTAGGTAGAACCCTTACCTGAGAGAGGACTATTCCTAGGCTTAGTTGCATATGTTGGTAATTAACGTAACTTGCTTAGAGATGAAGTTGAACAGTGAAATGGAAGTGAACTTGGAAATATGAATTATGTTCACTGTCGGCTGGACCAGTCTATCTCACTGACCCCTCAGTGGAGATAGGACGTACCCATCGTGGTCAAAGATTGGTCGGCCAGATTGAAAAAGGTTCTAGAACTTCTAACTGTCATTCTGGGTGTGCCTCTGACCTGAGAGTCTCGTATGCATCGACCCTCGGTGATGAACTTAAACTACCCCTCGTGGTCGACGACTCGTCGGTAAAAGACTTGTGAGTTCTGGACTGTGAACTCAAGTAGGCTCTCGAGTAAACATACAACTTGGTGATTCAAGACCTATCGAGAGTAAAAGGACCGACCCCTCGGTAAAGTGCGACTGTTCGGTCTGGGTTTGACTAGTTTTTGTCTTGAAACTCTGTCAGCATGGAGTTGCCCGAAATCGAGCCTCTCGTATGAACCTACCTCTCGGTACCATGACTGTCGACCCATCGGCGACACCGACATGTCGACTGGGAAGTAATTATACCGTTAGGACTGCATTTAATGCGCAACGGTCGGGTGGTTGAACGGTAATAAATATGAACACCGACTAGACAGTATGAAAACCCGTTAAGACTCCTCTATAAATATGAATGTTGTATGATCATTTGTGTATATTCTTTGAACCAAGAAAAATCATACACTCCGAGGAACGATCATCTCTCTTGTGCCTATACCAAAATCAAATACTCAATCTTTGATTAAGATTGTGAGAGAGAAAGAAAGTGAAGAAGCTAAGACATAAACTAGGACTTGAACCAATCTTCCTAGTTCTCCTGAAATTGTGATTGATATACGACGTCTACAAGAAAGAGCGTCAACCCATCTTGAGTGAATCTTTGAGAAACAACATCATCACGAAAAGAGATACAAGGCAAGTGCTTATTGGTTTTAAATTTTTCTTTAACACATTTGTCCTGAAAGTGTATTAAGGGAGACTTGCTTCGGAACCACTATAAAAAATTCTAGAGCGTCGTCTCTTGAACATGGTGGGTGGAATTTCTAGCCTATTAAGTGAGGTGGAATTCCTACTCTAACTGTAACGGTGTAACTCCCCACATAGTAAATTTGGAGATAGCTCAGGGTTGAGCGAGTCCTAACAGTGGATGAAGGTTGGTTAACCGAACCATTATATATCTTGTGTCCTTGACATTGTGGTGTTAGAGCTAACTTCTTATATTGATTGTTTAATTACTTTTGCTAACACACACTTGATTATTATATCAACTACACTTATACTAATCAATCGAGTTAATTTTAAAAGGAGCAACGATTTGAGATTGACCTATTCAACCCCCCCCCCCCCCTCTCTAGGGTCAGTCGTGTTCTAGCACATTCGGAATTTCAAACTTTGACATACTCTTCCGATGAATCTATCTTCACGGTCCGATATGATAGTCTTGGGTATTCCATGCAATCTAACAATGTCCTTGATATAATGTCTACCCTAACTTTCCGACGAGTTTGTTATTTTGATAGGCATGAAGTGTGTAGACTTCGTGAGGCGATCAATCACAACCGAAATTGCATCGTTGCCTTTGGAAGATCTGGGCAATCCTGTCACAAAGTCCATGGTAATGTGTTCCCACTTCCACTATGGTATGGAAATGAACTTCATTAAACTGGGTGGTCTCATATGTTCCACTTTGACTCGTTGACATGTGAGACATTTGAAAACAATGTATGCAGCATCTTTCTTAAGTCCGGACCACCAATATTGTCTATTGAGATCTTGGTACATTTTTGTGCTCTTGGGGTGTATTGAGAATATTGACTGATGTGCCTCTTTCAATAATTCCAACCTACAATCCTTGGGTACGTATATCCTACCTTGGTACATAAGGCCCTGCCCCAGCTGTAATTTCCACTTTTCAACTGTCTTTTCTCTTGCTTCTTTTTCCCATATTTCGATCAATTCTGAACTTGACCTTTGTGCATGTTCTATCTTCGATGTCATAATAGAGTGTACTATAAGATTGTACACACATCCCCTATTAGATATTTGAAGGTTCAGGTTTCTAATTGCAGACATCATCTCCCATTCTTGTCTCATCAAACTAGCCATTGTTTCATGGCTCATACGACTGAGTGCATCCGTAACTTTGTTTGCCTTGCCCGGGTGATAATGGAGAGAAAAATCATAATCCTAGAGATAGTGCTCCTCTGTCTCATGTTGCGCTCTTTCTATCCAAACAAGTATTTGAGACTCTTGTGATCGGAGTAGACTTCAAACTTTTCTCCATAGAGATAGTGCTGCCCGCTTTTGAGTACAAACACCACTACGGCTAACTCAAGGTCATGGGTGGGATAGTTCCACTGATGAATCTTTAGCTGTCTAGAACCATAGGACACTACATGTACACCTTGATTGAGAGACCATCCCAATCCTTCACCTGAAGCATCACAATACACTGTCTACCCTTTGCCTCGTTCTGGAATGATCAAGATGGGAATTGTTATCAGCCTTTCTTTCAGCTCTTCGAACCTCCTATAGCATTGATATGTCCACTCGAACTTGAATCCTTTCTGAGTCAATCGGGTGAGTGGGGCCTTAATTTCTGAGAAGTCCATGATAAACTTGCGGTAGTACCCCGCAAGACCGAGAAAACGTCTTATCTCTATGACATTCTGAGGTGGTTTCCAATCTTTCAACGCAGCTACCTTTGTCGGGTCTGCTTCTATCCCTTCCGTTGTCACTATGTGCCCCAAGAAGTTGACTTTAGACAACCAGATTCACATTTACTTGCCTTGGAAAACAATCTGTTGTTTCTCACCGTATCCAAGACAATCCGCAAGTGTTCGGCATGTTCTGCTTCACTTGTGGAGTAGATTAGAATGTCATCTATGAATACAATCACAAACTTGTCTAAGTAGGGGCAGAAGATCCGATTCATTAAATCCATAAAGACTTTCGGCGTAATTGTCAATCCGAAGTGCATCACCACATAGTCATATAGCCCATATCTGGTTCTAAATGTTGTCTTTTCTATATCCTCTTCTTTAACCCTGGTCTGATGATAACCTGACATGAGGTCGATCTTGGAGAAGTGACTAGACCCTCTTAGCAGATCGAATAAGTCATCAATTCTCGGTAGAGGATATTTGTTCTTGATTGTGACTTGATTGAGGCACCGATAATCCACACACATTCTTAGGGAGCCATCTGTCTTCTTGACAAACAATGAAGGTGCTCCCCATGACGAAGTACTATGTCGGATGAATCCCTATTGTAATAGCTCATCAATCTGCTTCTTCAGTTCGGACATTTCTGCTGGTGCCATCCTATAATATTGGAGTGAAACAGGTGTGGTGCTAGGGAACAATTTGATTTCAAAATCAATCTCTCGCTTGGGAGGTAAACCTAGGAGTTATGTTGGAAAGACATCAGCATAGTCTTTCACTATTGCCGGTAAGGTCGAAACCAGTCAATCTTCCAATCTGATGTTGTTTAACAAAACCCGTCTGACTTCATCTTGAGGCTTTCCATAGATAGACATTTTCTGGGTGTCCCCATACGCAATGAATCTTTGTCCCTCTAGTTACCAAAATGTTACTCTCCTGCGATAACAATCGATGCATACTTGATAGGTACTAAATCAATCCATGCCGAATATCACATCATACTTAGTTATACCCATTACTAAATAGTTGAACTCAAACTGGAAATCAGCCAATTCAGTATTGACAGAAGTGCAAATCAATCCAAGTGATGCGTCGCCAACAGGTGATATGATAGTAAGAGTAAATGACAAGTGTTGTACTAATATACCCGTAACAGAAACAATGGATGTAGCCAAGAAAGAATACGATGCTCCAAAGTCAAATAATGCAACAACATGTGAACTACCGATAATGGCCATACCTCGGATCACAGAATGATCAACTATCTCTGGTATGGGGACAAGGGAATATAGTCGTCCCGAAGCTGCTGGCACTGGGGTTTGTCTTGGTTGAGCATGTGACCGAGACATGTGGGTCTAAGCTAGTCTACTTGGCAGACAATAAAATGTCCGTGTTGGAGGTCCTTGGCAAAGCTGAGGACAGTTTCTCCTGATATGATCTGTCTGCCCACACTGGAAGCATGACAAGGTGTTTCTAGAAGACTACGTGGCTGATGTTGTAATACCCTGCCCCAGATTAGGCGTGTTTTAGCTTAATATTTCCTATTTAACCGGTTAATCTTGAGGATTACGGTTAGGGCTTTGAGGCAAGCCCAAGTGTGGCCCAATTCGAGCTCGTGAGCTCAGTGATCCGGCTCGTTGAGCTGGATGGGCATTTCGGTAATTTACCGCTTTGTATTATTAATTTTATAAATTATGTTATTATGTGTATAATATTGGTGGATAATATTCTCCTTAATAAAGGATTTGCATTTCTGATTTTAAAATAATTTTATTTTCAGAAAATATTATTTTAAATCCGCTCGTCAAAACCCTGAAAGGGAGTATTACTTATTTTAAAGGGTTTTGAAAATGAAATAAATTTTGAAATTAGTATTTTGTAGTAGATCATTTTAAGAATGGTCTAGTTATTCCATTTCACCTCAAAATGAGATTTCTAAATTGTTTATTTTAACATTTGTTTATTTAAGTAAATAAGGTTAAAATATGATTTTTGTTTAAATAAATGGTTTTTAATAAGAGATAAATTCCAAAAATTTTATGGTGACCAAGGTTTTCAAAACCCAACTTATCTGTAAGGTTGGATTGAGTTTTTGACCCTTTTAAAATCATGTTTTAGTTAAAAATCGACTTTTATTAAACCCAAGGACTAATCTGCAAAAGCTAAAAATGATAAAGGGCTGATTTGCAAACCCTTCTTCGGCACTGTAGCAGGCGTAAGCTGCTGCATGCAGCGGCCGACCGACCCCTTTTCCCGGCAATTTTTCCTATAAAAGGAACCCTCAGCCTTCGGTTCTAAACTCCCACAAAACCTTCTTCTCTCTCTGTCTCTCAGCCCAGCTGAAACCCGACCGGCGAGCCCCTTTCCCTCTCTATTTACCAGTTTTTCCAACCGAGAACTTTTGGGGAAAATTTTTCAGAAGACCAGATTTCAGGCCAGGAACTCAATTAAAGGTAACCATTGTATTCGTTTTCAAATTTCATTCAGTCTAGAATCAGGAAAATATGAATTTGACACTGTTTTGAGCAAAAAAATCCAGTTTCAAAGTCTAAGGAAATCCATGGGTTTCTCGTACCAGTAAGCTTTCGGTGCTAAGATCGGATGGCTTACTGAGTTTCATTCTCCAAACCTCTCCCTATGGAAAGAGGACACCTGGAGGAATCCATCGGACCTGTCAGATATAAAAATTGAATCCGGGAAACCCTCCATTTTCAAATTCGTTTTTCACGTTTTTCCAGCCATTCACTGTCTGTTGCTGAAGTGAACGGGAGGAAGAAGAAGGAAAAAAAAAGAAAAAAGGAAAAAAAAAATTAGATTATGCTGATACTTGTGTTTGTGATGTTGGTTCCCTTTAAAAAAAAATATATATATATATATATATATATATATATAAATAATTAATTAAATGATTGAATAAATAAATATTATTATTTTATTCAAAAAAAATTAAAATTTTGTTAGATTATGTGATGTGATGTTAGTACCCCATTTTGTTAATTAAAATTGTACTAACCCTCTTCTCTTATTATTTATAGTGTAAATACTATTGTATCCGCTTCCAAGCCGACCCTATTGGTCGGGCACTGAGTGATTCACTTTCAGGCCGACACTATAGTCGGGCACTGGGTAACCCTAATGTCTAACTCAAAATGTCAGATCTGGTCCTATCTAGAAGACAACCGAGAAGTGACCCGAGGATCTAGACCTAACTCAATACGTCAATCTGGTCAATGCCCAGAAGACAATATGAGTTTTGGACTGAGCCCCTTTCTATTATTATGTTAATTTAAAAAGGATAGAAACCAAGTAGGAGACTCAATTCCATGAACCCTAGTTATTTTGTGGGAAAACGTATGATTTCCAAACACTACGTATGTGTACGTATTTGTTATGTACATTGATTGTGCACTTGTGTGTTGTTTGAACAGAGACCGCGTAAACCACACATCATGGTGAGGGAACTTAACTCTGTAGATTTTGTAAACAGGTTTTATGATGAGATGAGTATTGAGCAATGAGTGGTTTCAGTTTTGATGAACCCACTCATGTGCCTAGACATGATGCACTATGGCAAGAGTGCTGATGATGATTGTGATATTACGATGTTGATCGTATGAGTATGTAAGACTGTTTCCACGTACCTGGGCTATTGAACCAATATCGGCCATATGAGAGATGGTTTATGTCTACTGGACCATGGGCGGACCATGCTGTCGTCAGTTGCTGACTTGAGGGTATCAGTATCAGCTATGTCAGAGCCGGAGATGTACTTGTAAGGATATATTTTGACCGTGTCGGGACTTAATACTGGTCTCAGCGTAGTCGGCAGGCGTTACGGTGGATGATAGCAGTAATTGATGATGTTGATGATTTATATGAGATTATGCTTATTGTTATCAAGCATGTGATATTGAACTGTTGCTAACCTGTTATATCTTTACTTAAACTGCATTGTTATATTTCCTTCACTGGGCTAGTTAGCTCACACCACTCACCTTTCAGGCGATGAACCCGAGGAGGAGGACCTTCTTTTTCAAGCTTAGGGTGGATAAGCTGAAACAGTGTTTTGGGATTCCCCCGGAGGGAGATACCCTGATCTTTTCCTGTTGGTTCTTGGAACCGTTGACTTTTATTAAGTACCGGATGTAGTACTTAATTTGTGTTAATTTGATGTACTAGGCTATGTTGCCTTTGTAGTGGTTTGAGACAATGCTTTGAATGTTGAAATAAGTGGTTGATTTTCTTATGCTATGTGTTGATGTTATTATATCTCTTTTGTGGGGTAGACTTATGGTATGTGTTTGAGTCCACATGTTGGGATCATGTGTGACCTCTGGGCCTAACTGTTGATTTGGCCCAGTTAGAATGCTTGTGAGTTGGTTTAGTTTATCTTTCAAAAAAAAAATTAGTCGCGTTTCAGGCCCACCCTTCGGGTCGGGGCGTGACAGCTTGGTATCAGAGCGTAGGCTCAAACTCTAGGACTGTGATGGGTTACTATCTAGTTAGACTTGTTTTTGCCTTAGTATTGCTATTGTTTTTGACATCTTCTTATTTGGTGATACAGATATGTCAGGCAATACCGAGTACTTTGAGTACCGAGGGACCCCGAGCGACCCAATCATCTTGGATTCTTCAGATGACTACGGTGTGCCCAACTTCGACGAGGTTACACCTGGAGAAGAGATAGAAGTAGCATCCCTAGAGTACCATGTTGGTGCTGAGCCTGTAGGAGAAGAGGGAGATATCCCGATTCTCGAGGAGTCAGTAGGGGAGAACAGCTCGCCCGAGTATATTCCGGCTACTCTGCCTTCGGACGAGTACCCAGATTATATGTGTGAACTCTGCAATCAGGAGGGGCACAACTTTACCTACTGCCCCTATCCGACTGGTGTAATTTGCCTTGTTTGCGGACTCCGCGGGCATGGGAGTGCTAGGACTAATTGTCCTTACGTTGGAGGACCAGGGATTATACCCTGCTCAACGTGCGGAGTGTTCGGACACAAGTCTGAGGCCTGTCTGGACAACTTCTATTACTTTGGTGATGAGGCAGGATCTTCTTCGGAAGATTAGATTAGTGTTTGTTGGGGGCTTCGGGGAGTTTGTTTTTGTAAGGGTTGAGTTTTTGTTGTTTTGAAGGGTTTTCATACCCTACTAACCCTTAATCTTTTCAGTCTTTTGGCTCGAGTGTTGTTTGATACCGGTGCTTCGCATTCATTTATCTCTAGAACTTGTTGTGTTAGATTGGGTTTGAAACCGGTAGACGTAGTTAACCCGCTAATGATAGTTTCACATTTGGGTAAGAAGGCTTTGGCGAACCAAGAGTGTAGATCTTGTGTTTTGAAGATTAGCGGAGTGGAGTTGTCCTATGATTTTTTGGTTCTAGAAATGACGGACTTTGACATCATCCTTAGTATGAATTGGTTGTCTGTTTTTGGAGTCTTGATAGACTGCTCTCAGAGGAGAATCCGTGGGGTCTCCTCAACCGGTGAAATGTTTATGGAGAAGTTAGTACCCTATGAAAGGATGAAAGTCACTTTCTCTAGCCTTAGGGCGTATCCCGGTAGTGTGGTGGCAAGCATGGGTTAGGAAGATATAGGTGGTGTAGAGTCTGTTACTCCTCGGGTGGTGTGTGAGTTTATGGATGTTTTTCCTGATCAGTTGGCTGGACTACCTCCACGCCGAGAGATAGAGTTTGTTATAGACCTACAGCCAGGAACATCTCCAATTTCCATGGCACCTTATCGGATGGCGCCGACAGAGCAGAGAGAGCTAGCTACGCAGGTAGAAGAGCTTCTTAGGCTCGGTTTTATCCGTCAGAGCAACTCACCGTGGGGCGCACCTGCTCTTTTTGTGAAAAAAAAGGATGGATCGATGAGGATGTGTATAGATTACCGGCGGCTTAACCAGGTAACTATTAAGAATAAGTATCCGTTGCCTAGAATAGACGACCTCTTTGATCTTTTGAGGGGATCGAAGTGTTTTTCGAAAATCGATTTGAGGTCGGGTTACCATCAGTTGCGGATTCGAGAGGAGGACATTCCAAAGACTGTTTTTCGGACACAGTATGGCTTGTACGAGTTTGTTGTGATGCCTTTCGGTTTGACGAACGCTCCAGCTATGTTCATAGACTTGATGAATCGCATGTTTCGACCGTATTTGCGAGAGTTCGTGATGGTCTTCATCGACGATATCTTGATCGTTTCGTCATCAAAAGAGGAGCATGAGCGTCATCTGCGGATTGTTTTTCAAATTCTTCGGGAGCATCAGTTGTTTGCTAAGCTGAGCAAGTGTGAGTTTTGGTTGACTCAAGTGCAGTTTCTGGGACATGTGGTGTCTCCAAGAGGAATCTCGGTAGATCTAGCGAAGGTAGAGACCGTGAAGACTTGGGAGAGTCCCAAAAGCGTGTTCGAGGTCCAGAGCTTTCTGGGATTAGCAGGATATTACCGAAAGTTTATCCCGCACTTCTCTCAGATCGCAGTGCCGATGACTCTGCTGACGAGGAAGAACGTCAAGTTCGAGTGGAGCGAAGCTTGTGAAAGGGCATTCCAGGAGCTGAAGGAGAAGTTGACGATGTCTCCAGTGTTGGTGATACCCGAGCAAGGATAAGGTTACGATGTTTATTGCGACGCGTCCAAGTTTGGTTTGGGTTGTGTACTGATGCAAGAGGGGAAGGTAGTAGCTTATGGTTCCAGGCAATTGAAGGGACATGAGCAGAACTACCCGACTCATGATTTGGAGTTGGCAGCCGTTGTATTCTCGTTAAAGTTGTGGAGACATTACTTATATGGTGAGAAGTTCAATGTATTTTCTGATCACCATAGTCTCAAGTATATCTTCACTCAAAAAGACTTGAATATGAGGCAGCGTAGATGGATGGAGTACTTGGGAGATTATAACTTCAGTCTCTCCTATCACCCAGGGAAAGCCAACGTAGTGGCCGATGCCTTGAGCAGGAAGTCTCACAGCGACGTGGCAAGGATGGCATCCTTGCAGTGGAAGATGCTAGAAGTTCTGTCCGAGTACGATCTGGAGCTGATCGAAGGAAGCGGGTCAGCAAGAATCCATAGTCTGGTTCTGCAACCCGTGGTAGTTAGATTGGTGTTGGAAGGACAACAGAGCTACCCAGAAGCGAAGGAGTTGGCAACTCAGCTTTCAGGAGGAGCGACTCTAGAGGATTGGAAGATCAAGGCAGACGGAAGTCTAACTTTCAAAGATAGACTGTTTGTGCCAAAGTCGGACGAGTGCAGGAGAAAGGTGCTTGATCACTTTCATCGATCTGGCTTTGCAGTACATCCTGGTGGAACAAAGATGTATCGTAACTTGCGGCGACTTTTCTGGTGGAAAGGTATGAAGCGCGAGGTAGTAGATTTTGTGTCCAAGTGCCTAACTTGTCAACAAGTGAAGGCGGAACATCAACGACCTGGCGGAAAGATGCAACCTTTAGAAGTGGCTGAATGGAAGTGGGAGCATATCACGATGGATTTTGTAACTGGTTTTCCTAAGTCTCTTAAGAAGAACGACGCTATTTGGGTAATAGTTTATCGATTGACGAAGTCAGCTCACTTTTTGCCAATCAAGATGACGGATTCCTTGGCTACTCTAAGCAGACTGTATTTGAAGGAGATAGTCAGATTGCATGGAGTGCCTGTATCCATTGTATCTGATAGAGATCAAAGGTTTGTGTCAAGGTTTTGGCAAGGATTGCAAGAGGAGTTGGGGACTAAGCTGTGCTTCAGCACTGCTTTTCACCCTCAGACGGATGGTCAGTCAGAGAGAACCATTCAAACCTTAGAGGATATGCTAAGAGCTTGTGTGATGGATATGCAGGGGAGTTGGGAAGATCACTTGCCTTTGATCGAGTTCGTCTACAACAACAGTTATCACTCCAGTGTGCAGATGGCACCCTACGAGGCTCTGTATGGCAGACCTTGCAGGTCACCTCTTTGTTGGACAAAGGTAGGAGACAAAGCGCTGCTAGGACCTGATCTAGTGCGTGACACGTCAGAGCAAGTAAAAGTGATCAGACAGCGTCTCAAGACAGCCCAGAGCAGACAAAAGAGTTATGCTGACAAAAGGCGATGATGACCTTTGGAGTTTGCAGTTGGCGACCGAGTTTTCTTACGTGTGGCACAACGTCATGGAGTGCAGCGATTCAGGTGCAAGGGAAAACTATCACCTCGATATGTTGGACCCTTTGAGATCTTGAAGAGGATAGGTGAAGTGGCCTATCAGTTGGATCTTCCTCAGGTTTTGGAGAGAGTGCATAGTACGTTCCACGTGTCTATGTTAAGGAAGTACGAGCCTGACCCGTCGCATGTAATCAGTTTTGAAGAGATCAAAGTGTCAGAGGACTTAACTTTTGAAGAAGCACCAGTCAAGATTCTAGAGCGTCGGACTTAAGAGCTCAGGAGAAAGTCTATACCTCTAGTACAAGTGCTGTGGCAACATCGTGACGTGCAACATGAGAGGTGGGAACCCGAATCGACGATGCAGAAGCTGTACCCTAGCATGTTCTCTAGTAAAAAAGGTAGAGTTTGTTTTAAATTTTGGGACGAAATTTTCTTTTAGGGGGGGTAGGATGTAATACCCTACCACAAATTAGGCGTGTTTTAGCTTAATATTTCCTGTTTAACCGATTAATCTTGAGGATTACGATTAGGGCTTTGAGGCAAGCCCAAGTGTGGCACAATTCGAGCTCGTGAGCTCAGTGATCCGGCTCGTCGAGCTGGAGGGACATTTCGGTAATTTACCGCTTTGTATTATTAATTTTATAAATTATGTTATTATTTGTATAATATTGGTGGATAATATTCTCCTTAATAAAGGTTTTGCATTTCTGATTTTAAAATAATTTTATTTTCAGAAAATAGTATTTTAAATCCGCCCGTCAAAACCCTGAAAGGGAGTATTAATTATTTTAAAGGGTTTTGAAAATGAAATAAATTTTGAAATTAGTATTTTGTAGTAGATCATTTTAAGAATGGTCTAGTTATTCCATTTCACCTCAAAATGAGATTTCTAAATTGTTTATTTTAACATTTGTTTATTTAAGTAAATAAGGTTAAAATATGATTTTTGTTTAAATAAATGGTTCTTAATAAGAGATAAATTCCAAATTTTTTATGGTGACCAAGGTTTTCAAAACCCAACCTATCTATAAGGTTGGATTGAGTTTTTGACCCTTTTAAAATCATGTTTTAGTTAAAAATCGGCTTTTGTTAAACCCAAGGACTAATCTGCAAAAACTAAAAAATGATAAAGGGTTGATTTGCAAACCCTTCTTCGGCACTGTAGCAGGCATAAGCTGCCGCTGCATGCAGCGGCTGACCTACCCCTTTTCCTGGCAATTTTTCCTATAAAAGGAACCCTCAGCCTTCGGTTCTAAACTCCCACAAAACCTTCTTCTCTCTCTGTCTATCAGCCCATCTGAAACTCGACCGGCCGAGCCCCTTTCCCTCTCTGTTTTCCAATTTTTCCAGCTGAGAGCTTTTTGGGGAAAATTTTTCAAAATACTGGATTTCAGCCCAGGAACTCAATTAAAGGTAACCATTGCATTCCTTTTCAAATTTCATTTAGTCTAGAATCAAGAAAATCTGAATTTGACCTATTTTGAGCAAGAAAATCCAGTTTCAAAGTCTAAGGAAATCCATGGGTTTCTCGTACCAGTAAGCTTTCGGTGCTAAGATCGGATGGCTTACTGAGTTTCATGCTCCAAACCTCTCCCTATGGAAAGAGGACTCCCGAAGGAATCCATCAGACCGGTCAGATATAAAAACCGAATCCGGGAAACCCTCCATTTTCAAATTCGTTTTTTACGTTTTTCCGGCCGTTCATTGTCTGTTGCAGATAGTGAACGGGAGGAAGAAGAAGGAAAAAAAAAAATTAGATTATGCTGATACTTGTGTTTGTGATGTTGGTTCCCTTTAAAAAAAAAAAATATATATATATATATATATATATATATATATATATATATAATTAATTAAATGATTGAATAAATAAATATTATTATTTTATTCAAAAAAAAAATTAAAATTTTGTTAGATTATGTGATGTGATGTTAGTACCCCATTTTGTTAATTAAAATTGTACTAACCCTCTTCTCTTATTATTTATAGTGTAAATACTATTGTATCCGCTTCCAGGCCGACCCTATTGGTCGGGCACTGAGTGATTCACTTTCAGGCCAACACTATAGTCGGGCACTGGGTGACCCCGAGGTCTAACTCAAAATGTCAGATCTTGTCCTATCTAGAAGACAACCGAGAAGTGACCTGAGGATCTAGACCTAACTCAATAAGTCAATCTGGTCAATGCTCAGAAGACAATATGAGTTTTGGACTGAGCCCCTTTCTATTATTATATTAATTTAAAAAGGATAGAAACCAAGTAGGAGACTCAATTCCATGAACCCGAGTTATTTTGTGGGAAAACGTATGATTTCCAAACACTACGTATGTGTACGTATTTGTTATGTACATTGATTGTACACTTGTGTGTTGTTTGAACAGAGACCGCGTAAACCACACATCATGGTGAGGGAACTTAACTCTGCAGATTTTGTAAACAGGTTTTATGATGAGATGAGTATTGAGCAATGAGTGGTTTCAGTTTTGATGAACCCACTCATGTGCCTAGACATGATGCACTATGGCAAGAGTGCTGATGATGATTGTGATATTACGATGTTGATCATATGAGTATGTAAGACTGCTTCCACGTACCTGGGCTATTGAACCAATATTGGCCATATGAGAGATGGTTTATGTCTACTGGACCATGGGCGGACCATGCTGTCGTCAGTTACTGACTTGAGGGTGTCAGTATCAGCTAAGTCAGAGCCGGAGATGTACTTGCAAGGATATATTTTGACCGTGTCGGGACTTAATACTAGTCTCAGCGTAGTCGGTAGGCGTTACGGTGGATGATAGCAGTAATTGATGATGTTGATGATTTATATGAGATTATGCTTATTGTTATCAAGCATGTGATATTGAACTGTTGCTAACCTGTTATATCTTTACTTAAACTGCATTGTTATATTTCCTTCACTGGGCTAGTTAGCTCACACCACTCACCTTTCAAGTGATGAACCCGAGGAGGAGGACCTTCTTTTTCAAGCTTAGGGTGGATAAGCTGAAACAGTGTTTTGGGATTCCCCCGGAGGGAGATACCCTGATCTTTTCCTGTTGGTTCTTGGAACCGTTGACTTTTATTAAGTACCGGATGTAGTACTTAATTTGTGTTAATTTGATGTACTAGGCTATGTTGCCTTTGTAGTGGTTTGAGACAATGCTTTGAATGTTGAAATAAGTGGTTGATTTTCTTATGCTATGTGTTGATGTTATTATATCTCTTTTGTGGGGTAGACTTATGGTATGTGTTTGAGTCCACATGTTGGGATCATGTGTGACCTCTGGGCCTAACTGTTGATTTGGCCCAGTTAGAATGCTTGTGAGTTGGTTTAGTTTATCTTTCAAAAAAAAAATTAGTCGCGTTTCAGGCCCACCCTTCGGGTCGGGGCGTGACTAATGTTCTCTTGAGCTATGGACAACTCCTTTTTGTGTGCCCTAGTTGCCCGCAGTGATAACATGAGAACGTGCTACCAGTAGACTGTACAACAGATGCAGAAGTTGAAGGACGTGGTGCATTTGGTCGGAATTTCTTATGATGTTAGGAGGAACTTCCACCACCTTGTTTCCTTTTACGTTCCATGAAAGTTGCTGAGTTTGCCAGATCTTTCTCAATGGTGATTGCCTGGCTCGCTATCTTTGCATATGTCTTCGCCGTCGGGGATATTACCCATGACAGGATAGCGGGTCAAAGTGTAATAGCGCGGATTTTCAATGCAATAAATATATTGGCTATTATCTATTTTAATTGTTAAAAATTAAGTTTTATTTATGGAATGGATGTTAGATGGATAAAAGTTTGGGCAATGGCCCAAGTATGGTCCAATGGATCATGGATAAGATTAATTCTATTTAATTGGATCAATGTGGTCAATTGGGTCAAATGCCCAATTGGGACTCAATGGGTCAAGATGAATTGAGGTTTAGGGTAAATGGGTAAGGAATTGACTTGATCGGGTCATGGACCCGAATAAGATCTAAGGCATGGGGTCCACCTCATCAAGTGAGGTGGCAAGTGTAGGAGTTGACATCAAAGTGGCATAGCCAAGTGGGACCCAAGTCCACCTCATCAAGTGAGGTGGCGTGTGGTCTAAGGCCACATATAGGGCCGGCCACCATGGTTGACTTGGTCAACCATGGGTGAGTTCATGGGTGAATTCAAGAGAATCAAGTGAAGTGAGTTGAGTTAAATTAATTAATTAAAATCACCTAAGTTAGATGGAAATGAATTCAAATGCTTGATTTAGGAGAATGTCCATTTAAGTGAGTTGGATGGGTGGTGAGTCACATGGAAGATGAAAGGATTTAAAGTGAGTCAAAGGGGAGGTGGAGGGTTTCCATCTCATGGAAACCCTAGCCACCAAAACCTTTGGGTAGAGGGAATGTGCCATGTGTAAGGCATGTGTTCCCTTGGTTAGCGAACCAAAACCCTGAGGCTCTCATCTCATTCACTCTCTCCCTCTCACTCTTTGGCCAATCCTCTCCAAGACAAGAAAAGACTTAGGGTTTTTCCATCTCAACTCCTCTCCCTCTCACCAAAACCCTAGGGCCGACCCCTCTCTTTGAGACAAAAGAACTTAGAGTTTCCTCCCATTCTCTCCTCCTCTCCCTCTCTCAAACCTTCACCTAGGCCGAACCCTCTCTTAGGGTTTTCATCTTAAAACCTCTCCCTTTCAAGCAACACTCTTTGGCCGAAGATCAAGGAGGAAGAAAAAAAGACTAAGGAAGGAGGAGAACGGAGGAGCAAGAGGGAACAAAAGAAAACGGAGGAGTCGCGGAATCGGTATGTATTGCTTAACAAGATTTATTAATTAGAAAGAGGCTAAGGAAACCATGGTTTCGGCTATGATATGGCCGAAACCATGGGGTTCCATTTCGGATTGAAAATGGTTGGCCAAATGGTTATAGGCCATGGATTTGAAATCCATCCAAGGAATGTCAATGAGGTGACATAAAAGTGAAGTATGATACAAAATCTGAAATATGGCTTTTAGATGGAAAAATGGACAAAACCCTAATGGGTAAGATAAGTTATATAAATGAAGTTGTTAAGGACAGTATGTATGCATGACTTATGACAACATGCATGGAGAATGATCAAGGATCATGGTTCGGCCCTTGCATGGCCGAACCCTAATTTTTATGTATATGGATCACAGAGGACAAGAAGGGATTGGATGGGGTTCGGCCATGATGTATGGCCGAACCCCATCAAATGGTCTAAACATGTTGTGTATGATTTTAAGAGAAGACCATCCTCAAAATGATATGAAAATGGAGAATAGGATGAAAAGGAGAAAAAATGATGAACCATAGGGGTCGGCCATGATGTATGGCCGAACCCCATGGAAGGATGTTGGTGATTTTAAATGAGTTTTAAATGATGAAAATGATGGAAGAATGTTTATGGATCTAGAGTTGTTCTTAAATAAATGAACCATGGCTATCATGCTAAGAAATAAATGGAAAATGATAGACCATGGGTTCGGCCATGATGTATGGCCGAACCCCAGGGAAGAATGTTCATAGATCCAAACATGTTTTAAATAAATAATGTTGAACTATCAAGTTAGGAAATGAAAAGATGGAAATAAGAAACCATGGATTTGGCCATGTGTATGGCCGAACCCCATGAATCATTTTGATGAATCATTTTGTAGATCTATGTATGTTTAAGAGATTGAATGATCAAGCTAAGAAATGAGGGTTAAAATGGAAAGAAGATGGAATGAAAGAACCATGGGTTCAGCCATGGTGGATATTTTCATGGACCTAAGTGTGTTTCATCAAGTTAAATGTTTAACTATGGAATGTTAATAGATTAGGTAATCAAAGAATGGATGATGTTTGACCCAATGTGATTAAAGGATTAAAAAGGGATCAAAATCAAAAAGGTGAGGTTCGGCCATGTTGTATGGCCGAACCCTACTCATGGGTGATTGTGGACTTAAAACATATTTCAGCCCTAAAGAATGGCCGAAACCCCTTGGGGGTCTTAACCGGGCTAAGGACTATAATCGTAGGTGGAAAGGAACATGGAATGATGGAAATCAAATGGGACATCGATTTAATTTATTCATGTGTAATAAGGTAGCAGGATTTCACAAACGGATGTACGATCGGCTTGACGCGATCGGTGATCAGTTGTTCGACGAAAACGCAAGGACCCGATATTGGGACGTCGGTAGGATTCCTACCTTATTGAAAACCTATGGAATATGTATATGTGATGATTTTACTTCATGTTTTGATGATTTATTTTGGTATCAAAGTGCTATGTTTTAATAATGGGATTTCTATTATGAAATGGCATGTGTACACTTACATCTCATGCATGGCATGGGAGGGATCACATGAGGGGAGTCCACGCTCCATTTGGATAGCCGATAAACAAACGTGGGGAGGAATCCGCACCAATTTCGGATATGATGTTTAAAAAGAAAAGAGGAGTCCACGCTCTGTTCGGGGAGACCGATAAGGCATACATGGGGAGTCATGACAATACCTTGATGTCGCATATACATCAAGAGGAATATTATGTGATTGTGATATGGATGATGGGTGGGATTTCATGGCATATGACACCCATGGCATGGCATTGACTTGCATGGTTTTGGCATTATATATATATATATATATTTATGTGATTCTTCTTATACTAATCCATGTGTTGATCTTACTCGGAGTACCTACTGGGCGCGTTGTATAACGCCCTACTTCTACCTTAGATGATGACACAGGGAATGGACAGAGCGAAGGACGCGATCGAAGCCAAGCTTAGGAGCTTGGATAATCTAGTTCCATTTTATTTAAGTTTTTATTATGGACAATGTAATTTGAGTAATTGGCATGTTGGGACTGTAATAACTTAGACTATTTGCTATGGTTTGGATTTTAATTTTGGACATTTTAACTTAAAATGATTTTTATTAAGTGATGGACTTCCTTGCTATTTAAAATTGGATAGGATAGTAACTCTATTATAATTCCACACTATGTTTAATTCTGCATGTTTAGCCATATTACGTGTGAATCGTTTTAGTGGACTTAGTCCACGTACACGTAGGGTTGGCCAGTTAAGGGCCGGGATTTGGAAGCTCGGACTTAGCTCGTGTCGTGACGTCCCTCTCTCTCTCACTCTTTATTTTCAAAAAAAAAATAGACTCTGATTTTCGGCGAGTGGAAAAGGGCGGGGCGTTACACGAAGACCCTTGTTAAAGTTGCGGATCTTCTTCAGCTCAGTATCCACCATGTAATGAGCATAAGTGGACAATCGAGTGAACTCCACTTGGTAATCCGCAACTGACATGTTTCTCTACACCAAGTTTATAAATTTTTTTGCTTTGACTTCTTTCTCTTCTTCAGGAAAATAGCGTGCGAAGAATAGTTTAGTGAAATCTTTCCATGTCATATCCGTCAATAGCCCATCTTCTTCGACCATTTTCCACTACTTTCAAGCATCATTGATGAGTTGGGAGCTGGTTAGAAGGATTCGATCTTCCTCATCTGTGATTTTGAGTAACTTGAATGTCTGGGTGATGTTCTCCGCCCAATTTTCAGCTTCAATTGGTCTTTCTGTGCAATTAAACTTAGGAGGATGCTGTTGCTAGAAGTTTGTTACACTGGCTCGGTATCTAGTGTCAGTGGCTTGGGCCACGCCAGCCCCAGTCTAAGCTAACTGCATCATTGTATGTACCAGATTCTGCAGGAAGCTCTGAACTTCCAGTATTACAAGGGGAATATTCCCGCTACTCATCGGCACGTTCCGCGATTCATCACGTACGTCTTCCTCGAGGTGGTATTTTCCTATGTCAAGTAACGACCCTTAGAAATTTCCTCATTGGGTAACCTCATGAATACGTTCATTTCAATAAATGCATTCGTATCTCATCACATTTATCTACTTTCTTAGACCGGAGACATTCCTAAGTTGCCACTCCTGTATAAGTCATCATGTGATTAACACCTTTTATTCAAACTTCTATGGTTTATTCAAATTTAACTTAGGGAAAACCCTTACTTTGCTTTTCATTCGCTTTGATACCAACTGTAATGCCCCTCCCCCTAACCAACGACATCAGAGTAGAATTATATGGATATTTTAGTGGAGAGGGAGGCGAGCGCCACGACAGTGTGTCTGCACGGACTGCAGACATGACCCTCGACAGGCCCATCTAGTGTGTAACACCCCGGATTTTCAAGTTATGAATATTTATGGAAATTACCCATTTAAATTATGAATTAATGGATATGGCCCTTAGATGGGTAAGGTGTTGGGTCAATTGCCCAATTAAGACCCAACAGATTGTGGATATGGTTCAATTGAAATAAATGGGTGAGATTTATTTAATTGGGTCAAGGTTGTCATTTGGGTCAAATGCCCAATTGGGACCCAATGGGTCATGGTTGACTTGGTTCACCACCAAGTGAGTTCAAGCTTAATTAAATTAGGGTTGAATTAAGTTGGAAATGGAATCAAGTAATTGAGTTGATTTTAAGTGAGTTAACTAGAGTTGATTCAAAGATATGAGTTGAGTTAAGGAGGTGAGTTGAATGGGAGGTTAATGGGACTTCCGTCTTAAGTGAGTGGAGTGGGAAGATGAAGAGTTTTGTTGTTTCAAAAGACACCTTCAAGGGTTACACGTTGGAATGGTGGGAGTTTCATCTCATGGGATGAAACTCTAAAGGAAGCTTTAATGAGGGAGGTGAAAAGCCATGGTGGTTACAAAGGGGTATCACCAAAGGCCACCACCCTTGGCCGACCCTCATTGATCAAGACAAGGAAGTTGGAGGGTTTGATGTTATACAACACATGTCCAAGTGTACACGTTGGAACATGTAGGGTTTCCATCTTATGATGGAAACCCAAGGGTCATATGGTGGGGAGTTTCATCTCATGGGATGAAACCCCCAAAATAAGTATCAATGCGGAGGTGAAAGGTCATGGGAGTTACAAAAGGGCATCAACCCAAAGGACACCACCCTTGTCCGACCACTCTCATAGAACAAGACTTGGAGTCTCATCTCACTCTCCCACTCAAGGCCGACCACTCTCATTGAACAAAGGAGAGAACACTTAAAGTTTTTATCTTAAATCTCCTCTCTCTCTCCCTCTCTCAAACCTATACCTCTTGGTCGAACCACTCCTAAAGATTTTATCAAGATCAATCTTGGCCAAGGATCAAGAAGCAAGGAAGAAGAGGCTAAGGAAGGAAAGGAACAAGAAGGAGTGAAAAAAACTGGAAGAGTCACAGAATCGGTAAGTACTTGATAAGATTTTAATAAGTAGGAGATGGTAAGTGATCAATGATCATGGTTTGGCCCTTGCATGGCCAAACCCTAAGTTATATGTATGAGAACGATCAAGGACAACAAAAAAGGGATGGATGAGGTTCGGCCATGATGTATGGCCGAACCCCATCAAAAGATCAAATATGGATGTATGATCTTTTATAAGAAAATGATGAACCATAAGGTTCGGCCATGATGTATGGCCGAACCTCATGGAAGAATATCATTGGTTTAAATGGTTTTAAAGGTGGTTAAACCATGGAAAGGTATTAAGGTTTTAAAAGGGTTTAAATGATGGAAATAGTGGAGGAATGTTAATGGTGGTACATGGGTCTAAATGATGTAAAGGGTGGAGAACTATGGACCATCGGGTTCGGCCATGGTGTATGGCCTGAACCCCATGGAGAAAAATTAATGGATGTACTATGGATCCTAGGGTTTAATTGATGAATCTAAGTATATGATTAAACCTCCCATGGAGGGACTTGGTTATGGATCTAGTGTTGGGAATGATTTAAGAAAAAGAAGGAAAGAAATGACATCATGGGTTCGGCCATGATGAATGGTCGAACCCCATAAACCATTTTAATGGGTCATATATGGATTATGTCAAGATTAATGAATCATTTGTGAATCTATGATTATGGATCAGTTATGGACCTAAGATTATAAAGGAGTTAAAGGAGAAGATGGAAATTGAGACATCATGGTTCGGCCATGGTATATGGCTGAACCCCATGGACTATTTTTAAAAAGGTCCATTTAGATATCTATGTATGATTTAATAAATGAATGCTAGGAGATGGAAGGATTTTAGTATGGGTTTTACATTGATGGATCATTTGTGGATCCATGCATGAAATGTGTAATTATGGATCTATGTTTTGGATCTAAGTATGAGGTGATGGAAATAATGGCTAAGATGTAAATGGGATGAGAATGATGGACCATGGGTTTGGCCATACGAGAAGGTTTTTATGGACGTAGGGCTTTTGCATGTTAGATGATTAACTTATATGTGTGTACGGATTGATGAACCAAAAGATGGCATGATCTTGGACTTAATTAAAAGATCAAAGGATTAAAAAGAGGGACCCAAAACCAAGTGATTGAGGTTCGGCCATGTTGTATGGCCGAACCCCACTAAGTTGTGTTTATGGACTTAGACATAATTGGAAATCAAATGGAAAATGGGCTTTTATTAATTGATATGTACTAAGGTAACGAATCTCACAAGCGGTGTACGATAGGCTTGATGCGGTCGGTAAGCAGTTTCGGACAAAAACGCAAGGACACATAACTTTGTCATTGATAGGATTCCTACCTCATTGATACCATGGAATATGTATGATGGTTTTAATTCATATTTTGATGAGTTATTTTGTATAAGTGATATGTTTTCAAGTACGGAATTTAAATGCTATGATTTGTATTATTACATAGCATGTAGTCATTTGCATCTCATGCATGGCATGGGAGGATGAAATGTAATCGGAGTCCACGCTCCATCGGGGCGTCCGTAAGGCAACGGTGGGGGATACCTTGATGAGGAGCATTCCATCAAGAGGAAGACCTTTATGTGCATTATCCCATCAAGAGATAACCGGAGGACACACTCCGTCGGGGAGTCCGTAAGGCAACTGTGGGGATACCTTGATGATGAGTTTTCCATCAAGAGGATACTATGTGTTTTGGTGATATGGGTGATGGGTGGGACTCATGGCATATGAAACCCATGGCATGGCATTATATCAGCATGATTATGATCTCTATTATCATGCACTGTTTCTGGTTTTATCTATATGATTGGATCTCTATTATCATACACTGTTTTGGATATGATGTTTTACAGATACAACATGTTGTATTATATCTGAATTTTTATACTAACCCATGTGTTTGACCCTAATTGGAATACCTACTGGGCGCGTTGTCTAACGCCCTACTTCTAACCTAGTTGATGATACAGGGAATGGACGGAACGAAGAACGAGATTGGAGCCAAGCTTAGGAGCTTGGATGTTTTAGTTTCATGTTAATTAAGTTATTCATGGACAATGTATTTTGAGTAGCTAGTATTGGGAATTGTAATAACGTAGATTATTTGCTATGGTTTGGAATGTTAATTTTGGATATTTTAATGTTTGATAATTATTATTAAGTGATGGACATCCTTGTTATCTAAAATGGAATAGAATTGTTATTCTACTATATTTCTGCATCTATGATTATTCCGCATGTTAACTTGAGTACGTGTGAACCGTTTTAGTGTAACGCCCCTCCCTCTCAGAGAAATCAGAGTCTAATTTTTTTTTTAAATTATAATAAAACATCGAAAGAGAGCGGGCGGCATCACGACGCTAGTTAAGTTCAGACTACTCAAGTCTGAACCTTAACTGGCCACCCATGTGTACATTACCCATCCATTATAATTTGACCCTTATAATATGTTCATAGGATCTTAGTTTGAGCAATGGGCCCCACTATTTTCTCATTTAACATCATAATTATTAAATTCACCAAATCCAGGGGCATTTTCATAATTATCCATTTCATTGAGAAATTGGGGTGTTACATTTAGTGGACTTGGTCCACGCATACGTATGGTTGGCCAGTTAAGGGTCGGGTTTTGGAAGCTCAGACTTAACTCATGTCGTGACGTCCCCGCTCTCTCTCACTCTTTTTTTCAAAGAAAAAAATAGACTCTGAGTTTCGGCATAGTGAAAGAGGGTGGGGCGTTACAGTTAGTATCAGAGCAAAACGGGAATGATGAATCTTTCGAAGTAAGATTAAGACGGTATCATGTCTCACTGACAGATAAGAATCCCAACTGACCGACTCTTCGGAGTCCTCTGCACGGGGCCGGATTAATTTACTTCGTTAGACTCAGACTGAAGCATTCAATCTGAGAATACTTGATAAAAAAGGAATGATAGCAAAGGAAGTACAGTCACTATAAATTGGAAGTATCGAACATAGCAAAATAGGTGATATTTCCCCGATTTCGCCAAAAAGAGAAACAAACACTTGATACATAGGAAGTTTCCCCAACAACAAAGAAATACAAAGAGTGTTTATTTGGCAATTTCCCGAAACAAGAGACATTATGTGATACATAGGGAAATTCCCCAAAACAAAGATTAGTTTGATTAGAACTGCGGTTGTCATTGATATGCTTTTGTTGTTGTGATACAGATATGTCGCGCAACATAAAGTATACAGAGTTGGGGCACAGAGGAACCCCTAGCTGTCCTATAGATCTGGTTTCTTCTTCCAACAACTCCAGCAGGCTAGACCGCGCTTGTGGAAGTTAACATAGACGTCCAGGTAGGATCCCCCGAGGATGTCGAAGTGAATCTAGCCCCTATTCCAGAAAGAGCATATGGGAGATATCCCAATGATAAGAGAAGCCGTAGGGGAGATAGTGCCCGGGTATATGTGCGAGTTGTGCAACCAGGAAGGGCACAACTCTACTTTCTGCCCCTACCCCCTTGAGGTTATTTGCCCTATTTGTGGACTTCATGGGCACGGGAAGGAGAGGACTAACTGTCCTTACATTGAGGGACCAGGAATAATACCCTATCTGACTTGTGGAGTGTTGGGGCACACGTCGACGACATGCCCTGACAACTTCTTCAATTTTGGTGATGATGCAAGGCCTTCTACGGAAGGTTAGGCTGAGAAGTGGTAAGAAAAAGTCAGAAAAAAGGGGAGACTTTGGAAGGGTTGTGGGTACGTTTTGTTCTTTGAAGGGTTTTTTTAACCCTACCAACCCTTGTGATGGAAGTTTGAAGGATTTTTAATAAAGTATGCAACCTTAAGAGTTCATGAGGACTTTGGCACTGAGATGTATGTGACTAAGTCATTTGATTATATTGAGACGTGGTATGGGTGCGTCCCTCACGTGATATTGATGATTGAGACCGTGGGAGCCTCGATACGAACATACGGAGACTTGGTCTCGTAAGGTTGCCGTTTAGGAGTGGGTCCCTCACATGCTACGCACTGGAGGGCGCTCTCACGGCTATTTCGTACACTTAATGTTCGTTGATGCGCAAAGCTAGATACTATATTACCCCATGGGGGTGGTGCTAGCTTCGTTAGACGCGGTTCGACCGCCTTAGAGCTTGACTGAGTCACCCTTGGGGTGAAGGGATGCAGGGCGAGGTAGACTTGATCACGTTGGACGTGGGTCTTCCGTTTAGTAAGTCATGAGCCCTAAGTCTTGCTAAGGGGTCGGGGTATATTTATGATTTGATATTGTTGCCACAATCACGAAGTAATTCAGTTCGAGTGTTGTTCCTACGGATAGAATATCTCACTGGTAGATGATGTGCCCTGGATTAATTATGCCCAAGGATGGATTATGCCCATGGAAGGATTATAATCATGGATGGTTATTAACCATGGATAGATGATACTCACTGATAGAGTGATACCAGGGATGGATATGTATAACTGTGGATGATAATTCCCATGGTGGTTTGGACTAATGCCAGTATCGGTATCGTAGAAGTTTTGAACAAAAGGATGTTAGTCACATAGTGATTTATGTGCAAATGAAGATACGCTTACTTTTGGAGATGTACTTAGTGGAAAAGTTACGAGTCTAGTGAAACTCGATTGGAAAGCTATGGGCGACTGTCGAGTTAGACTGATCACCTGACTCTGTAGTTAGCCAATGGAGTTCCAGGAGAGTGTAGCTAGAAACCTAGTTAAAATGGAATCAGCGAAAGCCTTGAGCATAAGTTTACATTGGCAGGTTACCTCACTAACAAATTTCAATGAGGAGCATGCTCATCACTAACCTCACACAGAGAGTAGACGAATGAACATATTGAGCAGTATGTATGGAAAATATCTTGGTAGCAGATAAAGTGAAAACAAAGTACATTGATCTACGTGAGATCACAATTGGGCTCACGAGAAAAGGATATAACATGAGGCAAAACAAAAGGTGTTACGGAACCGAGCGATTCAATTCTTCAAGGTGGTGTGGGATCGACATGGTAATGAGAACAGCTCACCCTGAGCTATTTATGTATTCTGTTTGAAACCCTACTTCGCTCGATTTTCAGGACGAAAATTTTAAAAAGAGGGTTCTATTGTAACACTCCGGATTTTCAAGTTATGAATATTTATGGAAATTGCCCATTTAAATTATGAATTAATGGATATGGACCTTAGATGGGTAAGGTGTTGGGTCAATTACCCAATTAAGACCCAACGGATTGTGGATATGGTTCAACTGAAATAAATGTGTGAGATTTATTTAATTGGGTCAAGGTTGTCATTTGGGTCAAATGCCCAATTGGGACCCAATGGGTCATGGTTGACTTGGTTGACCACCAAGCGAGTTCAAGCTTAATTAAATTAGGGCTGAATTAAGTTGGAAATGGAATCAAGTAATTGAGTTGATTTTAAGTGAGTTAACTAGAGTTGATTTAAAGATATGAGTTGAGTAAGGAGGTGAGTTGAATGGGAAGTTAATGGGACTTCCATCTTAAGTGAGTGGAGTGGGAAGATGAAGAGTTTTGTTGTATCAAAAGACACCTTCAAGGGTTACACGTTGGAATGGTGGGAGTTTCTTCTCATGGGATGAAACTCCAAAGGAAGCTTTAATGAGGGAGGTGAAAAGCCATGGTGGTTACAAAGGGGTATCACCAAAGGCCACCACCCTTGGCCGACCCTCATTGATCAAGACAAGGAAGTTGGAGGGTTTTGATGTTATACAACACGTCCAAGTGTACACGTTGGAACATGTAGGGTTTCCATCTTATGATGGAAACCCAAGGGTCATATGGTGGGAAGTTTCATCTCATGGGATGAAACCCCCAAAATAAGTATCAATGAGGAGGTGAAAGGTCATGGGAGTTACAAAAGGGCATCAACCCAAAGGACACCACCCTTGTCCGACCACTCTCATAGAACAAGCCTTGGAGTCTCATCTCACTCTCCCACTCAAGGCCGACCACTCTCATTGAACAAAGGAGAGAACACTTAAAGTTTTTATCTTAAATCTCCTCTCTCTCTCCCTCTCTCAAACCTATACCTCTTGGTCGAACCACTCCTAGAGATTTTATCAAGCTCAATCTCGGCCAAGGATCAAGAAGGAAGGAAGAAGAGGCTAAGGAAGGAAATGAGCAAGAAGGAGTGAAAGAAACCGGAGGAGTCGCAGAATCGGTAAGTACTTGATAAGATTTTAATAAGTAGGAGATGTTAAATGATCAAATATCATGGTTTGGCCCTTGCATGGCCAAACCCTAAGTTATATGTGTGAGAACCATCAAGGACAACAAAAAAGGGATGGATGAGGTTTGGCCATGATGTATGGCCGAACCCCATCAAAAGATCAAATATGGATGTATGATCTTTTATAAGAAACTGATGAACCATAAGGTTCGGCCATGATGTATGGCCAAACCCCATGGAAGAATATCATCGGTTTAAATGGTTTTAAAGGTGGTTAAACCATGGAAAGATATTAAGGTTTTAAAAGATTTTAAATGATGGAAATAGTGGAGGAATGTTAATGTTGTAAATGGGTCTAAATGATGTAAAGGGTGGAGAACTATGGACCATGGGTTCGACCATGGTGTATGGCCGAACCCCATGGAGAAATATTGAATTATTTACATGTATTTAGATCATGGAAATAAGGAAGAATGTTATTGATTTTTAAATGGTCTCAAATGTTATAATGATGAAGAATGATGGACCATGGGTTTGGCCATGGTGTATGGCCGAACCCCATGGAGAAAAATTAATGAATGTATTATGTATCCTAGGATTTGATTGATGAATCTAAGTATATGATTAAACCTCCCATGGAGGGACTTGGTTTATGGATCTAGTGTTGGGAATGATTTAAGAAAAAGAAGGAAAGAAATGACATCATGGGCTCGGCCATGATGAATGGCCGAACACCATAAACCATGTTAATGGGTCATATACGGACTATGTCATGATTAATGAATCATTTGTGGATCTATGATTATGGATCAGTTATGGATCTAAGATTATAAAGGATTTAAAGGAGAAGATGGGAATTGAGACATTATGGTTCGGCCATGGTATATGGCCGAGCCCCATGGACTATTTTTAAAAAGGTCCATTTAGAGATCTATGTATGATTTAATAAATGAATGTATATGCTAGGAGATGGAAGGATTTTAGTATGGGTTTTACGTTGATGGATCATTTGTGGGTCCATGCATGAAATGTGTAATTATGGATCTATGTTTTGGATCTAAGTATGAGGTGATGGAAATAATGGCTAAGATGTAAATGGGATGAGAATGATGGACCATGGGTTTGGCCATGGTGTATGGCCGAACCCCATGGAGAAGGTTCTTGTGGACGTAGGGTTTTATGAATGTTAGATGATTAATTTATATGTGTGTATGGATTGATGAACCAAAAGATGGCATGATCTTGGACTTATTAAAAGATCAAATGTAACAGCCCGGCTCATAAAAAGGGCTTGGGGATCGGCCAACAAGATATTGTCCGCTTTGGGCCCACACGCGCACACAAGTGCACATGTGCGAGCCCGCACGGTTTTTTGGATCGGACCCGGCCCAAGTCCGGGTCCAAAACGCGTCTTGTTAGTTTGAGGGAGCAAGGCTACTTATAAACCCCCTCTCAAACTCCTCAACTTCCGATGTGGGACTTTCCACAACTCCCACTCATTGTTGGGCTGTCGGATCCGACCGGCCCACTCTGCTGGCCCGTCCTACAGGGCCCAGTTTCACTTGGATCAGCCTATCTAGGGCCTGGCCTCTGGCTCATGGGTCAGGATATCACAATCCACCCCCTAAAGCCTAGAGCCGCCCTCAGCTCGATCCAATGAACCCAGTGGAAGGCAGTAAGCCCACACAGTCCGAGTGTAGAACTCGGAGCTCTAATACCATTTGTAACAGCCCGGGCCGTAAAAAGGGATTGGGGATCGACCAACAAGATATTGTCCGCTTTGGGCCCAAACGCGCACACACGTGCACATGACGCGAGCCCGCACGATTTTTTGGATAGGACCCGGCCCAAGTCCGGGCCCAAAACGCGTCTTGTTGGTTTGAGGGAGCAAGGCTACTTATAAACCCCCTCTCAAACTCCTCAACTTCCGATGTGGGACTTTCCACAACTCCCACTCACTGCTGGGCTGTCGGACCCAACCGGCCCACTCTGCTGGCCCGTCCGACAGGGCCAGTTTCACTTGGATCAGCCTATCTAGGGCCTGACCTCTGGCTCATGGGTCAGGATATCACATCAAAAGATTAGAAAGAGGGACCCAAACCAAGTGAGTGCAGGTTCGACCATGTTGTATGGCCGAACCCCACTAAGGTGTGTTTATGGACTTAGACATTATTAGAAATCAAATGGAACATGGGTTTTGATTAATTGATATGTAATAAGGTAACGGATCTCACAAGCGGTGTAAGTCGACTTGACGCGATCGGTAAGCAGTTTTCGGACAAAAACGTAAGGACACATAAGTTTGTCATTGGCAGGATTCTTACCTCATTGATACCATGGAATATGTATGATGGTTTTAATTCATATTTTGATGAGTTATTTTGTCTAAGTGATATGTTTTCAAGTATGGAACTTTAAATGCTATGATTTGTATTATTACATAGCATGTTGGCATTTGCATCTCATGCATGGCATGGGAGGGATGAAATGTAACAGGAGTCCACGCTCCGTCGGGGCGTCCGTAAGGGCAACCGTGGGGGATACCTTGACTAGGAGTATTCCATCAAGAGGAAGACCTTGATGTACATTATCCCATCAAGAGGTAACCAGAGGCCACACTCCGTCGGGGCGTCCGTAAGGCAACTGTGGGGATACCTTGATGATGAGTTTTCCATCAAGAGGATACTATGTGTTTTGGTGATATGGGTGATGGGTGGGACTCATGGCATATGACACCCACTGGCATGGCATTATATCAGCATGATTATGATCTCTATTATCATGCACTGTTTCTGGTTTTATCTGTATGATTGGATCTCTATTATCATACACTGTTTTGGATATGATGTTTTACAGATACGACATGATGTATTATATCTGGAATTTTTATACTAACCCATGTGTTTGACCCTAATTGGAATACCTACTGGGCGCGTTGTCTAACACCCTACCTCTACCCTAGTTGATGATACAGGGAATGGACAGAACGAAGGACGAGATCGGAGCCAAGCTTAGGAGCTTGGATGTTTTAGTTTCATTTTAATTAAGTTATTCATGGACAATGTATTTTGAGTAGCTAGTATTGGGAATTGTAATAACGTAGATTATTTGCTATGGTTTGGAATGTTAATTTTGGATATTTTAACGTTTGATAATTATTATTAATTGATGGACATCCTTGTTATCTAAAATGGAATAGAATTGTTATTCTATTATATTTCCACATCTATGATTATTCCGCATGTTAACTTGAGTACGTGTGAACCTGTTTTAGTGGACTTGGTCCACGCACACGTATGGTTGGCCTGTTAAGGGTCGGGCTTTGGAATCTCGGACTTAGCTCGCGTCGTGACGTCTCCACTCTCTCTCACTCTTTTATTCAAAGAAAAAAATAGACTCTGAGTTTCGGCATAGTGAAAGAGGGCGGGGAGTTACATAGTGGGTGCGCACGGACAGTAAGTCCATTATCACATTAGCAACACACTAATAAAAACTTGCGGAGGCATATAAAAAATATTTAATGCATTTGAATGATAACCATTCACATTCAAAAGCAAAGTGTAAGGATCCCACATAAGTTAAATTACAAATATCAAGTCTAACACAAATATCAAGGACTTTATACATCAATAATTATATTTCCATTCTCATAACTCCTACAAAATACATTCTCTCAAAACACTTGGCAATGGCGGTGCAGGCCTTGGGGGATTAGTCTTGTTGGATCAATACCTCAAGGATACCTCGTTATAAAAAAAAAGATAAACAAAATAACAAAATGAATTAAGTCCTCTTCCACAAAATGTACGCCGTCCCTTTATCTCGGTCTCATGTGTCCCATCCCATGCAAATGCATGAAGTCCATGTCCATGCAATGATATCAAATCCATTTGACAATATACAAAATAATTCATATTTTCCATACTTGAAACTACAATTTATCAAATCATCATCAAAATATATATTTAAATCAATTTATAGAACTTTGAATCAAATATACATTTATAGTATCACTTTGGTATTCAAACAGGTAGGAAAACCTACTTGATTGGAGATAAATCGATGGGGAGGACGAATCACGAAACGAATTGTACACCTCTAACTCATCTTCTAGTCCTTCAGTTATTTCCGTGGATTAAGACACAATAATCACATCTTTAGTTAATGTCCTTGGTTTCCAAATCTAATACGTAGTACTTTTATTAAATACCATTGAGGGGGTCAGATTTAGAGAACGTTACTGATGTCTTATTAATCCCACATTAATGATCAAAATAAGAGTGTGGGGTTAAGATCAGAACAGTCTGGTCATTGCCAATTCGGAACTTAGGTCAATATGTTCGGAACTTCTGAAGCTTGTTCCGAAACTTCGAATCCCTAGATTATCCTTCAGATCGTCCGAAGTATACAGTCATGTTAGTTTACTCGGAACTTGGTCTCGGAACATCCGAACCAAGTTCCGCGACTTCAAAACTTCTAGGTTTTCTCTTGACACTTCCGAAACATGTAGATTTTCAATTTACACTAGATTACTCGGAACTTGGTCTCAATAATTCTGTGCCAGATTCCGAGACCTCGGGTCCTCTTTTGGACGTAACAAGTTTTTCTAATTTTTCCTAGGTGTTTAGTCCTTCCGTGGGTTCATTGGTCTTCTCAGAACGTCCGAACCAGGTCCTGAGACCTCATACGTTCCTATAGTCTTCAGAACGTCATCCATTCCCTAGAACTGTCCGAGCCTTCAGAACTTGTTTTGGAACGTCCGAGACATGTTCCAAGACTTGTCTTCTTCAGATAGTCACTTGCAAAAAACTGCAGAAAATGCAGTGCGTGCCGAGTTCTTTGAGCTTGAAGATCACTAAATAGTGGGTCATTCGTCTTGATTTCTAAACCTAACCTCTTAGATTGATTCCACAGTTGATTTGTCACATTTTAGAAGGTTAACACTCATGTTTGATCAATGAACACATGGATCTTAATAAAATTTCATGAGTTGTAGAAAAACCCAAAAATCTCCAATTTTTCCAATTTCCATTTCCTTAACCCAAATTTTTCTAGGGTTGATTCTAAACCATCCTAATCCTCAAATTAGGTCTTAATACTAAGTGTAGGGAGAAAAACTAACCTCTTGTGAAGCTTTCCAAGATCTCTCTTCCTTTTTTCTTCTTCCTTTCTTCCCTTCTTCTCTTGTTTTCTTCCTTGCTTGAGTTTCACTAATGGAGGAGAAGAAATGAGGACGAAAATCATGTGAAGAGTGGGAGAAGGGAGGTGTACGATGGTGAGAAATGGAGAAGGGATTGGTTACCTTGTGGAGAGAAGAGAGGTAAAGCGAGTGCCCTATGAGAGGAAGAGAAAAGGAGAGAGTGTCATTTGAGAGGGAAAGAAAGAGAAAGGTAGAGGCTCTTTCCTCCCTTGGTTGCCCTAAGATAAAGGGAGTGGGGTTGAGTGTGGTGTTGGGTCACACCTTTCCAAGTGGCATGCCATATCATCAACTATGTGGCATAATGCCACATCATCAATAAATTTTCATTAATTAATAATTCATAATATTACATAAAATTAAATTAAATTTTAATTACTTGATTAAATCATCCTTAATATCACTTAATCATTAATCACCCTTCTAATTTCATCAATTAATATTAAAATTTCCATAAATCCCAAAACTGAGTTTAAATCTCCAAAATTCATTTCAAATATTCCAAGAAAATGAAATGGGTCCTAAAGTTAAAACACTAGGTCGTTACACTCAATGACATAACCCAATCCATATACATCATTTGAATACAAATTGATACAACAATTATGTAAGGACCTGGAATTTTAACTCCTCATTTTATGTAATTTATTTATCATAATGATTTTGGTCCAAATAATGTAAATATATGTTCAAAGAAATAAAGGGAAACTAAAGTGTCCTCAGACGATACATCGAATTGGTCGATGTGTCGGGAATTCTGAACATTTCCAGACAATCAATGTATCAGGGAAAAGACAATCAAATTGATCAACACATAGACAAAGTCAATGTGTCGAGTAGCCAGAGCATCTTCAGTAGATGCTCTGTCTATCACCGCCCAAACCTTTCATTTTTCTATACATGGGAATTCATGTGTCGATTCCTATCTTCCAAAAACTCAATTAAGAGTCCAATGTAATTAAAATATGAAGATAAAAAGAAGATAAAGTAACATCCCGGATTTTTCAATGCAATAATATTTTGGATTTTGACTATTTAAATTGTTTAATTTGTTGAATTTAAGATTTATGGATGAAATGGATTTTAAATGGGTAAGAATTGGGTCAATGGCCCAATTATGATCCAACGGATCATGGATAGGGTTTGATTTTAATTAATTGGGTAAATGTAGTTAATTGGGTCAATTACCCAATGGGTCAAAGTGAATGGATTTTGGGAAGTAAATGGGTAAGGAATTAATTTAATTGGGTCATGTACCCAATTAAGACCAAGACATGGGATCCACCTCATCAAGTGAGGTGGCATGTGTAAGGTGGCATGTAAGTGGCATGGCCAAGTGGGACCCTGTAACACCTCGGATTTTCAAGTTATCAATACATATGAAATTTGCCCCTTTAATTTGTGAATTATTGGATATGGACCTTAGATGGGTAAGTTGTTGGGTCAATTGCCCAATTAATACCCAACAGATGGTGGTTATGTTTCAATTGAATTAAATGGGTGAGATGTATTTAATTAGGTCAAAATGCCCAATTAGGACTCAATGGGTCGTGGTTGACTTGGTTGACTACCAAGTGAGCTTAAGCTTATTTAAATTGGGGCTGAATTAAGTTGGAAATAGAATCAAATAATTGGGTTGGTTTTTAAGTAAGTTGAGTTAAAGAAATGAGTTGAGTCGAGTGGGAAGTGGAAGAGTTTTTGTTGTTTAAAAGTCAAACTCCAAGGGATTACACGTTGGAAGTGTGGGAGTTTCATCTCATGGATGAAACTCCAAAGGATCATTAATGGGAGGAGGACGTTTTTGTGTTGTTACACTATTCAAACCAAGGCTACACGTTGGGAGATGGGAGTTTCATCTCATGGATGAAACCCCCAAATGGGTCATTAATGAGGGAGGTGAATGTTTTGGTGGTTACACAAAGGCATACCCATAGCACACTGTTGGAGACATGGGAGTTTCACCGCATGGATGAAACCCCAAATGGAACTTTAAGGAGTGAGGTAAATGAGCATGGGAGTTACAAAGGGGTGTCACCAAAGGACACCACCTTTGGCCGACCTTATTGATCAAGAAAGACTTTAGTTTTCAATTCACTCTCTCTCCCTCTCTCTCTTGGCTGAACCACTCCTCAAGACAAAGGACTTAGAGTAGTTTTTGATCTCAAGCTCTCACTCAAGGCCGATCCCCTCTCTTTGACAAAGGGAGAACACTTAGAGTATTATTTCAAATATTCTCTCTTTCTCTCTCTCTCAAATCTATACCTCTTGGCCGAACCACCCCAAGGGATTTCATCAAGATCAATCTCGGCCAAAGATCGAAAAGGAAGGAAGAAGAGGCTAAGGAAGGAAAGGAGCAAGAAGGAGTGAAAGAAATTGGAGGAGTCGCGGAATCGGTAAGTGCTCGATAAGATTTCATAAATAAGAAAAGAGGGTCAAGGAAGCAATGGCCGAACCCTAATTTTATTATGGCTAAAGACCCAATGATGAACCATAAGGTTCAGTCATGTTGTATGGCGGAACCCCATGAAAAGGTGTTAAGGAATTTATATGGGTCTAAGTGATTCTTAAGGGAAGATAATGAATCATAGGGTTCGGCCATGTTGTATGGCCAAACCCCATGGAAGGACATTGGTTATCTTTAATGGATTTTAAAGGATAAAAACCATGGAAGTTGGTTAATAATTTTATTGGGTTTCAAAGCATGAAAATTATAGATGTATGTTAAGGATTTTAAGAGGTTTTAAAGGAGGAAACTAAGGAAGGAATGTTAATCATTTTAAATGGTATCAAGGTTGTAAATGGTGAAAGAACCATGGACCATGGGTTCGGCCATGGTGTATGGCTGAACCCCATGGAGAAAAACTAAGGGATATATTATGGATCCTAGGGTTAATTGATGAGTCTAAGTATATGATTAAAAAGCCCATGAAGGTACCTTGGTGTATGACTTAAATATTGTAATTGAGTAATGGAGATCATGGAAATGAGACATCATGGGTTCGGCCATGGTGTATGGCCGAACCCCATGGAGAAAAACTAAGGGATATATTATGGATCCTAAGGTTAATTGATGAATCTAAGTATATGATTAAAAAGCCCATGAAGGGACCTTGGTGTATGACTTAAATATTGTAATTGAGTAATGGAGAACATGGAAATGAGACATCATGGGTTCGGCCATGGTGTATGGCCGAACCCCATGAACCAATTTAGTGGGTCATTCATGGATCTATCATGTTTAGATGAATGGATTATCAAACTAAGAAATGGAGGATTTAATCATATATCTATGTATATAGATCGGTTATGGACTTAGATATGTGAAATGTTTAGCCATGGATAGAATAATGGCAAAGTTGTAAATAGGTGAAAATAATGGACCATGGGCTCGGCCATGGTGTATGGCCGAACCCCATGGGGAATGTTTTATGGACTTAGGTTGCTATCAAGGTTAAATGATCTTATGTGTTTGGTTTAATGGATCAAAGATGGCATGATCAAAGGACTAAGGGCACAAAACTAAAGAAGTGAGGTTTGGCCATGTTGTATGGCCGAACCCCACTAAGGAATTTTATGGACTTAAGGTTTTATGTATGTTAGATAATTATTGAATAAGTGATTAGAGTTATGAATCAAAGGTGGTTTGATCTTGGACTTAAGTTAAAGGACCAAAGGACTCAATAGAGGGACTAAAACCAAGAGGGTGAGGTTCGGCCATGTTGTACGGCCGAACCCCACCAAGATATATTTATGTACTTAAATATTGTAAATCAAAGGGAACATGGGTTTAATTGATTGATATGTTATAAGGTAACGGGACCTCACAAGCGATGCACGATCGTGAGCGGTTTCCAGACTAAAACGCAAGGTCACTTTAGCGGTCATTGGTAGGATTCTCTCTCTTTGAAGCCATGGGTTATGTATGATAGTTTTAATTCTTATTTTGATGGTTTATGTTGTAAAAATAATATGTTTCAAATATGAGGTTTTAATGCTATGATTATACTATTACATAGCATGTGGACATATACATCTCATGCGTGGGGATGTTTGTAACCAGTGGCCACGCTCCGTCGGGGCGTCTGTAAGGCATTCGTGGGAAGATCTTGATGTGCATTATCCATCAAGAAGTAAACGGAGAACACACTCCGTCGGGGCGTCCGTAAGGCAACTGTGGGGATACCTTGATGAGGAGAATTCCATCAAGAGGATACATGTGCTTGTGATGGGTGGGACTCATTGCATACAATACCATGGCATGGCATTGTTTTACAAGGTTTTGATATTATGTTATTTATATGATTTGTACTAACCATGTGTTAACCCTATTTGGAATACCTACTAGGCGCGTTGTCTATACCCTACTTCTACCCTAGTGGATGACACAGGAAATGAAGGGAACGATGAGCGTGATCGGAGCCAAGCATAGGAGCTTGGATATGTTTAATTTATATTTTGATTAAGTTACTCATAGACTATGTAATTTGAGTAGCTAGCATTTGGGCATGTAATAACTTAGATATTTTGCTATGGTTTGAATTTTTTATTTTGGATATTCAAGTTAAGATGATCATTGATAAATGATGGACTACTTTGCTATCTAAAAAAATGGAATAGAATTAGGTTCTATTATAATCCGCAGTTATGTTTTATTCTGCATGTATATCTTATTGCGTGTGAACCGTATTCATGGACTTAGTCCATGCACACGTATGGTTGGCCAGTAAGGGTCGGGCTTTAGAAGCTCGGACTTAGCTCGCGTTGTGATGTTCCGCTCTCTTCCACATTTCTATTTTTTTTTAAAATAGACTCTGATTTTCGGAAAGCATAGTGAAAAGGGCGGGGCTTTACATACCCAAATCCACCTCATCAAGTGAGGTGGCGAGTGGTCTAAGATAACATGTATGACTTGGTCAACCATGGGTGAGTTCAAGTGTGGTGAGTTGAATTATATTGAGTTGGAAATTAAAATCACTTGAGTTATATGGAAATGAGTTCAAGAAAATTACGTGAGTCAAAGTGAGTTGGGATTGACTTGAATGGGAAGTGAGTTCAAATAAGCAAGTGAGTCACATGGAAGTGGAAGAGGCCTAAGTGAGTCAAAGGGGGAGATGGAGGGTTTCCATCTCATGGAAACCCTAGACACCAACGTTGGGAAGGGGGGGGGAGCCCCAAGTTCAAGCCATGTGTCTCCTTAGTTAACCGAGGGACACATGGGAAAGACCAAACCTTAAGGAGGGTGGTTGGGATGATGGAGGGTTGAATTACTAAGAGGTATACTCCACCCCCTTTGGCTGATCCTCTCCCTTTCAAACAAAAGAATTTCCTATCTCTCTTTTTCCCTCTCTCAACAACATACCTTGGCTGATCCTCTCTCCTTCTCTTTTGAGCAAGAGATTCTCATCTCCACTCTTATCTCTCTCTCCCACTCTCAACCTACACATCCTTGGCCGAATTCTCAAGGTGGAACAAAAGATTGCATCGCCTCTTCTCATCTCTTTCTCTCACATTTTCGGCTCTAGACTTGGAGGAACTGAAAGAACAAAGACAAAGGATGGGGAAGGACTGATCAGATTAAAAAGAAAACGAAGGAGACACGGGAAAAATATGTAAGGTTTAGCATGATAGGATTGAATAAATGGATGAACTAAGGGAATCCATAGTTCTAGCCATAGTTTGGCCGAACCTATGGATTCTATTTATTGATTTGAAATCGTCGGCCAGCTGGTTATATGGGCCATGAACTGAAAAATACATCCAAGAGAATAAATAAATGATTGGAGAAAAGAATGGATCCGAAACTATGTGTAATACGAAGATTGGGAGAATAATGGACAAGACCCTAGTGCGGTTAATGAGTAGGGCATACTCACTTATTTTAAAAATGTATGTATGACATTATATAAGTTAAATATAAGAAATGAATTTCATAAGGAAAGGTCAAGCCAAACATCAAATAAAATGAGGACTGATCTCGGATGGCACTATTTGCGGACGGGTTTTTATAGTCCACGGGACGAGTTTCTGCCTTCCTCGGGACGGGTTTCTACCATCCGCGGATGGGTTTCTGTCGTCCATAGGATGGGCTGCTGACGGGTAACTGACTGATTTTAAAAGTATAGTTTTTATATGATCTTCCTTTTCCAGATGGTTAAGTCTGTGGACGGGTATCACCGTCTGCGGACGGGTTTCTGCCATCCACGGGATGAGTTTCGACCGCTGCGGACGGGTAACAAACATAATATGGTGCTGTCTGCGGAAGGGTGATATGTGTGTAGGACGGGTTACACTCTCTGTGGGACGGGTGTCTACCATCCGCAGGATAGGTTTATATCGTCCGCAGACTGATGTGGACCGTCCGAAGGACGGGTAACGAGTGTGGATTGTCTGTGGGTAGCGGACAACGGGTAGCAGACAGCGGGTATCAGACCACGGTTGTGCACTGTCTGCGGACGGGTTTCTATCGTCCACGGGACGGGTTTCGACCGTCCGCAGACGGGTAACAGACTTAAGTGTAGTGCTGTCTGCGAACGGGTTACAGTCTGTAGGACGGGTTTCTGCGGTCCGCGGGACAGGTTTCTACCATCCGCAGACTGATTTGTGTCGTTCGCAGGATGGGCTGCGGACGGGTAACCTACTGATTTTAAAAGTGTTGTTTTTATATAATCTTCCTTTTCCAGATGGCTAAGTCCAACTGGAAAGATGTAAGGAATGGTTTGAATCAATTGGATAATTAATTTGATTATTTTATATGTTGGAATTCATTTAAGGTAAAGAGATTCCGCAAACGATCGGTTTTGACGAAATCGTTGCACGGATACCATACTTGGACATGGGTAGGATTCCGACCTTGTTGAAACACTTTGGATTATGTACATGTAATGGTTTTATTTCCACATTTGATGATCTATTTTGGGTATCAAAATGCTTATGTCTTAAGAATGGAATTTCAACGCTATTATGTAATTTAATATGAAATAGCATGTTTGCACTCACATCTCATGCATGACATGGGAGGGAACATATGAGAGGAGTCCACGCTCCAATCGGGGTATCCGATAAACAAACGTGGGGAGGGATCCGCACTGATTCCTATTGACATACAGGAAATGGTATATGATGTTTGAAATGAAAGAGGAGTCCACGCTCCATTCGGTGGGACCGATAAGGCATACGTGGGGAGTCATGACAACGAATACATTGATGTGGCTTGTTCATCAAGAGGGAAGCTACATGACGATGAAGGAACGAACATGAGAATATGGATTGAAGATAAGAGTGTCTATTCGAGATGATTGGAATGGAAATAAGTAGAACCCAAGCCCTGTCGAAATTTTTCGTGATGAAAATTCTAAAAGGTGTTAGTATTGTAACACCCCGAGATCTTAACCCAGGAAATAAAGGAAATTCCCTCTTAAAAGTGAAATTAAAGGGTGATTAATTTATTAAGATGAGTCAAGGTAAATGGGTTTGGAATGTAATTGAGTAGAGGATAAATTTTGTAACGCCCCGCCCTCTCCGAGAAATTAGAGTCTAATTTTTTTTTTTAAATAACACCGGAAGAGAGCGGGCGGCGCCACGATGCGAGCTAAGTTCGAACTTCCTAAGTCCGACCCTTAACTGGCCACCCATGTGTGCATGGACTAAACCCACGATAACAATCCACACATGGAACTAAACAAGTTATGCGGAATAAACTAGACTAACTGCGAAATTAGACTGAATAGATAGCAAGTACCAATCTCAATTATTAAAATAACTTAATCCAACCATCCACTGTTAATATCATAAACAAACCATAGCAAAGGTATCAACTTATTATATGTCCATAAAAACGTAACTCATAAGACTGTAATAAAAAATCATTCCAACATCAAGCTCTTAAGCTTGGCTCCCCTCCTGGTCATCGTCCTTCTTTTTCCCTTTTCCATTTCCTACATTATCCTCTATGGATAGAATTAGGGCGTTAGATCAACGCGCCCAGTAGGTTTTCCGATTAGGGCTACCACATAGTTAGTATATAAAAACATGCATATATCATAATATATGTGGTCATCAAAACAGGTAAATCAATGCTATGTATGTATGCACATGTAATGAGCCCCACCCCATCATACATATACATAGCCATCACTTGACGAGACTCTCACCGTCAAGGTAAATCATAATACTCTTTCATTGGGACTCACACGATAAGGTAATCCACAGTAATCCTCATTTCCTGTGGAAAGACACTTCATCATTGAGTTGTTTCACAGTGTTCTTTCATTGGGACTCACACGATAAGGTAATCCACAGTAATCCTCATTTCCTGTGGAAAGACACTTCATCATTGAGTTGTTTCACAGTGTTCTTTCATTGGGACTCTCAAGTCAAGGTAATCCATAATCATCACCCCATGCCATGCATGAGATGTCAATGCATTGTTTATCATTTGTAAATACATATCTCATCATTCAAAACCAATTTGAAACATAATATCAATAACAACATAACTTATAAAAACATGATAAAACCAAATCATAATTGTGGTTACAAGTAGGTAGGAAACCTACCGAAGATTAGTTTCGGTGTTTGTTCTTTCTTAAAGCGTCACTTGCTCATGACTTGCACGCCGTTCAACTTCCGTTTCCTTGTTATACAATCAGCAAGTCAAATACTTGATCTACTTGATTTCTAATCAAGTTTAGGTCTCATATACCATAAAAATACCTTGGTAGGGTTCGGCCATACAACATGGCCGAACCATACCACTTTGGTTTGGGTCCATACATCCAATCCTATGATCATTCCATCTTTGATCAATTCATCAATAATTACCTTTATGCCATTTAGGCTAACCTTTTGTTTAATTTTCCTTAAACACCACTAACCATATCCAAACCAACTTAGTGGGGTTCGGCCATACAACTTGGCTGAACCTTACCATTTAATTTGGTCCTTCATTCATCATCTCCAATTCCATTATGACTTAACCCAAAACCATCAAATAATCATTGATGGGGTTCGGCCATACCACATGGCCGAACCACATCCTATGGATTTTTACCCCATAATCCATCATCTACAATGGTTGATTATTTTCTTACACTTAGTCCATAAATTATCATGTATGATTCCTTAATTCAAATCATAAAACAAACCATAATCTCCCATCCAAAACAGTCCATGGGGTTCGGCCATACACATGGCCGAACCCTTATGGTTCTTTTGCTCAATGATTCCATCATTTGTATACAAGTTAGGCTCTACTCTTTAGCCATGTTAACTACACGGTTCAGCCATCCAATGGCTGACCCAAAACAATAACCATAACTCCATTTTAAATCACATAACATCCCATAAGATGACCCATGGGGTTCGGCCATTCACATGGCCGAACCATATGGTTCTTTTGATGCACTTCTTCCAATAATTCCACATAGTTTATCCACTGCAGCTTAGCCATAAGACAGTAGGATTCAGCCATAACATGACCCAATTAAAAACATGTAAATACCTCCACCATGGGTATGGTTTGTAGACTTCAAAACCATAAACCTAATCCACTCTTTTCATGGGGTTCGGCCAACCAAGGTGGCCGAACCCAATGATACATTTTTTTTTACCTTTTTAAGCAACCTTATCCAAGGTTAAGTTCCTTGATGTATTCGGCCATTCCAAGGCCCAAAACATGACACTCAAAATCATAATTTAGACATTTCCAAAACATGCATCTTAAACATCTAAAACAGTCCAACACTTGCATGGTTTTATCTTACAAAAACCATCAAAATTAACCAATTCTTTTCATGTTGGATGGCCGAACCCATTGATCCATTTTTCATCACTTTTGTAAAACACCATCCAAGGTCTAATCCTTGATGGATTCAGCCAAGACATGGCCAAATCATGATTCATTAATCCCATTTTATTAAACAAAAACCCATGGAAATACTTACCAAATTTTCCAAGCTTTTCCTCTTGCCTTTGCTCTTTACTTCCTATCTTTTTTGGCCTCCCTTCCTTTGCTAGTTTATGCTTAATCAATTGGTGAAAACACCACTGCTGGTTCAGCCAAGTGAAAGAGTTTGGAGAGAGGGAGAGAGATGAGGATTCTTAGGATTCCTATGTGTAAAAATCGGCCAAATGAGTAGTCTTCCTCTTTTGTAATTCAGCCACTTAACCTCTCAATTTCCCTCATAAATTCTTGATTAAACCAAAGGGTCAGTTGGCACAACCAAGACACCCATTGGCATCAGCCAATGCAACCATTCAGCTCCCCATGTTTCTCATCCAATTCCCATGCATTTCCATTTAAAACTTAGCATGGAAACCACCATAACAAGTCCCCAACGTGTGGGAGTTGTTTTGGTTTATTTGAGACCAAGAAACCTCCTCATATTCCCTTCAACTCTCTGATTTTACAGCGCCTTTGATTTCCATTTTGACTCACCTAACTCAATGGCTTAACTCACCACATTAAATACCATACATTAATTACACTTGAGTCAACCCAACCATTTAATTTAAATGCAACTCATTCCAATCCAACTCAACCTGATTTGACTCACCATTGAACTCATTTGAGAGGCCACACAGTCAACCGTGGTCAATCTTGGTCAACCCGACCCATTGTGTCCCCATTTAGCTCCTCGACCCGTTTTGACAACATGACCCATTTATGGGCTGTTTTAGTCATTTGCATTTGGTTTTCACATGTGCATCAAGCCTACCCATTTATGCTCCACTTAATTTCCAATCAATTCAGCTTAATCCCATTAAATTTGGGCTCACCCAATGGTCTAATAAGTCCATTATGACCCATTGGGTCCAATTGGGTCCTTTGACCCAATTAACCATATTGATCCAAATTGATGTACATTACCCATCCAATCAAATTTGACATTTATAATGTGCTCATAGGGTCTTAATTTGAGCAATGGGCCCACTATTTTCTCATTTACAATCACATTTATTGAATTCACCAACTAGGGGCATTTTCGTAAATATTCATCTTATTGAGAAATTGGGGTGTTACAAATTTAATTGGGTCAAAGGCCCAATTAGGATCCAATAGATAGTGGATATGGTTAGAAAATATTTAATTGGATCAATTAAGACCCAACGGGTCATGGATAGAGTTTAAATAAAGATAAGCGAATAAGTGTGATTTAATTGGGTCAAATACCCAATTGGGACTCAATGGGTCAAGATGAATTGATGATTAGGGTTTGGTTTGAAAACAATTGGTAAATGTACTTAAATGGGCCAATTGCCAATTTGGGACCCAATGGGTCATTTATGAGCTGATCTTAAATAAATGGGTAGACTTAAGTTAATTGGGTCAATTACCCAATTAAGACCCAAATCCACCTCATCAAGTGAGGTGGCAAATGATTAAATGCAAATGAGGGCATGGTCGACTAAGCCATGATTAACTTCATCAATCATGGGTGAACCCAAGTATTGAGTTGAATTATTTTGAGTTGGAAATGAATCCAAATTGAATTAAGTTGAGTTGATGAACGAGTTCAAGTGGGACAAATAATGCTTGAGTTGGAAAGTGAATTCACATGAGTTGAGAATTTATTAATGTGAGTTCAAGTGCTTGAGTTGGAAAATGAATTTATTTAAGTTGAGTTGAGTTGAATTGAAATGAGTGGAGTGGGAAGATGGAGGACTTCCATCTCATGGTGGAAACCCAAGGGACACACGTTGGAGGTGAATGGATGCCATGGTGAAGACCAAGGGACACCTTGTTTGGCCAATAGTTAAGATGGGGGGGTTTCCATCTTGAATGTACAAGTTGGGAAGGTGGAGGGTTTCATCTCATGAGATGAAACCCATGGATACACGTTGGGGAGATGAAGGGTTTCCATCTCATGATGGAAACCCAATGGGCACATGGTTGGGGAGTTTCATCTCATGGGATGAAACCCCAAAGGAAACATTAATGTGGGAGGTGAAAGGTTTTGGTTGTTACAAAGGGGCATAACCCAAAAGACACCACACCTTTTGTAACGCCCGCCCCTTTTTTTTTACCGAAAATCAGAGTCTATTTTTTTTTTTTATAATAAAGTGACCAAGGGCGCGGATGTCACGACGCGAGTTAAGTCCGGGCTTCTAAGCCCGACCCTTAACTGGCCAACCCTACGTGCGCGTGGAACGAAGTCCACGAGAACGGTTCACACGTAGACGTGAGCTCGCGGAATACGACTTAATGCGGAATATTGTAATAAAGACTATCCTACCAGTTTTCAGATAGCAGGGAAGATTTCATCATTTAATCACTAAAAAGCCATAACATCATGTATCTACAATAAGATCCAAATCATAGCAATAAGTCTAAAATATTACATTTCCGACAAGCTAAACTATACAAATACACATTTCCCAAAATAAACTTATATAAATTAAGTAGTCGCTTCCCCAAGCTCCTAAGCTTGGCTCCCGTCACGTCCTTCCACTCCGGTATTTCCTGCGTCACCAGCTAGGGTAGAAGTAGGGCGTTAGACCACGCGCCCAGTAGGACTCCGAGTAGGGCTAGCATATGGATTAGTAATAACAGCATACAGATAATAACACAATGAAAACTGGTAAACCATAATGAAACTATAAAGTGAATGCCATGTCATGGGTGTCTATGTTATGAATCCCACCCATCATCCCTACCATCATGATGTCATATCCCCCTTGACGGCAAGACCTCGTCAAGGTATCCCCATGCCTGTTCTCGGTCGCCTCGACGGAGCATGGACTCCGGCTTGTTTATTTTTTTCGGCCTATGCCATGCATGAGATGTAATGCATTATGCTATGTAATATTTATAACTCATAACTTTAACATATCATACATAGCCTAAACTTATAATGCATAACTTTAAAACATAATTCACAGCTATATTCCATATAATACTTAATCATAGCCATAAGAATCCATCTTAAACATATCATAATCTTAAAACCCACCATACAACCAATCAATATAATTACTAAAAATAAACCAATAAACCAATTACATAGCATTTAATCCATGGCTTACAAATAGGTAGGAATCCTACCGAATACCAACTCGCGTCCTTTTACGGTTTCATCCGATAATCCTGCTATCGACACGCGAATCGCTCGCGATATCCAATACCTTATTACATACACATAATCAGTCCACATTTTAACTATTTCTAAGTCCATTCACATTTCCATGTCCATATGAAAATCAGTCACTATTTAGGTTTTGCGGGTCCCATTTAATCCATTATATATTTTTAAGTACATGAGTCTAAAATCAGCCGCCTAGGCTTTATTTAACCATACATAAACTTATCACTTAGTGCCCCTAAGTCCATGGTCCTCTCCCATGGAGTTCTTCATTTTGGCCATTAATTACGATTTTGCCACTACCTCTTCTCCATGGTTAATAACTCATTTTTATTTCTCCATTCTTAGACCCATGATAGATCCAAAATCTTGGATCCATCAATGATTCATCAACATGTCACAAGATCACTAAAATTCCACCATCTAATTAGCCTAATCCTTATTAATTTAAACACACATATAGTCCCCTACTTAACCCATCAATTGTCTCATAAAATTGGATCATGGGTTCAAAATATCCCATTCCTCAAATCTTCCCATGGGGTTTACTTCATGCACTTAACTACAATGAGTCCATTACCCACTCATTCCCTTTGGAGGCCATAAACATCATTCACCCTCCAATTTAACCCACCAAAAAGCTCAAAATTGGGCCATGGGTTCGGCCATACACCATGGCCGAACCCATGCTGTCCTTTTCCCATTTTTTTTTCCTTTGGCCTACTTATACATTTGAACCCATCATAAGCCCTTCCATGAAGGGGCTTAACTTATACATTTACATCACCATCCTTACTCACATTTAAATCCATTTACAACCATCATCAAACCATCATGAAACCATCATAAAACCATCATTTTCCCCATTTTTGTACTCATTTAAAACTACCATTACACCACCATAGGGTTCGGCCATGGTGGTTCATGATCCAATATTCCTTTATGCCATTTTAGACCATAAAACAATTATACTCATCCATGGATTCCATCATAAAAACCTCTTCAAAAACTACTTACATTTAATCATTTACAACCCTACAAATCATATTCATTCTCCATAGTTTTAAACCTTAAAACCCTACTTAATTCATCAACCCATTTCGTATGGCCGAACCCTATGGTCCATCAATTCATTTAAAACCCACACTTCCATGCTTAATTAACACCTAATTATACAATGCACTTAGTCCATTTAATTCTTTCCTTCCCCTAACCCTAATTTACCCATTTAGGGTTTTGTCCACTTTCCATTCTTCAAATTGATGTATATAAGATCCATGGCATAAAATTATTTGGCCACCATTAAATTTAACAAAAATGAATCCCAAGTCTTAAACCCTAAAAATCCAAAACTCTTGTTTAAGAAATACTCACAATCCGTTGTCTCCTCCGACTTCCGTCACTCCCGTCGACTTCCTTAGTCTCCTTTCTCCTTCCTCTTGATCTTTGGTCGGCCAAGATGCTTGATCAATGGTGAAACCCTCCAAACTTAGGATCGGCCAAGGTAGGGTTAGATTTGAGGGAGGGAGAGGAGAGGATGGAGATGAGAAAATAGGATTCTATAGTTTGATCTTAAAGGGATGGCCAAACTTACAACTTCCTTCTCTCTTTTCTTCCAAGCTTTTCTTCTTCTTCTTCCTTAATTTTTCTTCTTCTCTACCTTGGGTATGAGGGACGGCTAGGAGAATGTGAAAGATGAGGAGAGTGAAATGAGAGTAAAGGAGATGAAAGGAAAAGAGATAAGATTAATCTCCTTTGGTGCCTTTACTTCCCCCACCAACCAAATGGGATTTTTATCTTACTTTATGGTGGTGGTTGGGATAACCACCACCCAACGTTTTTTTTTCTTTGTGTTTACAAATGAGATGGCTTTTGGTCTTTTATTTAACCATTTGACTATTTGGCCACCTGATTTGATTATTTTAATCATTTAATAAATTAACTAATTACCTTAGGTTAATTAATTCCCACCTAATTTAATTCCATTTCTTAACTTCCCTCTATGTATCCACCCATGGTTGACCAAGTCAACTATGGTGGCCGGCCCCACCAACTCTTGGTCCACACGCCACCTCACTTGATGAGGTGGAGGTGGGTCCCAATTGGCCACATCACCTTGGTCTAATTCCATCACCAACTTAGGTGATTTAGCTTTAACTAAGTCCATTCCAACCAATTGGATCCTCATTGGGCCCATGGCCCAATTACATTTATCCATACCCATTTATCTTAGGGCTTACATTATCTTAATCCATTAGGTCCCAAGTGGGTATTGGGCCACATTTGACCATCCTTGGCCCAATTGACCATCTTTGACCCTTTAAATAAACTTAAATCCAATCCATAGTCCATTGGACCCTAGTTGGGCCTTTGTCCAAATTTTGGTCCATTTACCCTTTATTCCACCAATTTTCCAAATTTTCATCATAAAAAAATAAATAATAACACATATATATTACTTTACAAATTCCGGGCCATTACACCTTTGGCTAATTGGATCTTATTGGAAAAAATAAGTTGTGCTCTCAATGTAATGACCCGGAATTTGTGAATCACTGTGGTTATTATTTATTTTAGTGATGGAAATTGAGAATTTTAATGGAATAAATGTTAAGTGAATCAAAATTTGGGCAAAGGCCCAAGTATGGTCCAATGGACCATGGGTTGGATGAAATTCATTTAGTTGGTCAATAATGATTAATGTAATGGCCCGGAATTTGTAAATCAAAATATATGTGGTTATTGTTTGTTTTAATGGTGGAAATTGGAAATCTAATGGAATAGAGGGTAAATGGACCAAAATTTGGACAAAGGCCCAACTAGGGCCCAATGGATTATGGATTGGATTTAAGTTTACTTAAAGGGTCAATGGTGGTCAATTGGGCCAAGGATGGTCAAATTAGGCTCAATACCCATTTGGGACCCAATGGGTCAAGATAATGTAAACTCTAAGATAAAGGGGTAAGGATGACTGTAATTGGGCCATGGGCCCAATGGTGGCCCATCTAGTGGGAATGGACTTAATGAAATTTGAATCACCTAAGTTGGTGATGAGTTGACCAAGGTGACATGGTCCAATGGGACCCACCTCCACCTCACTAAGTGAGGTGGCGTGTGGACCAAGGTTTGGTGGGGCCGACCACCATGGTTGACTTGGTCAACCATGGGTGGATACATAGAAGGAAGATAAGAAATGGAATTAAATTAGGTGAGAATTAATTAACCTAAGGTAATTAGTTAATTTATTAAATGATTAAAATAATCAAATGAGGTGGTCAAATGGTCAAATGGTTAAATAAAGACCAAAAGCCATCTCATTTGTAAACACAAAAAAAAAAAAAAAAACGTTGGGTGGTGGTTTATCTCAAATACCACCATGAATCTTAAAGCATAAAGCATAAACCATTAAAGTATGGAAAATATCTTAAGGCATCAAAAAAAAAAAAAAAAAGGGAAACGTTGGCTAGTTGTCTTGGGTCATAAAGCATGAGAAATATCTCATGTGGGGTGGTTGGGAGAGTTAATGTAAAGTATAACTAAAGCAACCCAAAGAGATAAGATAAGTTTTTATCTTATTCTCTCCATTTCACCCTCATCTCATTCTCTCCATCTCTTCCACTCTCTCATGGCCGTTCCTCATCTCTAAGGAAGAAAAAAAAAAAAAAGAAGAAGGAAAATTTGGAAGAGAAGAAAAGAAGAAGAGAAGAAGAGAAGAAAGGATTTAGCTTGGGCCCTTCACCTCAAAGCCAAGGAAGCTAGACACCTCTTTATCCTCTCCTCCCTTCTCTCTCTCAAATCAAACCCTATCATGGCCAAGCCCAAGCTTGGGGGTTTTCACCATTGATCAAGCATCCCAGCCGATCAAACAAGGAGAGGAAGGAGAAAGGAGGCTAAAGAAGCCGACGGGAGTGGCAAAAGTCGGAAGAGGCGTCGGATTGTAAGTATTTTCTTAAACAATAAATTTTGGATTTTTAGGGTTTAAGATTTGGGATTCATTTTGTAAACTTAATGGTTGCCAAATGATTTTATGCCATGGATTTTAAATCCATCAATTTGAAGGATGGAAAGTGGACAAAACCCTAATGGGTAAATTAGGGTTAGGTTAAGGAAAAATAAATGGATTGAGTGCATTGTGTAATTAGGTATTAATCAAGCATGGAGAATGTTTATAATTTTAGTGTTGTAAATAATTGAATGTCGTGAATTTTGTAAAGAAGTTTTAAATGAGAGAATCATAGGAGATGGAAGTATGGAGAATGGTAGGATTTTTAAGTGCTTAATGAATAAATGTAAAGTGTCTTTGTGATAAAAAAGGGCACCAATGGACTAATGGACCATGAACCATGGGTTTGGCTATGGTGTATGGCCGAACCCTATGGTGGTGTAATGGTGGTCAAGTGGTGGATTTAATGTTTATGAAAAAAAAAAAAAATGGGGAATGTTAATAATGTATGATGAAATCCCCACATGGAGGGACTTGTGATGTGTTAGATTGAAATGTGAATGATGTTTATGGCCTCCAAAGGGCATGAATGGATAATGGACTCAATGTGGTTTAAATGCATAAGGTAAACCCCATGGGAAGACTTGATGAATTGGGTATTTTGAACCCATGAATTAATTTTATGAACCACCTTATGTGGCTAAGTTTATGGATTCGAATGTGATCAAGGATGATGATTTAAATATGTGAATAGGCCAAAGAAAAATAGGATAAAGACATCATGGGTTCGGCCATGGTGTATGGCTGAACCCATGACCCATTTGTGGGTAAACTTATGGATTAAGTTTGGTGTTATGTATGTGAGAAATGAATGAGGTTTAGAGTATTTAAAGGGCTGATTTTTAATAACTCAATTGTAGATCATTATGGCCTAAGGTTAATGTGTTTTTATATGATTAAATTAATGGACTTTAGGTTAAATTAAGTGGCTAAATTTAATGATTTTTAAGATATGTGTGATGGGTCATTAATGGATCCAAATCTATGAATCAAGTATGGACTTTATCATGCATGGATGAATGAGTGATTAGCCATGGAGGAAGGGGTAGTGGCAAAATTGTAAATAATGGCTAAAATGAAGAACTCCATGGGAGATGATCATGGGTTTAGGGATTCTAAGTAATTGCATTATGTATGGCTAAATAAAGCCTAGGATGGCTAGTTAGTTTTAAACTCACAAATTAAAGGGGTTAATGGATTAAATGGGTCCCGCAAAACCTAAATGGTGACCGATTATTCATGTGGACTTGGAAATGATTAATGGGCTTAGAAATAGTTAAAATATGGACTGATTATGTGTATGTAATAAGGTATTGGACATCGTAAGCGGTGCATGATCGGCGACCGGGTCTGTCGGACGGAAACGGAAGAAAGAACGCTAGTCGGTATTCAGTAGGATTCTAACCTTTTTGTAAGCCATGGATTGAGTGATGGTTTCCTTGAATTATTTCGGAAATTACATGGTATGTTTTAAGATTGGTTTTGAATTATGTATTATGTAGGGGTTTTTACTTGATTCATTCCGGTAAGCATATGATTGGTTTAAAATGGGTTTTAATGCTATGATGTGATTATGGAGGCTTCGCTTGATCTATTTTGGGTAATCAAGTTATATGTTTTATTGATGGGATTTTCTTTAAATGTCATGGTTTGTTATTATATTCATTACATGGCATATGGCATCTACATCTCATGCATGGCATGGGAGGGATATGACAGGGGAAGGATGAAATGAAACCGAAGTCCATGCTTCGTCGGGGCGACCGATAAATAGACATGGAGATATTTTGATGTGTTTGATGTATCAGGGATGTTGTATGTAATTATGATACCTTGATGATGGTTCTTCCATCAAGGGGGAGGATTTGTGATTGTTTTATATCTGGACGAGGTTTTGCCGTCCAGGGGAATGATTTGTGATTGTTTTATATCTGGACGAGGTTTTGCCGTCCATGGGGATGATTTGTGATTGTTTGTATCTTGACGAGGTCTTGCCGTCAAGGGGGATATGACAGCATGATGGTATGGATGATGGGTGGGATTCATAACATCGACACCCATGGCATAGCATTCATTTTTATGGTCTTCGTTATGTATTATCTATATGCTTTGTTATCACTAATCCATGTGTTAGCCCTACTCGGAGTCCTACTGGGCGCGTGTTCTAACGCCCTACTTCTACCCTAGCTGACGATGCAGGAGATGGCGGAACGGAAGGACAGGACGGGAGTCAAGCTTAGGAGCTTGGGAAGGCGGACTAATTATTTTGTTTGAGCTTATTTTGGGAAAATGTGTATTTGCATAATTTAGCTTGTCGGAAATGTAATAACTTAGATGTCTTGCTATGTTTTATAAATTATTTTGGACAGTACAGTATGAGGGCATTTTAGTAATTTAATGGATATCTCTTCCCTGCTATCTGAAGATTGGTAGGATAGTGTCTATTATCATCCGCACTTATTTTTATGTTCCGTGAGCTTACTTGCTACGCGTGAACCGTACTCGTGGACTTATGTTCCACGCACGCGTAGGGTTGGCCAGTTAAGGGCCGGGCTTTAGAAGCTCGGAACTTAACTCGCGTCGTGACGTCCGCGCCCTTTGTCACTTTTATTTTAAAAAAAAAAAAATTACTCTGATTTTACGGTGAAAAGGGGCGGGTGTTACACTCAAACTCTCCCTTGGCCGATCCTTTCACAAGACAAGGAAAAGGCTTTGGGTTTTCCATTCTCTCCTCCTCTCCCTCTCTCAAATCTCTTCTTTGGCCGAACCACTCTTAGGATTTTCATCTTAATCAAGCACCACTCTTTGGCCAAAGATCAAGGAAGAAGAAACGAAAGACTAAGGAACGAAAGAAGATCAAGGAGGAGAAAGAAAAGAACAAGGAACGAAAGAAAATAGGAAGAGTCGTGGAATCGGTAAGTGGTACTTGTCTAGATTTTATTAAGTAAAAAGAAATTAAAGAGAACATTCCATATAGGTTGGAAATGGTTGGCCAAAAATGTTATGGGCCATGGATTCAAAATCCATCCATGGAATGAGATGGAAAAATGGACAAAACCCTAGATTCTTATGTATAAAGATCATTGAGAACTCATAAGGGATTGGATGAGGTTCGGCCATGATGTATGGCCGAACCCCATCAAATGATCAAATCATGGACATGTGGTATTTAAGATGGGAATTAATAAAATAAGGAACCATGGGTTCAGCCATGTTGTGTAACGCCCCGCCCTTTTCACCCTTCCGAAAATCAGACTAATAAAACATCGAAAGAGAGCGGGCGGCGTCACGACGCGAGTTAAGTTCAGACTACTCAAGTCTGAACCTTAACTGGCCACCCATGTGTACATGGACTAGACCATGATAATGAATCACACATGGAACTAACATCAACATGCGGAATAACCTAGATTAACTGCGGAATAGAAAAACTAGATAGCAAGTAACAGTCTCAAACATTAATTAACATAAATCATCCATCCACAGTTATTAACCTAATCAAACCATAGCAAGTAATGACTTATTACATGTCCAACAAAATATAGTTCGAATGACAGTAATATAAAGAAGTCCAGTCCAACATTCAAGCGCTTAGGCTTGGCTCCCCTCCCGGTCAACGACGTTTTCTTTCCCTTTCCTTGTACCTGCATTCTCCTCTGATGATAGAATTAGGGCGTTAGATCAACGCGCCCAGTAGGTTCCCGAATCAGGGCTACCACATGATTAGCATATAAAACATGCATATATATCATAATACATGATTACTAAAAACAGGTAAAACAATGCTCTGAAGTATGCACATGCAATGAGCCTCCCCCATCATGTACATTCATAGCCACCATCATGCTACTCCTCCTGGCGTGACTTGCACCGCTGAAAGAGGACATAACTCATAAATTGCAATACTGTAGAACCTCATTCATAATCCCATGTCTATGCATGAGATGCCAATGCCTGTATGCCATTTGTTAATGCATAATATATCATTTGAAACACATAAAATAAAACAAGAGTCTCATAAGAAAACTGGGGTAAAACTGTGGTTACAAGTAGGTAGGAAACCTACCTAAATTTTGCTTAAGTGTCCGATCCTCTTTGAGCTTCATCCGGTCACTGCTCGCAGTCGTGCACCGTCACAGAGATCCGTCACCTTATTCACATAAATCATGAACCAACTTTAATCCCTTACTTCATTTGATTCCCATTTTTGAGTCTAAGTCCACAAATACCAACTCATGGGGTTCGGCCATACACTAGGGCCGAACCTCATCATCTTGATTTGGTCCTACTTTCAAGTCCTTCCATTATTGCCCATATTTACAATTTTTGCCGTTGGCTCATCTTTTATAATAATTTATGTCCATAGAAATATTACCCGAAACAAATGTTTATAGGTGGGGTTCGGCCATACACCTTGGCCGAACCTCACTTATTTCACTTAGATCCATTTTTCATCTCATGATTATGACCCTTATTTACAAACATGCCATTGCTACCAATACCTTGATTAAACTCTACAACTTTCCCACAACCTTAACATGGTTCAGTCATGTTTTGATCTTTTACACATGTTTTAGGCATTATTTAAACATGCAATATCAGTATCATATTGCTGCCTTTAAACCACTTAGAAACCATCTAATTAAATTCATCCAAACAGTCCATAAAAGTCCATGGTTTCCATGTTTCACAACATGAAAACCAACAATATTTTACATGGGGTTCGGCCTTACATGATGGCCGAACCCAATGATTATTTTCACTATTTTTAAACCTCCAATCATCATGTAATAAACAACATATTATTACCGAGTTCAACCCTTTAAAAATTCATCTAAAAACCAACCCAATTTCATAGGGTTCGGCCATGCTCATTGGTCGAACACTATGACCTTTGGTTTTGAAACAATCAATCATTTATCTTAGGTCTGAATCAATCATCCATATTCATGTTTTAACCTTCTTAAAACATGATTTTAAAACTAACACTAACATCTAATTACAGTCCCAATTTTGTATGGCTTTAATTTCCAAAAACCATCAACATCAACCACTTGTTTCCATGGGGTTCGGCCATGCAAAGTGGCCGAACCCAATGGTCCATTTTCATCTTTTAATCCACTGATTTAGACCATAAAAACTTCAGCCTTTTCTGACATTCAGATACAGGTTTATAATCCTTTCAATAACATGTATTTGATTCTTAAATCAAACCCAAAAATCAGTCCATAAAACCCATGGTTTTCATGTTTCCAAAACATGAAAACCAAGCAATTTTTCACATGGGGTTCGGCCCTTCATGGTGGCCGAACTCAATGGTCATCTTTACCATTTCTAAACCTCCATTAATCAAGGTTAAAACCTTGGTATTGTAATAACCCGAATTTTCGAATCAATATATACTTGGCATTTATTGATGTTAATTTGAATTTTGACATGATGGAATACCAAATGGATCAAAAGTTGGGACAAGGGTCCAAGAATGGTCCAATGGGCCATGGATTGGATGAAATCCATTTAATGGGTCAATGAGGACTAATCGGGTCAAGGATGGTCAAATTGGGCCCAATACTCATTTGGGACCCAATGGACCCAATTGAGGTAAGCCTAAGGTAAGGAGGGAATTTAATTGGGCCATGGGCCCAATGTCTACCCAATAAACCATGAATTCGAATTAATACAATTAATGGGTCAATGGTAAGTAATTGGGTCAAGATAGTCAATTTGGGACCCAATGGGCCAAAGTAGGTAAGCCCTAAAATAAATGGGAAAGACAAAATATAATTGGGCCATGGACCCAATGGTGATCCAATTAAGATAAATTAAATAGATTAGATAATTATAAAACTATCTAAGTTAAGATGTATCAAGATTAAGTAATATGGCCAAATGGGGCCCACCTCCACCTCACCTATTGAGGTGGCGTGTGGACCAAGGCAAAGGTGGGGCCAACCATCATGGTTGACTTGGTCAACCATGGATAAATTGAGAGGACTAATGTGGATTAAAGTGAATTAAATTGATTAAAATTATTGTAAAATTATCTAAGTTAAGATTAATGGAATTAAAGTCACATAGCCAAGTGAGGCCCACCCCCACCTCACCAAGTGAGGTGGCGGGTGGGGTAGGTATAGGTAGGGGCCGTCCACCATGGTTGACTTGGTCAACCATGGGTGGATTTCTTAAATAGATAAATTGTATGAAATTAAATTGAATGGAAATTAATTAACCTAAGTGAGGACTTAACTTAATTAGTTTGGTTGGTTAATTAGGGTCAACATAGACAAGTCAAAGAGGACAAGAGAGCCATGCTTGGTGGTTGGGTCTCAACCACCACAACCAAAGTCAAGCTAGCCCATGCTTGGTTGGTGAGGCCATAATGGAGGGGTATGGTCCAAGTAAGACCAAGGAATGAGATGGGTTTTCCATCTCATCCCTCTCATTTCTCTCTCTCCCTCTTCACCTCTCTCAAAAAAACCGTCCCATGCATTGGAGAAAAGAAAAAGAGAAGAAAACTTAGAAGAAGAAGAGAAGAAAAGAGAAAGAGAGAGCAAGCCTTGGTCCACCCCTTCAAGATCAAAGGCTAAGATCTTGTCTTCCATCACCTTCCCCTCTCCCTCTCTCAATCTAACCCCATCTACCATAGCCGATCCAAGCATATTTCACCATTGATCAAGCACATCTAGTCGATCAAACAAGTAGAGGAAGAAGAAAGGAGGCCAATGAAGTCGACGGGAGCGACAAAGACCGGAGGAGTCGTCGGATAGTAAGTATGTTCTAAACAAGAAATTTAATTTTTAGGGTTTTAAGTTTTGGAATCCATTTCCTTGGATTGGATGGTGGCCAAACCATCATAGGCTTTGAATTTAAAAATCCATCCAATGGTAGGATAAGGAATGGATAAAATGGAGGAATGGATTAAGTAATGGATTAAGGATGTTAAGTATTTAAAATAATTGTTATGGATTTGTGAGGAAACTTTGGGCCATACATGGCCGAACCCCATGGTGGCAAATTAAATGATGGATGATGGAAATATGGAAAAATATGGAGAAAAGGTTAGGTTTCCTAAATGCAAAGTAATTGATGATTTTATTAAGGTTAGAAGATTTAAAATGTTGGAGAATGATTTATGATAATTAATTTTCAAGTGATTTAAAATAGGTGAATTTAAATAGGGTTTAAAGGCATAGAATGGAATGAATGGATGACCATAGGGTTCGGCCATGTAGCATGGCCGAACCCCATGGTAAATAATGGGTAATTTATTAAGATTATAAGGTTTAAAGATAATGGAGAAAAATGATAGATTTAAATGGATTTATTGAGTATAGAATGTGATGTTTAAATGGGATGAAAATGGTGATGTAAATAGATGATTTAATTCAAATGGGGGTATGATGTTTTAAAGAAATCATGGACTATAGGGTTCGGCCATACAAGGTGGCCGAACCCCATGGTTAGTGATCTATGAAGGTTAGGGCTCTTAGATGCTCTATGGTTAATGTTTTCTAAAGTTTGAAAATTATGAGTATGGTATGTGCTTTTCAAATGAGTACTAAAGGATGGAAGTGGGGGATTAAATATTTTTGAATTATGGAGATAATGAGGAAATGATTGGTGGTGTAAGTGGACTTTAAATATGATTAAAGATCCAAGGTAAAAATGAGGGAAAGACATCATGGGTTCGGCCATGGTGTATGGCCGAACCCATGACCCATGTTTTTAGGTCAATTGTGGGCTAAGTTATGGTTTATACATGTGGTTAAGCAAATGGAAATTTGGGTAAGTAAATGGTAAAATTTAAATGGATTTACAAAGTGTATGGTATGGGTTTTTAAAGGGCCAAAATGAATGAAGGTTAGTGATTTTAAAATGGATTATTTTTGGGACAAAACATTAGTCTTTGAAAATGGCATCAATAAAGGTGAACCCTAGGGTGGTGATTAGTGGTTTTAATAAATGGAAAATGATGTAGAAGAATGCTAGATTTTAATGGATTTATGAAAATGATATGTGAGGTTTTAAATGGGATGAAAAACAAGGTTTTAAATGAATGATTTAAATTTCATTGGAGATTGGATTAAAGGGAGTAAAATGGACCCAAGAAAATGGAGATAGGGTACCATGGGTTCGGCCATGGTGTATGGCCAAACCCATGATCCCTTTGTGGGCCACCTTTAGGGCCAAATGTGAAAGGACATATGGGGATTAAATGTTTTTCAAAATTAAACAATAGGTGGCTGATTTTGGATATGTTATGGAATTATAAATGGGTCTAAGTTATGGATGAAATTTAGACTTAAAATAGACATAAGTGGGTGAATGATTAATCATAGAGGAGAGAGTGGCAAAATGGTAATTATTAGCCACTTTGAAGAACCATGGGTTCGGCCATGGTACATGGCCGAACCCTATGTGGATTAGACATGAAATCGAATGCATTATGAATGATTAACTGGAACGGATAGTTGCTGCGTTTAGGTTCCCAAATTAGAGTATTTAAATGGCCAAAGAAATTGGATTTATGTATGTGTTTTAACCAATGGATAATGGGCTAAGTTAAGGATCGATTTTTGATAAACTTGTAATATACTTAAGGATCATTGAATGGATCTAGGGTTATGATCAGTTAGGAACTTAATCATGGATAACATATGGACTAATCCGGTAAATGTAATAAGGTATCGGGACGTCGCAAACGGTACACGATCGGCGACCGGATTATCAAACGGAACGCTACGTGGTATTCGGTAGGATTCCTACTTTTTTTGTAAGCGATGGATATGTGATGGTATTTTTGATTATTTTGATTTGGCTTATGATGGATTTATGATTATGATTTATCTTATGATGAGTTTTAAGTTATGAATCATATGGATTATATTTTAACATTATGCATTATATGGCTATGTATGGTATATCAAAATTATGGTTTATCTATATACTACATAGCATAATGCACGTACATCTCATGCATGGCATGGGCGGGAAAATAATGAAACCGGAGTCCATGCTCCGTCGGGGCGACCGAGAATCAGACATGGGGATAGCCTGAGGGCTATAACCAGAGTCCATGCTCCGTCAGGGTGACCGAGAATCAAACATGGGGATAGTTCTATAACCGGAGTCCATGCTCCGTCGGGGCGACCGAGAAGCAAACATGGGGAGAATACATTGTATGATCATACAGATGATGGGTGGGACACATGACATAGGCACCCATGGCATAGCATTCATGACATGCTTATTTTGTTATATTTTATTATAACGGTATGCGTGTTATCACTAATCCATGTGCTAGCCCTACTCGGAGTCCTACTGGGCGCGTTGACTAACGCCCTACTTCTACCCTAGCTGATGACGCAGGGGATGGCGGAAGCGGTTGACATAACAGGAGCCAAGCTTAGGAGCTTGGGAAGCGCAGTCTTAGTTTATTTACGTTTACATTTTGGAGATGTAATTTTAAAGTAACTTAGCTTGTCGGGTTGTATAAATTTACATTTCTTGCAATGGTTTGGACGTTACTTATGGACAATTACATTTGGTGATATAAATATGATCATAGGGGCATTTTGGTAATTTAATGTTATATTTTCCCTTCTATCTAAAAACCGGTAGGATAGACTCTATTATCATGTTCCGCAATGATTATAATCCGCGAGCTTACTTCCTACGCGTGAACCATTCTCGTGGACTTAGTTCCGCGCACGCGTGGGGTTGGCCAGTTAAGGGTCGGGCTTTAGAAGCTCAAACTTAACTCGCGTCGTGGCGTCCGCGCCCTCTCTCACTCTTCTATTTCAAAAAAAAAAATAGAATCTGATTTTCGGAAAGCGGGTGAAAAAGGGCCGGGCGTTACAGGTATATTCAGCCATAACATGGCCCAATACACACCCATTTTATTAATCCAAAAGTCCATGAAACACTTACCAAATTCCAAGCTCTTCCTATTGCCTTTGCTCCTTGCCTTCTTCCTTTTATTTCTTCCTTAATTCCTTGCTGGTTTAAGCTTGAATAACTGGTGCCAAAAACCTCTGCTGCTCCAGCCAAGAACACGAATTGGAGAGAGGGAGAAAGAGATGGGAAAAACTTGGGTTTGCAATGATAAAAATTGGCTAACCTTAGGGTTCATTGCTTTTGTATTTCAGCCACCATGACCTCTCAATTCCCTCATAACGTCTTAACAAAATCGATGGGCATTGGGTGCCATCCAAGGCACCCCTTGGCACCTACCCATGCAGCCATTCAGATTTCCATGTAACTCATCTCAAACCCATCATTTGCATTTATCATTCAACATGGAACTCACCAAAACAAGTCCCCAACGTGTGGGACTTGTTTTGGTTGGTTTGAGACCAGCCAACCTCTTCAAATTTCCACTCAACTCACTGATTTTACAGCCCCTTCAATTTCCCTTTTGACTCACTTGAACTCAAGGCTATTTAGATTTCCATCTCAACTCACCCAACTCACATACTTAATGCATTTCATTTAATGCACATGTGTTGACTCACTACTTGATTTAATTCCAACTCACTTCAGTCCCACTCAACTGATCTAACTCGTGTTTTAGCTCCCTTGAGGGTTCACACGGTCAACCATAGTCAACTCGACCCGTTGGGTCCACCTTTAACTCCTTGACCCGTTTTTGACTCCATGACCCAATTATGGTATTTTGGTCATTTGCAATTGGTTTTTACATATGGATCAAGCCTACCCATTTTTGCTATAGCTGATTTACTATCAGTTTAGCTTGACCTCATTTAATTTGAGCTTACACAGTGGTCAAATCATCCAATTTGACCCATTGGGTCCAATTGAGCCATTTGACCCATTTAACCATTTTCGACCCAATTGATGTTCATTACCCAACCAATCAAACTTGATATTTATAATGTGCTCATATGACCTTAATTTGAGCAATGGGCCCCACCATTTCCTTATTTACAATCACATTTATTGAATTCACCAATCCAGGGGCATTTTCGTAATTATTCCAATCATTGAGAATTCTTTAACCCAATTAACTATTTTGACCCAATTTGATGTACATTACCCATCCATTATAATTTGACCCTTATAATATGTTCATAGGATCTTAGTTTGAGCAATGGGCCACACTATTTTCTCATTTAACATCATAATTATTAAATTCACCAAATCAAGGGGCATTTTCGTAATTTTCCGCTTCATTAAGAAATTGGGGTGTTACATGTTGTATGGCCGAACCCCATGAAGGACTTTTTCATGGACATGGGTGTATGATGAACCCCATGGAAGTAGATTATTAATTTTAATGAGTTTTTAAAGGATGAAAAGGATGGAAGTAGGTTATTAATTTTAATGGGTTTTTAAAGGATGAAATAATGGAGAAATATTGATGGATTTACATGTATTTAGACCATGGAAAAATGGAAACAAAGGACCATGGGTTCGGCCATGTTGTATGGCCGAACCCCATGAACCATTTTTATGGATCTTTTGGTAGATATATGCTTGTTTAAAGGATGAATGATCAAGCTAAGAAATGGAGGAAATTATTGTGGATCTATGTTTATGTTAATAAATCGTTCATGGACCTAAGTTATGTGTAAACAAGTTAGGTGATTAACTATGAAAATGAATGGTGGCTAAGATGAGAAATGACAAAATAAGGAACCATAAGGCTTTCATGAGCCTAGGTGTATGATGAAGATGGCATCTTTATGGACTTAGGTTGTTAAATGATTAACTTATGTGATTGGATGAATAAATCAAAAGATGGATGGTGTTGGACCCATTCTGTGTAAAATAAAACAAGGGTTAAAAAGGGGGTCAAAACCAAAGAGTGAGGTTTGGCCATGTTGTATGGCCAAACCCCACAAGTGAGCTTTGGTAGACAATGGACAGTGGACAGTGGACAGTGGGTAGTGGACAGTGGGTAGTGGACAGCGGGTAACCTACTGATTTTAAAAATGAAATATTTATATGATTTTCCAAATGGTTAGGTTAAATTTGAAGGATGAAGGGAATGGTTTAAATCAATTGGAATAATTAAATTGGTTATTTTATGGAATTAAATGGATCACCAAATTGACGTATGTATATGTTAATAAGGTAACAGGATTTCACAAACGGTGAACGATCAGCTTGATGCGATCAGTGATCTGTTTTTGGACGGAAACACAAGGACCCGATAATTGGACGTTGGTAGGATTCCTACCTTATTGAAAACCATGTAATATGTATATATGATGATTTTAATTCATGTTTTGATGAGTTATTTTGGTATCAAATGATATGTTTCAATTTTGGAATTTTAAATGCTATGACGTTTATTATTACATAGCATGTTGGCATTTGCATCTCATGCATGGTATGGGAGGGATCAAATAGGGGGAGTCCACGCTTCCATTCGGTTTTCCAATAAAAAAATCGTGGGGAGGAATCTACACTGATTCTAGGTTATGATGATTATGATGTAAACGGAGTCCACGCTTCGTTCGGTGGGACAGATAAACAATCGTGGGGAGGAGTCTACACTGATTCCTATGGTTTGTAACCGGAGTCCACGCTCCGTTCGGGGCGACCAATAAGGAATTCGTGGGGATACCTTAATGAGGATTTTCCATCAAGAGGATACTATGTTTGTAATGTAACCGGAGTGCACGCTCCGTCGGGGGGACCGATAAGGCATTCTTGGGGATACCTTGATGAGGATTTTCCATCAAGAGGATACTATGTTTGTAATGTAACCGGAGTCCACACTCCGTCGGGGTGACCCATAAGGCATTCGTGGGGATACCTTGATGAGGATTTTCCATCAAGAGGAATACTATGTGATTGTGATATGGGTGATGGGTGGGACTCATGGCATATGACACCCATGGCATGGCATTGAATCAGCATGATTATGATCTCTATTATCATGCACTGTTTCTGGTTTTTATCTGTATGATTGGACCTCTATTATCATATACTGTTTTGGATACGATGTTTTACAAGTACGACATTGTAACACCCCGCCCTTTTTCACTCGCTTTCTGAAAATCAGAGTCTATTTTTTTAAAAAGTTGAAAGAGAGCAGGACGTCACGACGCGAGTTAAGTCCGAGCTTCCAAAGCCCGACCCTTAACTGTCCAACCATACGTGTGCGTGGACCAAGTCCATTAAAATGGTTCACACGTACTCAAGTTAACTTGCGGAATAAATCATATATGCGGAATAACAATAAGATAACAATCCTATTCCAGTTTAGATAGCAAAGTAGTCCAACACTTAATAATAATTATCATAACTTAAATATCCAAACTTTAACCATCCAATCCATAGCAAATAAACTACGTTATTACAATTCCAAATAACATAAACAACATATAGCTTAATCATCCAAGCTCCTAAGCTTGGCTCCAATCACATCCTCGTTCCATTCCCTTCCTGTGTCATCAACTAGTGTAGAAGTAGGGCGTTAGACAATGTGCCCAGTAGGTATTCCAATTAGGGCTAACACATGGGTTAGTATATAAAATCCAGATATAATATACCATATCATATTCGTAAAGCATCATATCCAAACAGTGTATGATAATAAAGATCCAATCATACAGATAAAAACCAGAAACCTTACATGACAATAAAGATCATAATCATGCCGATTCAATGCCATGCCATGCTATCATATGCAATGAGTCCCACCCATCACAAACTCATAGTATCCTCTTGATGGAATTCTTCTCATCAAGGTATCCCCTGATGGAATGCTCATCACCAGGGTCTTCATACATAGTATCCTCTTGATGGAATTCTCCTCATCAAGGTATCCCTACAAGTGCTTTACGGACGCCCCGATGGAGTGTGGCTCCCCGGTTAAAATACCCCTCACGACTTACGGACGCCCCGACGGAGCGTGGGTCTCCGGTTACATTCCATCCCTCCCATGCCATGCATAAGATGCAAATGCCAACATCCTTTAGAATATTACAAAACATAACATGAAAATCCCATAATTGCAACATATTGTTTGATACCAAAATAACTTATCAAACATGAAATAAAATCATCATAAGTACATAATACATATCCATGGTTTCAATGATGTAGGAATCCTACCAAAAGACCATTCAAGTGTCCTTTGCTTCTTAATCCAGCAACCGCTCACGATCTTGCACCGTTTGTGAGGTCCCGTCACCTTGTTTATATATCAACAAGTCAAGACAATATCCATTTGATTTCTAATTAAGTCTAAGTCCCAAAACCATCCTTGTGGGGTTCGGCCATACTACATGGCCGAACCTCACCCACTTGAATCTGATCTCCCTTTTTATGTAATCAATACCTTCCAAATAACTTATTTAAAACCTCAATCTACCAAACATACCTTGGTGGGGTTCGGCCATACAACATGGCCGAACCTCACCATTTTGGTTTGAGCCCCTTTTTCAAGTCCTTTGATCTTTTCATTCATATTTACAATATTGCCATAAACTAACCCTTGCTTAATATTGCCAATAACCAATGTCCATAAAACAATCCATCTTAGTGGGGTTCGGCCATACAACATGGCTGAACCTCACCATCTTAAATTTGGTCATTTTAATCCTTGACGAATCTCCATTTTGATTTGACCAATCATATTACAAGTTAACCACTTCAAAGAAACTAAATCCACCAATTATCCATTAGTGGGGTTCGGCCATATAACATGGCCGAACTTCACCATACTGATTTTGTCCCTTTTTCCATCATCTATAATGACTGATTATTTAATACTAAGTCCCAAGATAAACATATGTGATTCCTTAATCAAAAGCATATAACCATTAATAATTTCCAACCATGCTCTTAACTCCAATTACCCATAAAAATGGTCCATGGGGTTCGGCCATACACATGGCCGAACCTTATGGTTTTCTTGATTCAAACCTTCCAATATTTATACATGGTTTATACATAGCAACTTAGCCATAATAACAATATGGTTCAGCCATGCAATAGCGGACCCAAAACATTAACCTTATCTCCATTTAAAACCCTTTAAAACCTTCATGACATTGTATGGTTGTTATCTCTCAAAACCATAAAAATAATAAAATCTTTTCATGGGATTCGGCCATCCAAAGTGGCCGAACCCTATGATCCATCTTCTACCCTTTTTAAACATCATTATCCATGATTTAAATCCTTGATAGGTTCGGCCATACAATGGTCGGATCATGTTTCCTTAACCAATTATTTAACAAAAGTTTACGGAGCACTTACTAATTCCGCGACTCCTCCAATTTGATCTTCACTCCGGCTTGTTCCTTTCCTTCCTTAGCCTCTCCTTCTTCTTGATTCTTTGGCCGAAGATGATCTTGATTATATAACTCCTCCAAAAGTGGTTTGGCCAAGGGATATGGATTGGGATAGAAGCTTGAGATCCAATTATTCTAAGTCCTCTTTGATCTTGGGAGGAGAAATGGCCTGGAGAGAGGGAGGGAATGAGATAGAATTCTCAAAGTGTTTGATCTTCTTTTCCTTAAAGTGCTGGTCGGCTAAGAGAGGAAGAGAATGAGATGAGAATACCACAATTTTCCTTGTCTTGTGAGGTAGGGATGGCCAAGGAAAGGAGAGGGAAAGAGTGATGTAAAATTCTAACCTTCCTTGGTTAATGAGAGTTACTTAAAGGTGGTGTCCTTTGGTGACACCCCTTGGTAACCCCCATGTCTTTTCATCGCCTCCTTTATGGTTTACTTGGGGGTTTCATCCTTGTGATGAAACACCCATGCCTCTTCATCTCTCATGTCCAATCGGCTGCCACCTTTGTTGTGTCCCATGAGACTGCCCATCTGCCCTTTGATTCTCATTAACGCCCCATGTGGGGGTTTCATGCATGGGATACCGCTCCCAAGTAACCAACGTGTGTGTCTTTGCTCGGGTCTTTGAAACAAGTTCAACCCCTCATCTTCTCACTTGACTCACTTGAAATAAAGGTCTCCATAGCTTCCAATCTAACTCATTCAACTCAACCTATTCTTTTAGCTCAACTCACTCATTTAATTCACTTGAGTCAACTCAATTGTTTGATTCCATTTCCAACTCAATTCAAACTCAATCATTTATTTCAACTCAATCTCAATCATTTAATTCAACTTAACCCAATTTAAACTTGAGCTCACCCAATGGCCAATCAAGTCAAATACGACCCATTGGATCCCAATTGGGTCTTTTGACCCAAATAATTACCTTGACCCAATTATATGTAAATTACCCATTTAGCTTAATTCGATCCATATAACATGTACATTGGGTCTTAATTGAATAATGGGCCCCTCACAATTTTCTCATCTACGGTAATAACCTTTTAATTTTGGCAATTTTCGTAAATATTGCTATATTGAAAATCAGGGATATTACAGGCATTATGAATTATATATGGATTTTTATACTAACCTATGTGTTTGACCCTAATTGGAGTACCTACTTGGCGCGTTGTCTAATGCCCTACTTCTACCTTAAATGATGACACAAGAAATGGACGGAATGAAGGACGCGATAGGAACCAAGCTTAGGAGCTTGGATAATTTAGTTTCACTTTATTTAAGTTTATTCATGAACAATGTAATTTGAGTAGCTAGTATTTGGCAATATAATAGCTTAGACTATTTGCTATGGATCGAATGATGATTAATCTGGATTAAGTTAATTTATATTGATTGCCTTCCTTGCTAAGTAAATGTTGTAATCTGACGTTATTTCCGCAATGGGTATTCCGCAAGTCGTAGTATCGCGTGTGAAATGTTTTAGTGGACTTGTCCATGCACACGCATAGTTGGCCAGTTAAGGGTTAGGCTTTGGAAGCTCGGACTTAGCTCGTGTCGTGACGTTCCCGCTCTCTTTCACTCTTTATTTTTCAAAAAATAAAAAAATAGACTCTGATTTTCGGCGAGTGAAAAAGGACGGGCGTTACATGCCAAGCTTTGTAAACTCGGACTTAGCTCGCGTCGTGGCGTCCCGCTCTCTCTCATTCTTTTTTTTAAAAAAAAATAGACTTTGATTTCCACGAGTGAAAAAAGGGCGGGGTGTTACAGAGAAAACGAAGGGAAAGTGAAGGAAAAAAAAAAAACAGAGAAGAGAAGATGAGAAACAGGCAGTCTGAGCACCCCTCTTACTCACCCGAGTTTACCATCTCACTCACATCCTAACCCTAAACTCCACCGGGAAACATTTTCACCTCCTCATGGACTTTCTCTGTTCCGGGATAGGAATGAGGGAAGGGGAAAGAGGAATCGACTAGCAAGGAGGGAGGAAAACAAGGGGGCAAGGGATATCAGATTGCATCCATTCGCTGCACGACTACGAATCACTCGAGGTAGGTGAATTCCTGATTTTTTTAGTAAATCAATAACACTTGGTTGTTTAGAAAACTTGTATGATTGAAATTGGAAAGAAAGAACTTAAGAAGGACAAACACACGAGTAAAGGGAACTCATGGATGATGAGTCCATGACTTCTTACTCAACCTAATCGACATATCGACTTTTATCGATGTGCTGTCTAGGATGAAAACCTAGTAATGGAAACTTCCAAATTCTTAGACCAAAAGAAAATAAACCCAGGGAGACACATTGTCGGTGTCGATGTATCCAATGAACGATGAATTAACTTTCGAACAACCCATCGACATGGTCGATATATATATATATATATATATATACTGGCCCAGGACGATGTATCGACCAGGTCGATATATCAGCTTGGGAATGATCTGAAATAATCATAGAAATAACGAAGGAATAATGGATCAAGGAACATATTGACATTATCGATATATTCATAGACCTTTGACAGATACATCGACCAGACCAACATATCGGTCTGGGTATGCTGAAATAGTATATGGACAAGGATTGGTTCACAGACGATATATCACAGAGCTGATGTATCGTCCTGTGAACAAAGATTGAATATAAGTTCAAATGAACCAAAAACCCAGAAGACACATGTATCGATTTGATCGATATGTATGGTTTGAGAACAATGGATAAACACAGTGTAAATGGATCAGAAAATAAGAAGGATGTGTTGATGTCCTACGACACATCGAATTCATGTATAAATAAATGTATTGACTGTATTGATACATATGACAGAAGAACAATTGGAAAATATAAACGGGAATAAACAGAACCCTGTAGACATATCAAGATTTTCGACATGTCGACTGTGTCCAGAGGCGATGAATTGACAGTGTCGATATGTCGACCTGAAATAGAGACAATTTGACATGGTTAATGTATTTGTTATTTAAAACCAAATATAAATGGAATCTTTTAGACTTGGGAGAGTATACAATTGATCTTTAGGTCTGGATTAGACCTACACAAATTAGAGAAGGACTTTATGAGATAATAACCTACAAATTATAATTTGAACATGTACATGGACAATAGGAGTCGAGGATAATTCCGAAGCCGTTCGAACAAACGCATGAACCTTCTTTGGTTGATCACTTTCGATCAGGTAGGAGTTCCTACTTTATTGAAGCACAACGATGTGATTGATTTTGTTAAATATTGATTTATGAGATCTTGATTTTTATTATGAATTCATTATGTTATATAAAAATGATGTTTGATGAAAGAAACTATTTGATGCATGGTTTTATCATCATGTTTTCACACATTACCTCATGCATGGTTGCATGGGAGGGTTGATAGTACTGAGCCAAGAAGGAAATGTCCGGACCTCGCTTGGACTCATGTAAAATTATTATAAAAATATTAGACTTTGGCCCCATCCTTGGATATGATTGTTACGTCATAGTTGGGCCAAAGAGCTCCTACGTAGGTCCCAAAATCCTGCGCAGAGGGAGGAGACCACACTCCACCGATAGTCTTGGTTAATTTGTGGATGGGTAACAGCACCCTGGTGGTTGCCACCTCAAATGTAGTGGACATAAGTAGCCAAAACTGAGAATCATTATTAGAAGTGATTTATTATGATCTGATGCATGGGAATGGGTGGACATATCATTGATGCATGACACCCATGACATATGATGTTGTGATTACGAATTATAAGGATTTGGTAATCTTTTGTCGTATGTTGAAAATTATATCATTACTTGTGATTTTACTCAATTGTTTACTTTTAATATATGTTATTATGAGATCACACCTAGTGCATTTTTATGATCGGAACTTCCTACTAGGCAAGCTTGACTAAGCCCGTATATTTTCCCCTAGATGTTAACACAGATCAAGGTAAAGGAAAGGAAGCTGGACCTAGTAATAGCCATGTTTGATGAAGAGATGAATCCAGAGATGCTTGAAGATCTTATAGTTCTTATTTTGGCATTTTAATAGAACTATGTAATTTCATAGGATTCAAGGATGTAATAACTTAGATAATTTCTATTTTTGGATTTGTTTTGATGTTTTGATTTAAATGGTTAAGTAATATCCATTCCTTGATATCGAATGTTTGATATTGTAATTCCGCAAGTGTTATTTCCGCACCTTGTATTTCGCAAGTGTTATGCTAGCACACAGCACAAACATTTGGTAGGCTGACCCACAGTGTGTGCTAGAATTGGCCAGTCGAAGGTAGGGTCTTCGGACTCAGACTAGGCCTCGGCTCGTGTCGTGACGTATCCGTCCTTTTTTCGTTGGAAAAAAAATTATACTCTGATTTAATCAATGGAAAAAGGGTGGGTCATTGCAATTGGTATCAGAGAGGAATGAAAAAGCAAAGGAAGGAAATTACTATAAGTCAAACTTAGAGAAAAATTCCCCTCAAAACAAAGAATGTCAATAAAACCTAAGAGAATTGCGTCAATCCAGTCAATATTAATAAATAATTGACTATGCATGAATCATGGTTGCTTGAAGAAGCATTTTTATAAGATTACTAAGTGGATACTTCGTGACTTAGGCAACCTGCCGCCACGAAGAAGGAACACCCGATGCAATGTGGAATGCACCGAAGAGACAAGTGGTAATATCCCACCCAGTGACTCCCGTGCTCCAAAGTTTCATACAAGCAGTAGTGAATTCAGTACTGCAACAGAACCAAGTAGGAGGTTGTGCCAATGCCACAACTGGATCTCAAGACAGAGCTTTGGTCAGGGATTTTCAACAGCAGCGTCCCCCATACTTTCATGGAAATGAGGGACCCATTGGAGCTTAAAACTAGATCGAGAACACCACCAAGATCCTGAAGTTACTGAGGATCACGAGCGATCAGGATAGAATTTTTTTTTCCACATCTCAACTAATAGATGATGCGGGCAAATGGTGGAAGGCAGTGGAACAAAACCAGGCAGTGACAGAAATGACTAGGGACAATTTCGCAGAAAGTTTCCTAGATTACTACTTTTCACAAGATGAGAACGAAACTCAAGGCCCAAGAATTCATAGTCCTAGCTCAAGGACGTATGACTAATATCAACAAGAATTCATTCGACTCTCTTGTTATGCCCCATACATGGTGGACACTGAATATAAGAAACTTCAGAAGTTTGAGAGGAGCCTACGTTTTAACATCGAGCCAAGGTCACCATATTCAAATCAGTAACTTTGGTAAAAGTCGTAAGTAGAGCAAGTATTGTTGAGCAAGAACTGATTGAGTTAGCTAAGTACATGGAAAATAGAAGGACTCAGAATGGGGGAAGCTCTTTTCACCCTCACAAGAGATTTCGGCTGAACTCTGGAACGCCTTCGGCTTCTACGGCCTCCACTGGTGGATATCGTCCCAGTCATCCTTTAGCCTCAGTTCCAGCAGTACAAACATCCCAGGGTGGCATCATTTGTTTCCAGTGTGGCCAGGCAAGGCACATGAAACAGGATTGTCCGCAACTTCACAAGTCACCTCAAGTACGGAATTCTTTCCATCCACCAGGCAAGCTAGCACAGTCTCAGATATCGAGAGAACAAAACCAGTCCTGACGATCACCTATTCCAACAGCCTCAGGACGATTGTACACCCTCGTCCCTCCTCCAGAGGCAGCAAATCACTCTGTTATCCAAGGTATGGCAGTTATTGGTGGTTCTTATGCAGTAACACTATTTGATTCAGGAGCATCACACTCCTTTTTATCCGCATCTTTAGTATCTGCTACTGGTTTACTTGTGCAACAATTATCAACTGCACTTAACATAGTATCACCAATTGGTGACACATCAATTGGGTTAGTTTACACTTCCGTGGACACTGAACTAGTCGACTTCAAATTCAAGTTCGACTATCTGGTTATGGACATGGCAGAGTTTGATGTCATCTATGGCTTGGATTGGTTGACCACGTTCCAGGCATGTATTGATTGCTACCTCAAAAGGGTGAACATTTTGGTCACCAGACGGACGACGATTTGTAGTTCATGGGGACAACCAAAAAGCTCCAGTATATGGAAGATTACATCATGAAAGGAACAAGATTTTATTGAACAGTATCAGATTGGAAAAGTCACCCGTATCCACATTACCTGCAATAGTGAGGGACTACGCAGAAGTATTTCCGACAGAACTCCAGAGTTTACCTCCAAAATGGGAAATTGATTTTGAAATCAAGTTACTTCCTGGCACAACCTTGTGTCTCTTTCGTATTATCGAATGGAACCTGCAGAGATGTCAGAGTTGAAGAAACAGATTGATGACTTACTCAGATTGGGATTCATCCGGCACAATACTTCATCGTGGGGAGCACCGGCATTGTTGGTCAAGAAGAAACATGGCTCTCTACATATGTGCGTGGATTACAGAAAGCTAAAACAACTTACCATCAAAAATAAAAATATCCTCTACCTCGAATTGACGACTTGTTCAATCAACTTAGAGGATCCAGTCATTTCCCTTAGATAGATCTCATGTCGGGCTATCATCAGATCAGATTCAAGGACGAGGATATAGAGAAAACAGCTTTCAGAACTCGGTATGGATTGTATGAATATGTGGTGATGTCTTTTGGACTAACCAATGCACTGGCAGTGTTTATGGATTTGATGAAACGAATCTTCCGTCCTTATTTGCATAGATTTGTAATTGTCTTCATTGATGACAATCGTATTTACTCTACAAGCAAAGAAGAACATGTCGAGCACTTGCGAATCATACTGGACACATTGAGTAACAATAAGTTGTTTGCAAAAGCTAGCGAAGTAGTGAGTTTTGGATGTCCGAAGTGAATTTTCTTGGACACATAGTAACAGCAGAAGGGATAAAGGTGGATCAAGCGAAGGTAGCAGCAGTGAAGGAATGGAAATGTCCTAAGAATGTTACCGAGATCAGAAGTTTCCTTGGGTTGGCAGGGTATTATCGGAAGTTCATTTGGACTTCTCCAACATTGCAGCCCCACTCACCCGATTGTCTCAGAAAGGAATCAAATTTGAATGGAAAGATCTGTGCAACTGGAGATTTGAAGAACTGAAAAGAAGACTCATAACAGCTCCCATCTTAATCCTCCATAAAGAGGCAAGGGTTATACAGTAGAGTGTGACGCATCAGGTGAAGGACTTGGATGCTCACTCTCCCAGGGTCAGCATGTGGTTGATTATGGTTCCCGTCAATTGAAAACTCATGAGCAGAATTACCCCGTCCACGATCTAGAATTGGCAACAGTGGTATTCGCTCTGAAGATTTGGCGATATTAGCTCTAAGGAGAGAAATTTGAGGTATATTCTGACCACAAAAGTTTGAAATACTTGTTTGGGCAGAAAGAACTCAATCTGAGATAGAGAAGGTGGATGGAATTCCTCCAAGACTATGACTTTGTCCTACACTACCATCCGGGCAAAACAAACAAAGTTATGGATGCACTTAGTCGTCTGGCTCACGAGACCATAGCAAGTCTCATTATGCAAGAATGGGAAATGCTCACAGCTATTGAAAATTTGAATCTACATATAAGTGACAAAGGACACATGTACAATCTAATCGTACACTCTACTATGACGGCAAGAATTGAACAGGCATAAAGATCAGATTAAGAAATAGCTGAGATATGGGCCAAACTGTCTACAAGAGAGACAGAGCAAGATTGGGAATTACGACCACGACAGGGTCTTATATTCAAAGGCCAAGTTTATGTGCCAAAAGAATGCAGGGAAAAGTTATTAACAGAAGCTCAGCGAGTCTAAATTCTCCGTACATCACGGAAGTACAAAAATGTACCAAGATCTTAAAAGACAATATTGGTGGTGTGGACTTAAGAGAGACGGGGCAGATTTCGTCTCCAGATGTTTGACATGTCAGAGAGTCAAGTCAGAACATCGAAAGCCACATGGATTACTCAAACCCCTTTCTATACCTGAGTGGAAATGGGAGCACATTGCAATGGATTTTGTGACTTAGTATTTCTTCAAAAGGTAATGATGTAATATGGGTTATAATTGGCCATCTCACGAAGTCGGCACACTTCATGCCTATCATGATTACAGATTCATCTGAGACATTGGGTAAGCGATACATCAAGGACATTGTCCGACTACATGGGATACCCAGGTCCATTGTGTCCGATCGGAACGGCATGTGGCAGAGTTTGCAGATGGCAATGGGAACATGTTTGTTATAAAGCACAGCATTTCATCCTCGGATGGATGGACAGTCAGAAAAGGACCATACAAACGTTGGAAGATATGCTGAGAGCTTGTATGTTAGACTTCCAGAGCAGTTGGGAGGAACATCTTCCACTATGTGGAGTTTTCATACAACAACAGCTATCAAGCGAGCCTCCAGATGGCTCCATTTGTAGCGTTATATGGTCGACCATGCAAATCACCAGTTTGTTGGACCAAGACAGGAGAAGTTGCAGTCGTTGGACCAGATTTGCTAGCAGAATCAACTGAGCAGGTCAAATTCATTCGACAACATCTGTTGACTGCTCAGAGCTAACAAAAGAGTTATGGTGATAAGAGAAGAAGACACTTGACATTCAAAGTGGGAGACTTAGTATTTCTAAAGGTCTCACCGAGAAAAGATCATATGAGGTTTGGAAAGAAAGGGAAGCTATCCTTGATAAAATTGGCGAGGCATTGCATATCGTATAGCACTTCCCTCACAGTTATCCAACATGCATAATGTATTTCATGTCTCAATGCTACGAAAGTACAATCCTAGTCCATCGCATGTTTCGGATAGCACAAGAATTGGATGTTCAAAGCGACGTAACCAACATTGAAAAACCTATCAAAATCATAGGCGCTGAACAAAAAGTACTAAGGAACAGGGTGATTCCTTTCGTCAAAGTAGTCTGGGAGAGACACGGAAATGAAGAACACACTTGGGAAATGGAATCGAAAATGAAAGCCTATCATCCTGAGTTATTTGTGTAAAATTTTGTATTTCTTTTGGAATCCAACCATCATCTAATTTTCGGGACGAAAATTTCAAAAGGTGGAAGTATTGTAAGGACTCGAAATTTTAACTTCTCATTTTATGTAATTTATTTATCATATAAATGAAATATATCATTTGGGTCCAAATAATCTAAATATCTATTCAAAGAAATAAAGGGAAACTAAAGTGTCCTCAGACGATACATCGACCTTGTCGATGTGTCGGGAAATCTAAACATTTCCAGACGATACATCGACTGGATCGATGTATCGGGGAAAATACAATCAAATTGATCAACACATCGACAAAGTCGATGTGTCGAGTAGCCAGAACGTCTTCAGCAGACGCTCTGTCTATCACTGCCCAAACCTTTCATTTTTCTATGCATGGGAATTCATGTGTCAATTCCTATCTTCCAAAAACTCAATTAAGATTCCAAGCTAATTAAAACATGAAGATAAAAAGAAGAGAAAACAAAGGGAAAGGTAAGAAAAGAAAAAAAATAGTGGAAAAAAAATAGTGAAGAGGAGGGAGAAACAGACTGTCTGAGCACCCCTCTTACTCACCGGAGTTTACTATCTCACTCGCATCCCAAGCCTCAAGTCGACCAGTGAAACCTTTTCACCTCCTCACGGACTTGTAACGCCCCGCCCTCTCTGAGAAATCAGAGTCTAATTTTGTTTTTAAATAATAATAATAAAACATCGAAAGAGAGCGGGCGGCGTCACGATGCGAGTTAAGTTCAGACTACTCAAGTCTGAGCCTTAACTGGCCACCCATGTGTACATGGACTCGACCATGATAATGAATCACACATGGAACTAACAACAACATGCGGAATAAACTAGACTAACTGCGGAAATAATATGAATAGATAGCAAGTAACAGTCTCAATTGATAATTAAGATAAACAACCATCCATAGTTAATAGTCTAATCAAACCATAGCAAGTATTAACTTATTACATGTCCATCAAAATATAATTCAAATGACAATAGATAAGTAATCATGTTCATCATTCAACCACTTAGGCTTGGCTCCCCTCCCGGTCATCGACCTTCTCTTTCCCTTTTCTTGTACCTGCATTCTCCTCTGAGGATAGAATTAGGGCGTTAGATCAACGCGCCCAGTAGGTTCCCGATCAGGGCTACCACATGATTAGCATATAAAACATGCATATATATCATAGTACATGATTAGTAAAAACAGGTAAAACAATGCTATGAAGTATGCACATGCAATGAGACTCTCCCATCATGTACATTCATAGCCATCACTTGACGTGCCTCGCACCGACAAGGTAAATCACAATACACTTCCATCTCTTCATTATTGAGTTGACTCATATCACATATTAGTCCTCCTGGCGGGACTCTCATCGCCTAAGGAGACCATTGTGACTATGATCATCATGTTACTCCTCCTGGCAGGACTCTCATCGCCTAAGGAGGACGTAACTCATAATTGCAACACTGTAGAACCTCAATCATCATCCCATGTCCATGCATGAGATGCCAATGCTTTGAATGCCATTTGTAAATGCATAACATATCATTCGAAACCACATAAAAATAAACAAGAGTCTCATAAAGAAAACTGGGGTAAAACTGTGGTTACAAGTAGGTAGGAAACCTACTGAAGATTCACTTCAGTACTTGAGCTCTCTTAATCGTCAGCCGATCACGACTCGTATGACGTATACGCAAGTCTGGATACCCTATTTAAATAGCATCAAACCAAACATTTATCATGTAGTTCCAACTTAGTCAATTTCCCAAAATATACTATGTGGGGTTCGTGACCGTACATCCAACCCTATGATCATTTCCATCATTGATCATTCCATCAATAATTACTTTTATGCCATTTAGGCTAACCTTTTAGTTTAACCATATCTAAACCAACTTAGTGGGGTTCGTGACCGTACATCCAACCCTATGATCATTTCCATCATTGATCATTCCATCAATAATTACTTTTATGCCATTTAGGCTAACCTTTTAGTTTAACCATATCTAAACCAACTTAGTGGGGTTCGGCCATACAACTTGGCCGAACCTCACCTTTTTAATTTGGGTTCTTCATTCATCACCTTTAATCCCATTTATTACTTAACCCAATTCTATCAAATACTCATTGATGGGGTTCGGCCATGCCACATGGCTGAACCTCATCCTATAGATTTTTATCCATAATCCATCATCATCAATGGTTGATTATTTTCTGACACATAGTCCATAACTTATCATGTATGATTCCTTAATTAAAACAACCATAAACTCCCATCCAAAACAGCCCATTTATTTCAAAACAGCCCCATGGGGTTCGGCCATACTCATAGCCGAACCCTAGGGTTCACTTGATCCAATCATCACCATGATTATTCATGGTTTAATCATGCTAACTCAATCATGAATTATACATTTTTCAGCCGCATAAACATCCACCAAAACAGTAAATTAAACTTCACCAAATCACATCAAACACCAAATTTTGTATGGTTTTAAACTCATCAAAATCATCAACTACTTACATGGGGTTCGGCCATCCAAGGTGGCCGAACCTTATTCCATGTTTTGGTCTTTCAAACATGTTTTAGGTGTTATTTAAACATACAATATCAGTATAACATTGCTGCATTTATACCTCTTAGAAACCATCCAAATAAGTTCATCTCTTTGTCTAGATGACCCTCATACTTCATGGGATTCGGCCATCCAAGATGGCCGATCCAAATAGTCCATTTCATCAGTTTTAAATCACTGTTTTAAACCCATGATACCTTCAGTCCTTATGTCATTTAGATCCATGTTTTTAACCCTTTCTAAAATATGCAATTGAATCTTAAATAAAACTTAAAAACAGCCCACCAAAATTCTATGGTTTCCATGTTTCAAACACATCAAAACCAAACCATCATTTGCATGGGGTTCGGCCCTCCATGGTGGCCGAACCCTATGACCTTTGGTTTTGAATTTCTTAATCATTCATCTAGGTCTAAATCAAACTTCCTTATTTATGTTTTAACCTTTTTAAAACATACACTTTAAATCATCTAAAAACAGTCCATAAAACTCCATGGTTTCCATGTTTCAAAACATGAAAACCAACCAATCTTTTACATGGGGTTCGGCCCTCCATGGTGGCCGAACCCAATGGTTATTTTTACCATTTTTAAACCTCTATTAATCAAGGTTAAAACCCTGGTGTATTCGGCCATAACCATGTCCCAATACACACCCCATTTGCTCCATGTTATTAAACCAAAATAACATATAAATACTTACCAAAATTCCAATCTTTCTTCTTGCCTTTGGTCCTTGGTTTCTCCCTTTTATTTCTTCCTTTCTTTTGCTGTTTTGTGCTTAATCTACTGGTGCAAACACCTCTGATGTTCCAGTTAGGAAAAACGAATTGGAAAGAGGGAGAGAGAGATGGGAAAATCTTGGATTTGCAATGACAAAATGGCCAACCTTGGTGTTTGTTTCCTTTAGTAATTCAGCCCCCAAGACCCCTTCATTCCCTCATCAATTCTTATCAAAAACAATGGGTCTTGGGTGCTATCCAATGCACCCCTTTGTACCTGCCTATGCAGCCTTTCAACTCCCCAAGCAACACCTCCAATTCCCATGCATTTCATTTAAGATTTAACATGGAAATCACCCCAACAAGTCCCCAACGTGTGGGACTTGTTTTGGTGGTTAAGACTGAGCCAAACTACTCCTATTCCCTCTGAACTCACTGATTTACAGTCCCATTAATTTCCATTTTGACTCACCCAACTCACATGTCCAACTCACCTCATTAATTGACAATCATTTAATGAATTTGAGTCAACTCATTTTTTATTCAAATTAAATAAAATCAGTTCCACTTAACCTGATTTAACTCAGCATTGAACTCATTTGTGGGCCCACACGGTCGGCTGTGGTCAACAAAGTCAACCCAACCCATTGGGTCCCCCTTTAGCTCCTTGACCCGTTTTTGACTCCATGACCCAATTATGGGTATTTTGGTCATTTGTAATTGGTTTTCATATGTGCATCAGGCCTACCCATTTTTACTATACCTGATTTCCTATCAGTTCAGCTTGACCTCATTTAATTTGAGCTTACACAATGGTCAAATCGTCCATTTGACCCATTGGATCCAATTTGGCCCTTTGACCCATTTAGCCATTTTTGACCTAATTGATGTTCATTACCCATCCAATCAAACTTGATATTTATAATGTGCTCATATGATCGTAATTTGAGCAATGGGCCCCACCATTTCCTTATTTGACATCACAAAATAATTAATTTAACAACTCAGGGGCATTTTCGTAATTTTCCACTTCATTGAGAAATTGGGGTGTTACAGGACTTTCTCTGTTCTAGGAGAGGAATGAGGGACCGAGCAAAGGGAAAGAGGAATCGAGCTAGCAAGGAGGGAGGAAAACAATGGGGCAAGGGATATCAGATTGCATCCATTCGAGCACACCTACGCATCACTCGAGATAGGTGAATTCCTGATATTTTTGAGTAAATCAATAACACTAGTTGTTTAGAAAACTTGTATGATTGAAATTGGAAAGAAAAAACCTAAGATGGACGAAGACACGAGTAAAGGGAAGCCATGGATGATGAATCCATGACTTCTGATAAACCTAGTCGACATATCAACTTTGTCGATGTGTCATCTGGGATGAAAACCTAGTAAATGGAAACTTCCAAATTGTAAGACTAAAAGAAAATAAACTCAGGGAGACACATCACCGGTGTCGATGTATCGGCCTGGGTATGACAGAAATAAAAAGGGACCAATAAACGATGAATTGACCGTCGAACAACTCATCGACATGGTCGATATATATATACTGGCCCAAGACGATGTATCGACCAGGTCGATATATCGGCCTGGGAATGATCCGAAATAATCATAGAAATAACGAAAGAAGAATGGATCAAGGAATATATCGACATTATCGATATATTCATAAACCTTTCACATATACATCGACCTAACCAACCTATCGGTCTAGGTATGCTGAAAGAGTATATGGACAAGGATTGGTTGACAGACGATATATCGACAGAGCCGATGTATCGTCCTGTGAACAAAGATTGAATATAAGTTCACATAAACCAAAACCCGAGAAGACACAGTGTATCGATTTGATCAATATGTATGGTTCGAGAATAGTTGACGAACACAAGTGTAAATGGATCAGAAAATCAAAAGGATGTGTCAATGTCCACGACACATTGAATTCATGTATAAATAAATGTATCGGTTGTATTGATACATACGACAAAAGAGCAGCTGGAAAATATAAATTGGAATCAACCGAACCCTGTAGACATATCGAGATTTTCGACATGTCTACTGTGTCCTAGAGGCGATGAATCGACAGTGTCGATATGTCGGCATGAAACAAAGACAATTTGACAAGATTAATGTATTTGTTTTTTAAAACCAAATATAAATGTTTCTTTTAGACTTGGCAGATTATACAGTTGATCTTTAGGTCTGGATTAGACCTACACAAATTAGACAAGGACTTTATGTGATAATAACCTACAAACTATGATTTGAACATGTACATGGACAAAAGGAGTCAAGGATAATTCCGACGTTGTTCGAATAAACGCATGAACGTTCTTTGGTTGATCATTTTTTATCAGGTAAGAGTTCCTACTTTATTGAAGCACAACGATGTGATTATTTTGTTGATTTATGAGATCTTGATTTTTATATGAATTCATTATGTTATAAAAAAATGATGTTTGATGAAAGAAACTATTTGATGCATGGTTTTATCATCATGTTTGCACACATTACCTCATGTATAGTTGCATGGGAGTGTTGATAGTACTGAGCCAAGAAGGAAATGTCCGGACCGCTCTTGGACTCATGTAAAATTATTATAAAAATATTAGACTTTGGCCCCGTCCTTGGATATGAATGTTACGGCATAGTTGGGCCAAAGATCTCCTGGTTAGGTCCCGAAATCTTGTGCATAGGGAGGAGGCCACACTCCACCGATAGTCTAGGTTAATTTCTGTAACACCCCGGCCTTTTTTACTATGCCGAAAATCAGAGTCTATTTTTTTTTTAATAAATAGAAGAGTGAGCGAGAGCGGGACTGTCACAACGTGAGCTAAGTTCGAGCTTCCAAAGCCTGACCCTTAACTGGCCAACCATACGTGTGCATGGACCAAGTCCACTAAAATGGTTCACACGTACTCAAGTTAACTTGCGGAATAAATCATACATGTGGAAATAATAATAGAATAACTATTCTATTCCATTTTAGATAGCAAAGTAGTCCAACACTTAATAATATTTGCCTTAAGTAAATATCCAAAATCAACTATCCAAACCATAGCAAATATATCTACGTTATTACAATCCCGAATGCTAGCTATTTAAATACATAGTCCATGAATAACTTAAACGAAATATAACTTAATCATCCAAGCTCCTAAGCTTAGCTACGATCACACTCATCGTTCTGTTCCCTTCCTGTGTCATCAACTAGGGTAGAAGTAGGGCGTTAGACAACGCGCCCAGTAGGTATTCCAATTAGGGCTAACACATGGGTTAGTATATAAAATCCGGATATAATATACCATACCATACTTGAAAAGTATCGTATCCAAAACAGTGTATGATAATAGAGATCCAATCATACCTGATAAAAACCAGAAACATTTCATGATAATAAAGATAATAATCATGCCAATTCAATACCATGCCATGAAATCATATGCAATGAGCGCCACCCATCACAAAACATCCTCTAGATGGAAAGTTCCTCATCAAGGTATCCCCCACGAATGATTTACGGGCACCCCGATGGAGTGTGGATCTCCGGTTACATTTCATACATAGTATCCTCTTGAATGGAAAGCTCTTCATCAAGGTATCCCCCACAAATGATTTACGGAACGCCCCTGACGAAGTGTGGATCTCCGGTTACATTTCATACATAGTATCCTCTTGATGGAAAGCTCCTCATCAAGGTATCCCCCACGAATGTTTTATGGACGCCCCGACGGAGCGTGGATCTCCGGTTACATATCATCCCTCCCATGCAATGCATGAGATGCAAATGTCCACATGCTATGCAATTATACAAATCATAGCATTTAAAATCTCATATTTGAAACATAACATTTTTACAATATAAACCATCAAAATAAGAAGTTAAACCATATTACATAACCATGGTCTCAAAGAGGTAGAATCCTACCAATGACAGCTAGTTTGACCTTTCGTTCTCGTCCGAAAACCGCTCACGATCATGCACCCCTAGTGAGGTCCCGTCACCTTATTACATATCAACAAGTCAATCTAAAGTCCCATTTGATTTGCGATAATGGTCCATAAACACACTTTGTGGGGTTCGGCCATACACCATGGCCGAACCTCACTCACTTGCTTTTAGTGCCTCTCTTGATTTATTAATCACTCATCACCAAATTCTTCATTTAAACACTTATTCCACAAACTACACCTTAGTGGGGTTCAGCCATACAACATGGCCGAACCTCACTCACTTGAGTTTGGTCCCTCTTTGTAATCCTTTGATCCAAGATCTTGCCATTTTTTATTCATAACTCTAATCACTTATACAATAGTTATTAAACATTAGTAACCACTTCAGTCCACAAAACTTTCCTCATGGGGTTCGCCCATACACCATGGCCGAACCCATGGTCTATTATTTCCTCCCATATTTACACATTTGCCATTATTCCCATCCCTTCATGCTTAGGTCCAAAATTGCTCCATAACCTAGATTCATAAATGATTCATAAATCACAACATAAAACCCAAAGTCCACCAAATATTCCCCATCGGGTTCGGCCATACACCATCGCCGAACTCATGGTCCATTATTTTTACTTATTTACCACATTGCCATTAATCTATCCATGGCTAACATTTCATTCATTAAAGCATACTTAATTCCATAATTTGATCCACCAAATGGTTCATGGGGTTCGGCCATACACCATGGCCGAACCTATGATGTCTAAATCCAATTTATCTATTGAATCATTTCCCTTCCTTAGGTCCATAAACCAAGGTCCCTCCAAAAGTCATATACCATTACCAACAAACTCCCATGGGGTTCGGCCATACAACATGGCCGAACCCTATGGTCCATTAATTCCTTTTTAAATCATATAGTCAAGATTAATATTCTTTGATGGGGTTCGGCCATATATCATGGCCGAACCTCATCCTCCCTTTTTCGTCCTTGGTGGTCCATGCATATTAATCTTAGGGTTTGGCCATGCAATGGCCGGACCATGTTTCCTTCACCATTTTTTTAATAAAAATTCCTTGAGGACTTACCGATTCCGCGACTCCTCAGGTTTTCCTTCACTCCGACTTGTTCTTCCGATCTTTTCTTTCCTTAGCCTCTTCCTCCTTCCTTCTTACTTCTTTGGCCGTGTAACGCCCGCCCCTTTTCACTGATAATCAGAGTCTATATTTTTTTTTTTTTTTGAAGTAAAGAGTGGACAAAGGGCGCGAGACGTCACGACGCGAGTTAAGTCCGAGCTTCTAAAGCCCAGCCCTTAACTGGCCAACCCTACGTGAGCGTGAAACGAAGTCCACGAGAATGGTTCGCACGTAGACGTAAGTTCGCAGGAATATAACTTAATGCGGAACATTATAATAGAGACTATCCTACCAGTTTTAGATAGCAAGGAATTACGGCACTTAAATTACTAAAATACCCTAAATTCATAATTATACCTCAGAGTGATAATGTGCAAAGTAAAGACCAAACCATAGTAAGAAATATAAATTATACAGTCCTGGCGAGCTAAGCTACTCAATTACATATTCCAAAATAAATTTAAATAAACTAAGTAGCTCGCTTTCCCAAGCTCCTATGCTTGGCTCCCGTCGTGTCCTCCGTTTCCGCCATCTCCTGCGTCATCAGCTAGGGTAGAAGTAGGGCAGTTAGACAACGCGCCCAGTAGGACTCCGATTAGGGCTAACACATAGATTAGTGATAACAAGCACATAGATAATCATATAATGAAAACCATAAAATGAATGCAATGCCATGGGTGTTTCATGTCGTGTGTCCCACCCATTATCCATACCATCATGATGTCATATCCCCCTTGATGGAAAAACCTCATCAAGATATCCCCATGTTTACTTCTCGGTCGCCCCGACGGAGCATGGGACTCCAGTTATATCTCCACATATCAAGATATCCCCATGTCTGCTTCTCGGTCTCCCCGACGAAGCATGGACTCCGGTTATAGCGCATCAGGCTATCCCCATGTTTGCTTCTCGGTCGCCCCGACGGAGCATGGACTCCGGTTATAACGCATTAGGCTATCCCCATGTCTGCTTCTCGGTCGCCCCAACGGACATGGACTCCGGTTATAGCGCATCAGGCTATCCCCATGTCTGTTTCTCGGTTGCCCCAACGGAGCACGGACTCCGGTTATAGTGCATCAGGCTATCCCCATGTCTACTTCTCAGTCGCCCCGATGGAGCATGGACTCCGGTTTCATTATTTTCCCACCCATGCCATGCATGAGATGTAGGTGCATTATGCTATGTAATATATATAATTTGTAGCCTTCATATATAATTCATAGCCTAATCATATAAATCATAGCCTGGCAATATGCCATATAATATATATAAATCATAATCTTAAAACCCATCATAAAACAAATCATATAAATTACCAAAATAAATCACAGGAACCATCATATAACACGTAAATCCATGGTTTACAAAAAGGTAGGAATCCTACCGAATACCTGACTAATGTCCTCTTACGTTTCCGTCCGATAATCCGGTCTCCGATACGCGTACCGCTTGCGATATCTGATACCTTATTACATACGAATAATCAGCCCATGGTTTTAACCATTTAAATCCATTAATCATACCTTAGCAGGGTTCGGCCATGCACTATGGCCGAACCTCACTAACTAGGTTTGTAGGTCCCATTTAATCCATTAATTATTTTAATTACATGGGTCTAAAAACCAGTACCCTAGGCTTTATTGATCATAAATAAGGTTGTTACTTAGAGCCCCTAAGTCCATGATCATCCCCCATGGGGTTCGGCCATGTACCATGGCCGAACCCATGGTTCTTGAATTTAGCCATTATTTACGGTTTTGCCACTCTTCCTTTCCATGATTAATCATTCATTTATCCCTGCACACTTAAGCCAAAAATTGATCCATAACTTAGATCCATTAGTGACCCACCAATCATAACATGAACACATTAAAAATCAGTCCTTAATTTAATCTAAACCCCATTAATTTTAAACACATGCATATACCTTAATCTTAGCCCAAAAATGACTCTCAAATGAGTCATGGGTTCGGCTTACACCATGGCCGAACCCATGATGTCTTCTCCTCATTTTCCTTGGGTCTATTTCACCACATTCAGATACATAATAAGTCCTCCCATGAGGGGGTTTACATCATGCATTTAAATCACTCCTTTTGATCAACATTAAGTATATTTTGAGTCCATCAACTTAGCTACATTCCCCATTAATTAATGCATATACATAGATCTTAATCTTAGCCCATCAATTGGTTCACAAAATGGGTCCATTAATGTCTCATTAACCATGACATAACAACAATTAGAAATCAGCCATTTAACTAACCTAATCTCCATTAAAATCAGCCCCTTTAAACCATTAACCTTCATCCATGGATTCCCTCATTTAAAAACCCCTTTTAAAATTACTATCATTCTTTCATTCAAAACCTTCAAACTCATTAACCACCTTCCATGGCTTCATTCTTCAAAACCCCATTAAATCACTTAATCACCTCCATCATTCATTCAAACGTCACATACATCCATGCTTAAATAAATTTTAATACATAATGTCCTTAATGCATCCTTTATTTTCTTAACCTAATTTACCCATTAGGGTTTGTCCATTCCTCATCCTTTCCTTGGATGGATTTGAGATTCAAGGCCCATGATATTTTTCCACTATTACATCCAAGAAAAATGGATTCCATGGTCTCTTCTTAACCCTAAAAAAACTTGTAAATTGTTGTTTAGGGAATACTTACAATCTGACGGCTCCTCCGACTTTTCCTTCTCCTCTCGGGTTCCTTGGCCTTCTCTTCTCTTCTTCTCCTTGATTGGTCGGCTGAGATGTGCTTGACCCAATGAAAAAATCCAATGCTTGGGTCGGCTAAGATGGAGTAGATTTGAGATAGAGAGAGGGAGAGAGGATGGGGAAAAAATGTCTCAAGCTTTGGCCTTGAGATGGAGGGCCAAACCTAGCTTCTTTCTTCTCTTCTTCTCTTCTTAGTTTTCTTCTTCTTTTTCTCCTTGGTGAGGGACGGCAATGAGAGGGAGAAAGAGAGGAAGAGATTGAGATAAGAGTGGGATTTGAGAGATAAGATGAAAACTATCTCTTTTTGGCTGCTTACTTTATACTCCACCATTAAGTCTCCCACCAACCAAGCATAAGATATTTTTTATGCTTTATGGTGGTGGTTGGGATAAACCACCACCTAAGCCAACGTTTTGGTCTTTGGAGATGAGGTGGTGTGGTCTCCCACCTTTGACCATTTGACCACCTTTTGAATAGTTTAATCATTTAATTAACTAGATAATTACCTTAGGTTAATTAACTCCCACTTAACCTAATTCTCTCCATGTATCCACCCATGGTTGACCAATTCAACCATGGTGGCCGGCCCCACCAATCCTTGGTCCACACGCCACCTCATTTGGTGAGGTGGAGGTGGGTCCCAATCGGCCATGTCACCTTGGTCAATTCATCACCAACTTAGGTGATTTAATTTTAATTAAATCCATTCCTCTTATTGGATCACCATTGGGCCCATGGCCCAATTAAATTCACCCTTACCCATTTACCTTAGAGCTTACATTATCTTGACCCATTGGGTCCCAAATGGGTATTGGGCCCAATTTGACCATCCTTGGCCCCATTGACCATCATTGACCATTTAAATGATTTTAAATCCAATCCATGGTCCATTGGGCCATACTTGGGCCTTTGTCCATATTTTGATCCATTCACCATTTATTCCATCAAATTTTCAATTTCCACCATTAAAATAAAATAATAACCACATATACATTGATTTAAAATTACAGGCCGAGAATGAGACTTCAGAGAGAGAGAGAGAGTTCGGCCTTGAGTTCTTGTGAGAGGGAGAGAATGAGATGAAGACTCAAGTCTTCTTGATCAATATGGTCGGCCAAAGGTGGTGTCCTTTGGTGACACCCCTTTGTAACTCCCATGCCATTTACCTCCCTCCTTTAAGTTCCATTTGGGGGTTTCATCCTTGAGATGAAACTCCCAAGGCTCCAACAGGTGTGCTTTTGTTTGAATTAGGTAACAACATAAAACCGTCTATCTCCCCTTTAGTTTTCATTTGGGGGTTTCATCCATGAGATGAAACTCCCACCTCCAAGTGTGAACCCCTTGTGTAACTCTCAAAACTTTTCCTCTCCTCATTACTTCTCCATGTGGGGGTTTCATCCATGAGTGAAACTCCCCCTCCAACATGTATCCTTGTTTGAATTGTGTAACAACACAAAAACAGCCACCTTCCCATTCATGATACACATGGAGTTTCATCCCATGAGATGAAACTCCCATATTACCAACATGTATACTTGAATTGATATTTGAAACAACAAAACTCCTCACCTCCCATTAATGATCCAAGTGGGGGTTTCATCCATAAGATGAAACTCCCATGCCAACATGTATGCCTTCTGTTGGGTCTCATGAGATGTGTCTCTCCACCTACTCTACCCACTTACGTTCAAGATCCCATTAATTTCCACTCAACTCATCACTTTCACTCAACTCACTTAACTCCTCACTTTAACTAAAATCACTTAACTCATCACTTTAAAATCAACTCAATCACTTGAGTCCATTCTAACTTAATTCAGCCCAATTTAGTAAGCTTGAACTCACTTGGTGGTCAACCAAGTCAACCACGACCCATTGGGTCCCAATTGGGCATTTTTACCAAATTAACCATTTTGACCCAATTAAATAAGCTTACCCATTTATTTCAAGTGGACCTTATCCATGATCCGTTGGGTCTTTACTGACCAATTGACCCAACACCTTACCCTATCTAAGGTTTATATCCGTTAATTCACAATTTAAATGGCAAATTCCGTAAATATTGATATCTTGGAAATCCGGGGTGTTACAAATTTCTAGACGGGTAACAGCACCCTGGTAGTTGTCGCCTCAAATGCTGTGGACATAAGTGGACAATACTGAGAATCATTATTAGAATTGATTTGTTATGATCTGATGCATGGGAATGGGTGGACATATCATTGATGGATGACACCCATGACATATCATGTTGTGATTACGAATTATAAGGCTTTGGTAATCTTTTGTCATTTTTTAAGAATTATATCATTACTTGTGATTTTATTCAGTTGTTTACTCTTAATATATGTTATTATGAGACATCACACCTAGTGCATTTTTATGATCGAAACTTCCTACTGGGCAAGTTGAGTAAGCCCGTATATTTTTCCCCTATATGTTAACATAGATCAAGATAAAGGAAAGGAAGTTGGACCTACTAATAGCCATGCTTGATGAAAAGATGGATCCGAAGATGCTTGAAGATCTTATAGTTCTTATTTTGGCATTTTAATAGAGTTATGTAATTTCATAGGATTCAATGATGTAATAACTTAGATAATTTCTATTTTTGGATTGATAGAACTATGCCAGCACACTCACAAACATTTGGTGGGCAGACCCACATGTGTGCCAGAATTGGGTCAGTGGAGGGTCGAGTTTTCTAATTCGGACTCAGCTCGCGTCGTGATGTATCCGTCCTTTTTCCGTTTAAAAAAAATTATAATCTGATTTAACCATTGGAAAAATGGCGGGTCGTTACAAATTATAAGTGCAAATTCAAATGAAAAATTCCTTGACTCTATGCTCCAAGATGTTTTCTTCATCTTGCTTAGCTTTCTCTCCCTCAAGGTGTGCCAATGTACTTGTACACACAAACAAGACAAGCTGGGTGGAAGCATAAGTCTCCCCCTCAAATGTTAGTCACAGATGTAGTAATATAAACAATATTACTCCCCCTAAATATGTGAAATAATTTCCCCTTAGTCATTGACTAATCTTCTTTAAAGATCTTCTCCCCCTAAGATCTTCTCCTCCAAAGCTTACTCTATGCTTCTAAAATTTCTCCCACTTTTTGTCATAAATTGACAAAGGGTGCCAAGCACTAATATACCACATTCAGTGTGCGTCAACAAGTCCCAATTTTTGGACTAAGAGGATATGGAGAAGGAAGGGCTCATGCATTTGGTTTTCAAAAATGCCAATATGAAACCAACACATGCATGCAAGGAGGAGGGAATCACTCATACAAGAAATATTTCAGGAAAGAGCATATGAATAACAACAACATGTGCTAAAAGAATATGCCAATAAAACACATAGTTCATGAAAAATAAATTCGCAAGGATAGGGTTTGGATTTCTTGGGATGAAAGTTGGGTTAAATCTAGGGTTTTATGAATGAAATGCTTGGATTAAAAATGCTTAAATCTAACGATCCTAGTGATGATTGGTTAAGATGAATTATATAACTGATGAGATTATGCATGGAGGTTTGAGATTTTAAGGTTAAGCTAGATGGAAGATGAAATGGATGGCCTAGATCTAATATGAAATATGTATGCAATTGATAAGGAAAGGTGGCTTTAGGGTTTTCCTAAGTTTATGAATGCAATGAACGATCTGGATTAAAGGATGGCTAAATGGAGGGTGGATATGATATAGAGAGGGCTAAAGAGGGGGCGTGTGGACATATGGTTCACAGTGAATTCGAACATGGGTACATGGATCACAGGGATTGAGCAATTAGGCTTCAACTTTGGACTTGAGCACGTGGACTTTGAATTTTCGCATGCTGGACTTGAATTTGCATATTGGCCCGGTCCATTTATTGAAATGCGCATGGAGTACTTGAGCCTAGCCCAATGTTTGACATTTGGAGCAAAGCTTGACCCATTTAGAGTAGATTTCTAGCCCATGGATTGAAATTCAGACTCTGGCCTTTTAAATTGCAACTTCTCTCTCCAGAATTAAAATAATTAACTCAGCACTTAAAATCTAAAAATATTGAATTAATATAGACTCATAATTGGATCCAGATTAATAAATTTATAATTAAAATCCAAAAAGTGGTCAGAAATTAATTATTAAAAAAATTGGGTCTTCCAATTTTAAGCACAAAACTTGCAATTTTCCACTAAATTTGATTAATTTCCTGTATTTTCCATTTTTATCTACAAAACTAACAAACAACATTAAATGTATGTGATACATACAAAATTGAAGGTAACTAGTCCAAATAACAAGGGTAAAAATGTCATTTTTCATGTCTCAACAAATACCCCCAAACTTAGCTTTTGCTAGTCTTTGAGCAAAACTACCTGAAAAACTATAAAAACAAAAAGAAAAATCCTAATCTAATCCTAGATTACACCCCTTCTGCTGGTACTCTCGATTTCATTTAGCCTATGTAATAAGCCTTTAAACCCCTAGGTTACCCCTAGTGGACGAGTTATAGTCTCGTGAGGGCTTGTAGTGATGATACCCACAAATATCAAATTTTCTCAGTCTAAGTTTTAGTTTCAGAAAAAACATGTACATAAAAATCTAGACATCATACTATTCCGACATTCATTTTACAAAACTTATACCGAGAGTGTAGTATGTGATAGCCAAAATTAAGATAGTTTTCTTTTTCCAAATACACACAAGTTTCATAACCATCAGTGGAAAATGCGTTTTCAGTTCAAACCTCACTAGATATATCTCTCAGAAAGACTAACACTCAAAAGTTTTGATTTTATTTTCTCTCAAAGTATATGTGAGTGGAGTATATATATTCAAATCAAAATATCTCACATATGTCTTGTTGAGACTTGAAATATTACATTTTTACCCCTAATATTTAGGTCAGTTAGCCTCGATTTTGTGTATATAAGATGCATTTAATGCTTAATTTTAGTTTTGTAGGAAAATGTAACGCCCCGCCCTTTTTCACTCTCTTCTGCTTTCCGAAAATCAGAGTCTATTTTTTTTTATACAAAGAGTGATAAGAGCTAGGACGTCACGACGCGAACTAAGTCCGACCCTTAACTGGCCAACCAAATGTGTGCATGGACTAAGTCCATGAAAACGGTTCACACATAACAATATCAACATGAGGAATAACATCATAACTTGTGGAATTATAATAGAACCTAGTTCTATTCCATTCAGATAGCAAAGTACGTCAAGTCTTTAATCAATAATTCAAATATCATAATTATTAAAATCAACATCCAACCATCTAAGTTATTACATGTCCGAAGTCTAGTTACTCAAATACAAATCCATAAAAGTAACTTTATTCACAATATAAACTAAATCCTCCAAGCTCCTATGCTTGGCCCCTTCTTGCGTTCATCGTTCCCCTGGTTTCCTGTGTCATCCACTAGGGTAGAAGTAGGGCGTTAGAACAACGCGCCCAGTAGGTATTCCAATTAGGGCTAACACATGGTTAGTACTGTAACACCCCATTTTCTCAAAGATATTGATATTTACAAAAATGCCATTGGAATAGTAAATTAGAAGGTTATGATCGTAGATAAAAAATAGTGGGGCCCATTGTTCAAATTAAGGCCTATTGTACATATTATAAAGATCAATTAGATTAAATGGTTATTGTACATCTAATTGGGTTAAGTTGGTTATTTGGGTCAAAGGACCCAATTGAGACCCAATGGGTCATGGTGGACTTATTTGGCCATTGGGTACGCTCAATTTTATTATGGTTAAGCTGAATTGATTGGAAATGAAATGTATGATAAATGCGTAGGCTTGATACAAGTGTGTAAACCACATTCAAAGGGCTTGTAACGCTCGCCCCATTTTCACCGAAATCAGAGTCTATTTTTTTTTTTTTTGAATTAAGAAGTGACAACGGGCGCGGACGTCACGACGCGAGTTAAGTCCGAGCTTCTAAAGCCCGGCCCTTAACTGGCCAACCCCACGCGTACGCGGAACTGAAGTCCACGAGAACAGTTCACGCGTAGGAAGTAAGCTCGCGGAATATAATTAGATGCAGAACATTATAATAGAGACTATCCTACTAGTTTTTAGATAGAAGGGAAGATACATCGTTAAATTACTAAAATACCCCTATCTTCGTAAATATGTCTCAAAATGATAACGTCCAGCGTATAGTCCAACCCATAGGCAAGAAACATAAATTATTACATGCTGACAAGCTATGCTACTTAAATTACAACTTTTCCAAAATAAAACTTAAACAAAACAAAGTAGCCACTTCCCCAAGCGCCTACGCTTGGCTCCCGTCGTGTCCACCATTTCCGCCGTCTCCTGCGTCATTAGCTAAGGTAGAAGTATGGCGTTAGACAACGCGCCCAGTAGGACTCCGAGTAGGGCTAGCACATGGATTAGTGATACAAGCATACCAATAATAATATGATAAATCCCATGAAATGAATGTCATGCCATGGGTGCCTATGTCATGTGTCCCACCCATCATCTATATCATCATAAAATGTCATATCCCCCTTGACGGCAAAGCCTCGTCAAGGTGTCCCCATGTTTGCTTCTCGGTCGCTCCCGACGGAGCATGGACTCCGGTTCCTTTATTTTCCCGCCCATGCCATGCATGAGATGTAAGTGCATTATGCTATGTAGTATATATATGATTCATATCACTAATATAAAATCCATAGCATTGGAATATAATCCATAGTCTTAAAAATATCGTCCATAGCATTAAAATATAATCCATAGCATTTAAAATATCATCCATAAAATAAACCATGTAATTACCGAAATAAAATACGGAAACCATCACATACACATAACCCACGGCTTATAAAAAAGTAGGAATCCTACCGAATACCGCTTAGCGTCCCGTTACGTTTTCGTTCGATAATCCAGTCGCCGATCGCGTACCATTTGCGACGTCCCGATACCTTATTATACATTTACCATATTAGTCCATATTTTATCCATGATTAAGTCCCTAATTGATCACAACCTTAGATCCATTAATGATCCCTAATCATGTTACAAGATTATCATAATTCAGCCTTTAACTTAGCCTCGTTTCCATTGATTTAAATACATGCATAATTCCAAGTTCTAGCCCATTAAACATTCTCATTTGCGAAGTCTAAAATGCAGCAACCCTAAGTTTCATTTAATCACTCATAATGTCATCTTAATGTACCCAAGTTCATGTCCAACCTACATGGGGTTCGGCCATGGTTCTTCATTGTGGCCAATAATTACGGTTTTGCCACTATGCTTCCATGATTTAATATTTCCTCCATCTATGTACATTTTTGGTCCATACTTCATCCCTATACTTAGCCTCATTAATGATTCATTGACCATGACCTAACATTCCCTAAAATCAGCCACTTGATTTAATTAAATTTGCAATCATTTAATCTCATACATAATGCAATATTTAGCCGACAACATGACCTACAATTGGATCATGGGTTCGGCCATACACCATGGCCTGAACCCATGATGTCTTTTTTTTCCATTTCTTGGGTCTATTTCACCTCATTTGGTCCTACCATAAATGAATTTAAATCATACATTTACATCATCCTTTCATAATCATCATGAGATATACTTTGGTCCATTTAATTTAACCATCATTCCATTTTATTTTCCATGGTTCCAAGAACGCTAAATTCCTCAAAGTCTCTCCATGGGGTTCGGCCATGGTCCATAATTTTTATTTTAAAAACTTCATTTCCACCCATTTAAACCTTATTTAAAATACTAAATAAAATCCATTTAATTACCATTAACATTCTTCATTGATTTCCATACTCTTATAACCATTAAATGTCTCATTCCATCACCATAGGGTTCGGCCATACACCATGGCCGAACCCATGGTTCATGATTCTCCATTTTCCCATGCCTCTTGAGGCCACAAAATCATTCATGTGTATGGCCGAACCCATGGTTCATGATTCTCCATTTTCCCATGCCTCTTGAGGCCACAAAATCATTCATATACTCCATGATTTTTCTTCATTTAAACCCCTTTAAATTTTTCCAACATTTAATTATTTACAACCCTAAAATCATAATCATTCTCCATGGTTTTAAACTTTAAAACCTTAATTAACATCATCACCCATTTACCATGGGGTTCGGCCACACTATATGGCCGAACCCTATGGTCCATCAATCCATTCAAAAACCCATGCTTCATGCTTAATTCATTTAATTCCATAACCTCCTTAATCATTTTATTTTTTTTCTTAATCTATCTCTCCCATTTCATCCATTTCTTATCTTATTATTGGATGGATCTTAGATCTAAGGCCCATAACTTCTGTGGCCACCATCCATTCTAAGAAATGGATTCCATAAATACATCTTAACCTTTTAAAAAAAATATAAATTCTTGTTTAAGAATTTCTTACCACACCGACGACTCCTCCGGTCTTTCTTTGCTCCCGTCGAACTCCTTGGCCTCCTTCCTCCTTCCTCTTGATCTTTGGTCGGCCAAGATGCTTGATCAATGGTGAACCCCTCTAAACTTAGGATCGGCCAAGGTAGGGTTTGCTTGAGAGAGGGAAGAGAGGAGATGATATGAAGAACTACCCAAGGTCTTGAGTGATGGACTTATGCTTGCACTTCCTCTTCTTTTCTTCTCTTCTTCTTCTAAGTTTTTTTTTCCTTCTCCTTTTCCTTAGAGATGAGGGACGGTGGTGAGAGGGTGGAGGAGAGAGATGAGAGTGTAGCTTGGGTGGTAATGTGAAAGCCCTCCAATCCTTTAGTTCCTTAGCCTACACACTTCCATGATGGTTCTCACCCACCAAGCATGGTTCCCTTGTCCTTGGTGGTGGTGGTTGAGACCAAACCACCACCAAGCCAACGGTTTGGTGTGTGTTTGAATGAGTGGTTTGGTCTTCCTCCCCTTTAACCACTTGACCATATGATGAGAGGTATGGGTCCCCATACCTTGAGTGGTGGTGGTTGAGATGAAACCACCACCCTAAGTCCATGGTATTTTTGTGTTTCTTTGGGTGTGGTTTCAATGGGATGAAACCACCATTTGACTTACCCCTTTGACTTATCCATTTGACCCTAATTAGACCAACCTAATTAATTAAATTAAATCCTTACTTAGATTAATTAATTCCTATTTAATTTAATTCCATTTAATTTTCTTTCTAAGAAAACCACCCATGGTGGTGGATGGCCCCTACCAACACCTACCCTACCCGCCACCTCACTTGATGAGGTGGAGGTGGGCCCCATTTGGCCATATCACTAAAACGCCATTAATCTTAACTTAGATGATTTAAAATAATTTAATTAATCTTAATCCACTTTAATTGTCCTTAGTCCCCTTAACCTATCCATGGTTGACCAAGTCAACCATGATGGTCGGCCCCACCTTTTCCTTGGTCCACACGCCACCTCACTTGGTGAGGTGGAGGTGGGCCCCACTTGGTTAGGCAATCTTAATCATCTCATCATTAACTTAGGTGGGTTTAATTTCAATTCAACCCTTTCCATTAATCGGTCACCATTGGGCCCATGGCCCAATTAATTTATTTTCTACTTTTTACCTTAAAGTTTGAATCATTTTGATCCATTGGGTCCCACATGGTTATCGGGCCCACTTTGACCATTATTGACCCTTTAAATGGATCACATCCAATCCATGGTCCATTGGACCATACTTGGGCCTCTGCCCCAAAATTTGATCCATTTAACATCCATATATCAAAATTCCAATTTTTTTCATTATTCAAATAAATAAATGCCATATATATGTTGATTTAAACATTCAGGGCTATTACAGGGCTAAACCACCCATAATTGGGTCATGGCGTCAATTGGGTCAATAAGTTAAATGGAGACCAAATGGGTCTTGTTGACCATGTGGACCATGGTTGACCATGTGGACCCTCAAGTGAGCTCAAATATGAGTTAAATCAGGTTCAGTTGGGACTGAAGTGAGTTGGAATTAAATCAAGTAATGAGTTGACTCAAGTGCATTAAATGATATGCATTAAGTGTAGTGAGTTGAGTGTGTTGAGTTGGAAATCAAAGGGACCTTGAGTTCAAGTGACGCAAATGGAATTTGAAGGGTTGTCTTGATCTCAAACATCATAAGAGTACAAGTCCCACACGTTGGGAGTCAAGGGGTGCCTTGGCCAAGCCAAGGGTCACCATGGTTGGGGGCAGCTTAAATGATGAAAGATGGAGGAGTCTTTCGACATGGGATGCATTGGTTGGTGCCAAGGGATGCATTGGTTGGTGCCAAGGGACATCTTGGTTTGTGCCAAGTGACTCCTTGGTTTGATCAAAGAGTAATGAGGGTAAATGAATGGTTTTTGGGGTTGTTATATAAAGGAGATAAACCATATGCTTGGTCGATTGTCACTCAATGAAACCATAGAATTCATCTCTCTCCCCCTCTCTCAAGAACACACCCTCTTGGCCGAATTATCCTTGGGTGTTTTTCACCATTGATCAAGCATATAATCGGCAAAGGAAGGGAGGCTAAGAAAGCTAGGAAGCAAGGATCAAAAGCAAGGAGAAAGGCTTAGAGAATTGGTAAGTAATTCCATGGAATTTTGTTTAATACAATGTGTTAAATGGAACATAATTTGGCCATCGGATGGCCGAATATACCAAGGGTTTGGAGTATGTTTATTGATGTTAAAAAGATAGAAAACATGGACCATAGGGTTCAGCCACTTTGGATGGCCGAACCCCATGAAATATTATGGTTATGATTGATGGTTTTTGTAAGTTAAAACCATGCAAAATGATGGACTGTTTTTGGATGTTTTAATTAGACCTAAGATGCAAGTTGAAAGGGTTTTTTAAATCATGGATTTGGATGTCATGATTTGGCCATGGAATGGCCGAATGCATCATGGGTTCAAACCTTGGATAAAGTTGGTTTAAATGATAAAAATGGATCATTGGGTTCGGCCACTTTGGATGGCCAAACCTCATGAAGTTATTTGGGCATTTGGATGGTTTTGAAAGGTAAAAACCATACAATACTATGGTGATGTTTACATGTTTTAATAAGGTTAAGTATTTGATAAAGAAGTTCAAATCATAGGCCATAGGGTTCAGCCACTAGGGATGGCCGAACCCCATGAAAGGATTTAATAGACTTATGGTTAATTTTAATGGTTTTGAAAGATAAAACCATACAAGTTATGAAGGGTGTTTTAATGTGTTGAATGAAGATAAGTTTATTACCTTGGGTCGGCCATGGGTTGGCTGAACCATGTGGTTCTTATGGTTAAAAGTATTGAGCCTAAGTTATGTACAAATGATGGAATTATTGATCCAAGAGAACCATTGGGTTCGGCCATGGGTATGGCCGAACTCCATGGACCATTTTTGGGATAAATGGACCCTAGTAGGGGTGTTTGGATTTAAGTTCATGAGTATGAATTGTTAAGCGTTGTTATGATATTTTAAAAGGTTGACATAGATGAAAGAATCATGGACTTAGATGCTCATTGGTTCATCAACAAGAGTGGTAAGTGGAGCATCAAAACCAAAAAAGGGGTGAAGTTCGGCCATGGGGTATGGCCGAACCCCACCAAGTGATTTGAATAGCATTTGAATGTGATTAGAATGGATTAAGAGATCCAAATGGGATTAGTGAGGTTCGGCCATGTTATATAGCCGAACCCCACTAAGGTGGTTTTTATGGATCTTGTTTTTCTAAACAAGATTAAATATGGTTAGGTCAATGGCAAAACCGTAAATACAAGTCAAAGTGTAAAGGATTGATCAAAGAACTTGAAACGAGGGCTCTAAAACCAAAGTGGTATGGTTCGGCCATGTTGTATGGCCGAACCTACCAAGATATGTTTGAAAGGTAAAGTGTTTAAGGGTTGATCAAATAAAAAAGAAGATTAAATCCTAAGTTGGTGAAGTTCGGCCATGGGTATGGCCGAACCCCACAAGATGATTTATGGGGTTTTGGACTTAGTTAGAAATCAGATGGTATGTTGTATTGACTGATTGACATGAAATAAGGTAACGGAAGTTGAACAGCGTGTGAGTCGTGATCGAGTAAAGCTTGAAAGGAACGGACACTTAAGCGAAATTTCCGTAGGTTTCCTACCTACTTGTAACCACATTTATACTTGGTTTTATGATGGTTTTTCTATGAGACATTTGTTATACTATTATTTATCATCTTGGATTTGAATGATGAGATTTGTTTACATGTTTCATATATGCATTGGCATCTCATGCATGGACATGGGATGATGATTATGGAATGCCTCCTTAGGCGATGAGGGTCCCGCCAGGAGTAGTATCATGACGATAAGAATTACATTGGCCTCCTTAGGCGATGAGGGTCCCGCCAGGAAGAATGTTATAATGATGTGAGCCACATTGGTCTCCTTAGGCAATGAGGGTCCCGCCAGGAGAAATACTATGATGATGTGAGCCACATTGGTCTCCTTAGGCGATGAGGGTCCCGCCAGGAGAAATATTATGATGATGAGAGCCATATCGGCCTCCTTAGGCGACGAGGGTCCCGCTAGGAGGAATATCATCAAATGAAATGAAAAAAAAAAAGTATTGTGATTTACCTTAACGATGAGAGTCTCGTCAAGTGATGGCTATGTATATGTGTGATGGGAGGGACTCATTACATGAGCATACATACATAGCATGGATTTATCTGTTTTTTATTACCATATATACTATGATATATGCATGTTATATATACTAACCATGTGGTAGCCCTAATCGGAAAACCTACTAGGCGCGTTGATCTAACGCCCTAATTCTATCCTTAGAGGATGATGCAGGAAAGGGAAAGGGAAAAGGAAAGGTAGAGGATCGCGAAGGAAGCCAAGCATAGGAGCTTGGATGTTGGAATGGATTATTATTATTTATTGGACAAACTTCGTGGATATGTATTAATGTAGATAACTGCTATATTTTAATTTAAGTTTGAATGAATGTTTAGTTTTAAGTAAATATGACTTGTACTTTGCTATCTGAGATTGGAGCAGTCTGAGGAGTGATTATAATTCCGCATATTTGATTTATTCTGCAATCAGGCATATTTATTCCGCATGATTTATTTAGTTCCATGTGTGGATCGATTTTCATGGTCTTAGTCCATGCACACATGGGTGGCCAGTTAAAGGCCGGACTTTGGAAGTCAGAACTTAGCTCGCGTCGTGACGTCGCCCGTCCTCTTCCGGTGTTATTCTATTAGTATTAAAAAAAAAATAGACTCTGAGTCTTGGAGAGGGCGGGGCGTTACAAGTACAAAACATATACAATATCATAATGTTAAAAACCATATGCACCATGCCATGTCATGATGCCAAATGCAATGAGTCTCACCCATCACATGTACATAAAAGTACCCCCACATAGGTCTTTTAGATGCCCCGACGGAGTGTGGACCCTCCGGTTTCTTCCTGATGGAAAAGCACATCAAGGAACCCCAAATAAGTTTTTTGGACGCCCTGAAGGAGTGTGGCCCCTCCGATTACATATCCTTCACCCCATGCCATGCATGAGATGCCAATGAAACACATGCTATTTTATATAGTAAACACAGCATTTAAAATCATAATTTGAAACATATTCCTTTACAACATAATTTCATCAAAAATAAGATAAAACAATTGTACATAAATGTAACGCCCCGCCCATTTTCACTCGCTTCTTTCCGTAAAATCAAAGTCTATTTTTTTTATAAACAAAGAGTGATAGAGAGCGAGACGTCACGACGCGAGCTAAGTCCGAACTTCCAAAGTCCGACCCTTAATTGGCCAACCCTATGTGTGCATGGACTAAGTCTATGAGAACGATTCACACATAGCAATATAAACATGCGGAATAAAAATCATAACATGCGGAAACATAATAGAACACAGTTCTATTCCATTCAGTTAGCAAAGTACGTCAAGTCTGTAATCATCATTATCATATCATAATTATTCAGTAAAATATCCAACCATAGCAAATTCATCTAAGTTATTACATCCGAACTCTAAATACTAAATACAAGCCCATGAGTATCTTCAACAAAATATAAACTTTAATCCTCCAAGCTCCTATGCCTGGCCCGTTTCACGTTCATCGTTCCCCTCGTTTCCTATATCATCCACTAGGGCAGAAGTAGGGCGTTAGTACAACGCGCCCAGTAGGTATTTGAATTAGGGTTAACACATGGGTTAGTACCAAAAATCCAGACATAATAAATATATCAAATACAGTATAATAAATCATACCATACTTATAAAACATTGTATCCAAAACAGTGTATGATAATAGAGATCCAATCATACCGATAAAAATCAGAAACCTTGCATGATAATAAAGGTCATAATCATGTCGATTCAATGCCATGCCATGCTATCATATGCAATGAATCCCACCCATCACAAAATCATAGTATCCTCTTGATGAAATTCTCATCATCAAGGTATCCTTCCACAGGTGTTTTACGGACGCCCCGACGAAGTGTGGATCTCTGGATATATAGTATCCTCCTGATGGAATGCTCATCATCAAGGTCTTCATACATAGTATCCTCTTGATGGGATTCTCATCATCAAGGTATTATACATAATATCCTCTTGATGGAATTCTCATCATCAAGATATCCCCCCACGAGTGTTTTACGGACGCCCCGACTGAGTGTGGGTCCCCGGTTACCTGTCATCCCTCCCATGCCATGCATGAGATGCAAATACCGCATGCTATGCAATTATACAAAATCATAGCATTTAAAAGTTCATATTTAAAACACATGTTATTTTATCAAATAAACATAGCATATAAAATCACCATTTGAAACATATCCTTTGCAATATAAAATCATTTAAATCAAGATAAAAAACAATGTACATAAACCCATGGTTTCAAAGAGGTGGAATCCTACCAAAGACCGCTACGTGTTCCTTGCGTCTTTCGTCCGGTAACCGCTCACGATCATAAACACCTTGTGAAGTTTCGTTACCTTATAACATATTAATCAATCAAAACCAAGTTCCACTTGATTTACAATATTTTAAGTCCATAAACCAATCCCCTTGGGGTTCGGCCACACACCATGGCCAAACCCATACCTACCATTTTCACATTTATTTACCAAATTGCCATTGGTCTAATGTTTGAGTTCCAAAACATAGTTCCAGTAATTCTACATAATTACCAAAATGCCATCCATGGCTATCATTCCATTTTAGCATGTATTTACAATTTTTGCCATTTCTTTAGGTTTATGTCCAAAACCCATCCATAATATTAATGCATAAACTTAATATATCCATAATTGGTTCCTTAGTCCCAACATGATTCATCAAATATTTCCCATGTGGTTCAGCCATACACCATGGCCGAACCCATGGTCCTTTATTCTTACTTAATTACCAACATGCCATTATACCTATTAACATAACCAATAACATAACTTATGAACATAGGTCTATATGTAATTAAGTCCCCCATTATCTTAAACATGCATAACCACTCTAAGTGTCCCTTAAAACATTCCAACACGTGGTCCATCAAATAATTCATGGGGTTCGGCCATACACCATGGCCGAACCCTATGTCCATTATTTTGATCTATTTACAATTTTGCCATCACCTTCATCACCTTAAGTTTTGGTTCCAAACATAGGTCCATTCACTTATACATTATATACATGAATCCTCCAATAATCCACAACCATAGAATCATAAATAAGACCTTCCATTCCTTTAACCATATTAGGTCCATCAAAGACCCATAAAATTTGGTTCATGGGATTCAGCCATACCCCATGGCTGAACCCATGATATCATGGTTCCATCCTCCTTCTAAATTCATTTAATAATAATAAATCCATAATTGGACCAAAGACTTGATTCATGGGGTTCGGCCAAATACCATGGCCGAACATTATGATGTAAATTTTCCAATTATATTAATTTCCACACTTGGATCCATAAAATTCCCTTAATTTGGTCCATGGGGTTCAGCCATACACTTTGGCCGAACCCTATGGTGTATAATTTCCAATTATAACATTAATAATCCATACTTAGAAAGTTTCCTATTTTAGCATCCAGCTTCCATAATTACAAAATTGCCATTCATGGCCAACCTTCCATAAATAGAAAGTTTCCAAATTTAGAATCACCTTCCATTTATTCTAAGTTCCATAATTAGTAACTTACTAATTTTAATAAACATCTTTCTATTCTTGGAGACTTACAAATTTAATCTCCACCTTCCATAATAATCCATTCCTTCCATTCCTGGATCCTTTCTAAATCAATTTCCAACTCCATAATTAGAAAATCCTTAAATAGAAACTTTCTAAATTAATATCCAATTCCATAATTAGAAGTTTTCCATACTTATCATAAATCCTTCCATACTTAGAAGGTTTCCAAATAATCATTAATCCTTCCATACTTGGAAATATTCTAATTTAATAACTATCCTCCATAATTATATAGTTTCTAAATTTAAACTCCACCTTCCAAAAATAATTATCATACATCAAAATACCAAAACAACTCCATGGGGTTCGGCCATACACCATGGCCGAACCCTATGGTTTTTATCATTCTAAACTCCATTAAAAATTATCATAAATTTCTATGGTTTTCAATCTATATAAATAATTCTCAAATCCACTTCCATCTTCTTAATTTCATGAACATAATATCCATACATCTCCATAAATAAATCCTAGTGGGGTTCGGCCGTGCACCATGGCCAAACCTCACTCTTAGAATTAATCCATACATTGGTGAGTTTCTAATTTTATGATGCATTCTCAATTTTATTTGGTGGGGTTCGGCCATACACCATGGATGAACCTCAACCCCCTCTTCTTCTTTTTTATCAATCTTCCATGATCTTCATTTAAAATTATCCAACTCTCCCATGGGTTTTCATCATTCAAATTTATAAATTTAAACCATAAATTCCCATGGTTTTCAATCCATCCATTTAATCAATGTTCCTCCATAAATGAATCCTTTAAAATTCCATAACCTAACCCATGTCTTTCCATGGGGTTCCGCCATGCACCATGGCCGAACCCTATGGTCCATTTTTCCATTAGAAATAACCATAGCTCTTAAACAAAAATCGGAATCACTTACCGGTTCCGCGACTCCTTCGGTTATCCTTCTTTTGGTCTTTCTCTTCTAATCTTCTTCTCCTTCTTGATCTTTCCCAAGCCGTGACCACCTTGTTTGCTGCTACCTCTCTTTGATCCCAACTTAGACAATGTTATTGCCGTGCCATGATCTGTAACGCCCAGCCCTTTGCTCAGTCTCATGTTATATCTTTTTCTCGTGAGCCATTTGTGATCTCACGTAGCTCAATCTACTCTGTTTCACTTTACCTATTCTCATGATATTTTCCATACGTACCGGCTCAATACGTTCTTTTATCTACTCTTTGTGTGAGGTAGCCCGCCAATGCGAGCCTATGCTCAAAACTTTTTCTGATTCCATTTTAACTAGATTTCCAGCTTCACCCTCCTGGAATTCCATCGGTTAACTACAGAGTCAGGTGATCAGTCTAACTCGGACAGTCGCCCATAGCTTCCCATTCAAGTTTCACCAGACTCTTATCTTTTCCGTTAAATACATCTCCAAAATTTTGCATATCTTCATTTGCACATATCTCACTATGTGACTAACAACTTTTGTTCCAACTTCTACGATACCGATACCTTGGCATCAATCCAAACCACCTTAATGGGGTTCGGCCATACAACATGGCCGAACCTCACCACCTTAATTTGGTCCTTTACATCATTCATATGTACATCTCTAATTCATTATGAATTAGCACTAAGTCCATCAAATAATCATTGGTGGGGTTCGGCCACACTACATGGCCGAACCTCACCCATGTGGATTTTATCTCATATTCCAGCATTTGATCAATTTATATTCATAACCAAGCCTAGATGATTCTTAACACAAAATCATAACACAATACATAAATCCCAACATGATCTTAATCCAACAACCCCATGAAAACAGTCCAGTATGGCCGAATCCCACAAGAAGGCTTTTGGGTCTTAAGATGTGAATGGAAACTTAAAATGATAGTATGATTGACTTACTATTACATCACAAGGTAACGAAACTTGAACGGCGTGCGAGTCGTGATCGGGTGAAAGCTCAAAAAGAACGGACACTTAAGCGAAGTTTCGTAGGTTTCCTACCTACTTGTAACCGTTGTTATATTTGATTTTATCATGTTTTTATGAGATATGTTGTTATTGATATTATGTTTCCAATCGGTTTTGAATAATGAGATATATTGCATATGACATATATTCATTGACATCTCATGCATGGCATGGGGTGATGATTATGGATTACCTTGTCGTGAGAATCCCAATGAAAGAACACTGTGAAACAACTCAATGATGAGAGTCTTTCCACAAGAATGAGGATTACTGTGGATTACCTTGTCGTGAGAATCCCAATGAAAGAACATTGTGAAACAACTCAATGATGAGAGTCTTCCCACAGGAAATGAGGATTACTGTGGATTACCTTATCGTGAGAGTCCCAATGAAGGAACACTGTGAAGTAACTTGATGGCTATGTATACTTGTGACGGGTGGGACTCATTACATTTGCACTACATACATAGCATTGATTTCAGATGTTTTTGATTATCATATACTATGATATATGCATGTTTTATATACTAACCATGTGGTAGCCCTGATCGGGAACCTACTGGGCGCGTTGATCTAACGCCCTAATTCTATCCTTAGAAGATAATGCAGGAACGAGGAAAGGGAAAGAGAAGGTCGAGGACCAGGAAGGAAGCCAAGCTTAAGCGTTTGATTGATGATTGGGATTTCTTTATTACTGTCTTTTGAGTTATATTTTGTGGACATGTAATAGCTAGTAAACTTTGCTCTGGTTTGTTTATGGTGTTGGCAATGGATGTTTGGATTAAGTTATTTTAATAATTGAGACTTGTACTTGCTATCTATTCAGTTTAATTCCGCAGTTAGTCTAGTTTATTCCACATAACTTGTTTAGTTCCATGTGTGGATTCTTATCATGGGTTTAGTCCATGCACACATGGGTAGCCAGTTAAGGGTCGGACTTTGGAAGTCCTGAACTTAGCTCGCGTCGTGACGCCGCCCGCTCTCTTCCGGTGTTATTATATTATTATTATAAAAAAAATTATTAGACTCTGAATCTCGGAGAGGGCAGGGCGTTACATGATCCCTTAAAATTTTGTCCATTGCCGTGTGCACTCAATGTGTTGCCTCTCTTGTATCTACCTTCCACTTGGTCCAATCTATACTTAGATAGTACCATGCGTCCCTTCTCCCTTTAATTTAGCCATTGCCTAAATGCCATTCTTAATCAAGGGAAATACCCCTTTTTAAAAAGATCTATGCACATCACATGGATTGCCTATCTTTAAATTTCGGCCATGCATACTTATTTAATTTTCTCAAGATATTTTATCATATCTATGTGGATATGAAAATCCCACATAAGCCTATACAACTCCTAAAATCTTTCATCAATTTCTTCCATGCTCATATCTTAGATTTATTATCTAAAATTCGGCCAAGGCAATCTATATTAATCCTCTCCATGCGCATGTCAATTTATCCAAATCCCTTATTGCATTACTAATTAAATCTAGCCCCATTTAATTTATTTGAAACCATTTACCAAAACCGTTGGGTCTTAATTGGGCAAAGACCCAACATTTTACCCATCTAAAATCCATAACTAAAATTCATAAATTAAATGGGTATTTTCCAGTAAATATTTATAACTTGGAAATCCGGGGTATTACAATAAACTCATGGTTTCAAAGAGGTGGAATCCTACCAAAGACCACTACGTGTCCTTACGCTTTCATCCGGTAACCGCTCACGATCGTACACACCTTGTGAGGTCCCGTTACCTTATAACTTATCAATCAATTAAAACCATGTCTCCTTTTATTTACAATATTTAAGTCCGTAAACCATTCCCCATGGAGTTCGGCCATAGATCCATCACTTTTTACTTATATTTAAAACAATGCCACTCATACCACTTTTATTCGTTAATCTTATGATAAACAAATTAATAATCTAAGATATATCACACCTTAAGTTCAGGAAATCTTCCCCATGGGGTTCGGCCATACAACATGGCCGAACCCATGGTCCATTGATTTCACTTAATTACAATAATGCCATTATACCTAATAACATAACCAATAACATAAACCATGAACATAGGTCTATATGTAATTAAATCCCTAGTGTCCCTTAAAATATTCCAACACATGGTCCATCAAATAATTCATGGGGTTCGGCCATACACCATGGCCGAACTCTATGTCCATCACTTTCACCTATTTACAACTTTGCCATTGATTCCATCAACTTAAGTTTGGGTTCCAAAAATTGATCATTCATAAAACCCCCAAGTTTACAAAATATTTCCTCATGGGGTTCGGCCATACACCATGGCCGAACCCATGGTCCCTTATTTCCATTCAAATTACGATATTGCCATTCATGGCTAATATTCCATAACCAATCCTTTCATTCATTAACAAATGCCTAAGTCCATGTTTTGATCCACAAACCCATCTCATGGGGTTCGGCCATACATCATGACCGAACCCATGATCTTTAATCTCCTTAATTTAGGTCCAATAACCTAAACAAAAACCCATAATCCAATGATATAATCCATAAGCATATATTTGCATTCTCCAATTAATCCACCATTCATTTAAAATATTGATAGACATAATATCTATAAATATTGTTTCATGGGGTTTGGACATTGTTGTCTAAATTCCAATTTTTAGCAACTCCCTTTCTTGAATCCATGAATCAAGGTTCTTTCCTTTTTTTGATCCAAAAATCCATAATTAGAAACTTTCTAATTTAATCTCCACCTTCCATTTAAATCAATTAATATACCAATACACCTCCATGGGATTCAACCATACACTATGGCCGAACCCTATGGTTCTTTAATTTCTCTTAAAAATCATTCATTAAACAAAACCAATATCCTTTCCATGGGGTTCGGCCATACCACATGGCCGAACCCTATGGTTCCTTACTTCCTCATGAACATCATGTAAACCCTTTTTAAAACATAAACCTACATCTATGATTTTCATCTTTCAATTCCATTAAAATAAATATTAATTTCCTTTCCATGGGTTTCGGCCATACACCATAGCCGAACCCTATGGTTCCATTTTTCTTCTTTTAAATCCAATCAAAACATCATAACCATCCATGGTTTTCAACCCATCAAAATACACAATGTCTTTCCATGCATGGCCGAACCCTATGGTTCATTCTTTCCATTAAAATATCATAATCATCTCCCAATCTTCTTCCATGGGATTCAGCCATACACCATGGCCGAACCCTATGGTTCCTTTTTTTTTAAACAAAATTATCAAATCACTTACCGGTTCCGCGACTCTTTCGGTTTTCCTTCGGTTGTTCTTTCTTTCTCTTGATAATGTAGTGAATGACCTTGAAGTTATGGGTGTCATGCGCCCTTTGCTGCCCTTCTCTTTTATTAATCTCCAATTGGCCAATCTTAGAAGGTGCTAATATTGCAATTGACGTGAGCCCTTGTTGTTTATGTTGCTGCTTCTTTGTATATGAATGTCGTGCACACTACCTTTGTTTTATAGAAGTTCCAACCGGTTCCATATTTAGAAGGTGCCTATACGCCCCTTGTTGCCTCTTTTTTATCTACCTTGCAATCGGTCCAATCTATAATTAGATAGTGCCATGCGCCCCTCTTCTATAACACTTCCACTCGGCCAAGCAACTTCTTTATTTGGATTTAAACATCTTCTTTATTTAAGCAATATCATTGCCTAATCCCAATCCATTTACACGTTTTTGCCCAATTTAGGACAATCCTTAGTTGCATATAACTCCTTGATTTTTGTGATAGAAAATCTAATCTTGTATGCGCATAACATGCATTAGATATCTCATATACACGGCCAAGCCAATTATCCTAAGTTCCCTCTATGCGCATAATAATTTATCCAAATCCCTTATTTATATATATTGAATTACTAATTAAATTCAGCCCCATTTAATTTATTTGAACCATTTCCACAATCCGTTGGGTCTTAATTGGGCAATGACCCAACCCTTTAGCCATCTAAGATCCATATCTAATAATTCACAAATTAAATGGGTAATTTTCATATATATATTAATGACTTGAAAATTCGGGGTGCTACAGAAAATTCAAGGTAAAACGGGAAAACATCATAAACAGTGGATAATTGCTGGAAGAGAGCGTAAAATGGAAGATTTAAAATTTTATAACTAAATCATGCCACTTCTAGGATTTCAAATGTAAAGGTCTGGATTAATTCAATATTTAGATTTTTAAGTGGTTTGATTAATTATTTAATTTTAAAGAAAGTCTACAATTAAAGAGACCATTCCATGCTCATTCTCCAATGTGGGCCAGGCCAAAGTGAATTCAAGTCCATGCTCCAGTCAAAGTCCAAGTTCAATCCAAGATCCAATGCTCTAGGTTCAAATTCAAATTCACTAACCCCAAGCCCAAATCCATCCTAAGTCCATGCCCAAAACGCCCATATCCAAAACCCATGCTACCCATGCAATCTTAACCATTCAATCTTCAATCACCATTAGAGAATCTACCTATCCTTCTCGGGTGCCTGTCAAAGAAAGTGGAAGAAAAAGAAAACGAGTTTAGGTCACAACCTCTCAAGGGGTCTCAAGTGGTGAAGAAAAAGAAAGGCATGCAGAAAGTAAGAGGAGTAAGGTAATAAAGGAGAAAGGAAAATAACAAATGGAAGATACAAAAGCCAAGTCTGGCAGAGTTCTTATAAGACAACTCTATTTCCTCATTTGAAAAACATCGGAAGTTGGAAAGAAAGATTGGTGCCTTTGCGACCTTCATGAATGAATCAATCCAAAGCCTCACCACTTTCATGGAAAAACTCAAAGAGAGTCCCCTGACAAAAATCCCCTTCCCTCTTAGCATCACCTCCACATGATGGCTCTGCTTAGGATAGTTCTTCATGGTTTTTGAAAAACTATATTTTTTTATATTTTGTCTACGCATCCGTGATGCCCCCTCCAAAACCATATGTACTGCACATGTTGATTATCAATGATATGATATGGTTTGCTATGGTTTGATGTGTGTATTGCTGTGTTTGAATGCCTTCTATCTCTTGTCTATGGTTAACATGGTTTTTGTTAAATAGACTAACATACAGGTTTGAATGATTTGGTTTTGTATTGGCATGTTAGGGAGATAGGGATCGAGCTGTGAGGTTGCACACATCCTTGGAGTTTGGGGGAGCACAAAATGTATTGATTAGTTGCTGTCACTGGTCATGATAGTTTGGGGAGGAAGGTGAATGTAAGCTTGAAGAAAAATAAACTTAGAAGAAGCTAAGTTTATAGGAGAGTTAAGTCAAAGAAGCTGGAGAAGATAGCTTGGAGAATGGGGGAGAAGACTCCAAAAAGGGAAGCTAGGTAAGCTAGCTTGATCCCAATGGGATAACATATTTAAGACAACACAGATCTTAAAGGGGAAGAAGAAGAAAAATAGTAATGCAATGGCAATTTGCATCGTACTGTGGGGGAGATCAATGCTGAAATGCATGAGAAGCATGCATTGATCAATGGAAAGATTAAAATGAGTTGGAAGTGAACTCATGGAAGCACTAAATGCAAGAAGCATGGGGGAGTGCTTGAAATCCAAATCCTTCAAAATGAAGGGGACTCGATGTCTGCCTACTAAACCTTTGTCAATTGTATGACAAAATGAAGGAGAAATTAGTAGAAACTGTAAAACAACAAAGCCAATTATGGGGGAGTAATTGGTAAGATTGGAAGAAGCCTAAGTTCTTGGACCTCTAGAAAAGAGAGCCATGAAGAAGAGGAATATTCAAAAGCCAATGGACATGTGAGAATGTTTATGCTTGGACTTCAAACTCAAAGAAGATTTGGGAGAAAATCTAAAATCTTCTCAACACTGATAGCTTGGATAAGCTATGGGTAGTGTTGGTTACTAGGAAATCATGGTGTATGGGGGAGCATGAATATAAATCTAGTTTAGTCCATCAATGCATATTTATATTTTGGACTAATCCCTCTAATGATTTTCTAGTGTTGTTTCCTTATGTGCTTGAACAGGAAAATATGAAATGAAGCAAGCTGAACAAGAATAGGCGAAGATCATAATCTTGTTTTCCATTTGAATATGTACATGTAATCAATGTAATATTTTTGTATTCAAATATGATGTAATAAGGGTGGGTTTGTATTTGGGTAAGCTTCTAGGTTTTTGTCATGAAATTGACAAAGGGGGAGATTGTTAGTGCCCCGGCTTGCTGAGTCCCTAAGTTTGTCAATTCCATGACTCGGGAAAAAGCACTTGCTAAAAGCTTGAACACTCAAGGTGATCAAGAGTGAAGTTCATGCTCCACCAGATTGAATTGAAGATGGCAATCACCAAAACAGTTATTTGGCCATAGATGACTTTATGTAATACCCACACCTTAGGAAGACCATTCCTAGGATAAGTTGCATATGTTGGTAATGGACATAATAAGCCTAGAGAGAAAGCTTGACAGTAAATTGGAAGCGAACTTGGACATATTAATTAAGTTCACTGTCAGCTCGACCAGTCGTTCTCACCTACCCCTTGGTGGAGATAGGATCGACCCATCGTGGTCAAAGACTGATCAGCCAGATTGACAAAAGCTCTGGGTCATAGAACTGTCATTTTGGGTAAGCCTCTTATCGAGAGTCTCGTATGCACTGACCCCTCGGTGATGAACCTAACGACCCCTCGTGGTCAATGACTCGTCGATGAAAAACTTGTGAGTTTTGTTCTTTGAACTCAAGTGGGCTCTCGAGAAAACAGACATCTCGGTATTTCAAGACCGAGCGAGAGTACCAAGACTGACCCCTCAGTAAAGGGCGACAGGTCGTTCTGAGCAGGACAAGTTTCGGGATATGAAACTCTATCTGCATAGTGTTGCCCATTATCGAGACCCTCGTATGGACCGACCTCTCGGTGCCATGATTGTGGACCCATCAACGACACCGCCCTGTCGACCGCGAAATAATTATACTACTGGGAGTGCATTTAATGCGCAAGAGTCGAGTGGTTGAACGGTAATATTCTTAGTCATCAACCCCTCGGTGCGCCCGACATGTCCGTACATGACTGTTTCTGAAACATGTTGCCTTCTCTATAAATACCAATCCTTGTACAACGATTTCAAATCCTTTGGAAAATCCGTTGGACCCTCAGCATTATCAGTGAGCTTAAACAACGGCCAACAAAAGGAGCACTCTCTCTCTTGTGGCTACATTTGGGAAATCTAATACAATCAATCATATGGCGTGAGTTTGTGTAGAGGGAGAAGGGAAAGGATAATCAACTAGGAAAGATATTGATAGAACCAATTTCCTAGTCACCCTGAGACTGTGATTGCTCAACGACGGCTATAAGGCGGAGCGTCAAGATTAACTCGGGCACACATTGGGTGGATCTTGGAGAAACACACATCAACGAGATAGAGCTACAAATGCAAGTCCTTCTTGGTTTTAATTTTATTTAAAACATTTATCCTGTGAAAGTGGATTAAGGAGGCTTGACTCCAGAACCACTATAAAAAATCTAGAGCGTCTTCTCTGGCACATGCAGTAGGTGGAATTCCCAGCCAAATGAATATGTGGAATTTCTATTCTACATGTGGTGGGTGAAATTCCAAACCAAATGAGTGAAGTAGAATTCCTACTATAAATGTGAGGGTGTAAGTCCCCTCTTATGGTGTTTGATCATTGTGTGTTTTTGTTTTAGTATTTAAGCACTCTTCCCAACATACATCACTTTGCATTTGATTATCTTTATCTATACATTATGCACGAACTTTGATAATCAAGCAATATTCAAAGGGTTCTAAACTTAGTGTGATCGTTTAAGTAATTATAAACAATTTATCACACTAAACAAATCTCTTGATTAATATTATGCTGCACTTAAACTCTAAACAATCAAGAAATTTGTTAACACCACTGGAAACTGTGATTGACCTATTCACCCCCCCTCTAGGGTCAATCGTGTTCTAGCACCAAAGGGAGAACTCTCAGTCACCAAGTGAAAACAGCCTAAGGATAAGTGGAATATAAGCAGATTGCCAAGTGCTTCCTCCGCTTACCTGGGAACTTACCTAGCCATGATTGTGGTTAAACTCTTAATTGGAGATCTAAAATTTTCGGAGAAAAGATTAGGAGCAGTCTAGAGTCTTAGCTTAGTATAAGTTTTTATTTTTAGTTTTAGCTCATTTATTTTGTTTGAACTTGTTTTGTCTCATGTGGTCTTGTTTGAGTGAACATGAGTACTTGGAGGCGTGATTCGAATAAGACTATTTGTTAAAGCTAGGTCCCCAACTGGTGGAACCCAAGTTAGCCATCAATCAATTTCAGAACACAATAGGGTTTGTGATGTCATGTCGGTTTCATCAAATCCCGAGAGTTTCACCCGAAGTGAGGAGAGTCTAGCTGGGGAAGATGACAAGTTGAGCATTAAAGTAGAAATTGAGGAAGAGACTATTATGGCTAACAATCATAATGATCCATGTGTTTTCTTTATGAAGCTTTATGAAAAGAAATATTTAGCCTATGATATCTTGTACTCACTTAAGAACATTGACCACCACCATCTGCCGCATCATATGGAACTCACTCAAAAAGGACTAGTTTGTATAAAGTGTACAAAAATAATAGAGTTTGCATCCATTGCAGGATTTTTATAGGGTTGAGTCAGTCTAAAGTCAGTCTAGGATTTATAGTGAGTCAGTTGTCAGTGAACCATTTTTACGTCTAAACCCTAATTAACACTGTTCCAAAAAAATTCTTATTTGCACCTGATCACAATGGATTAAGGAACATTGAAGACAATGTCAAATTTAAGTTTGGGGGTATCAAAAGGGGATATACTAGTTGAGTCCAATAAAAAAAATTAGGGAGAGAGTAAGTTCAAAAGAACCGAGACCCATATTGAAAAAGTCAAGGGAATAGTAAGTTTACAAACAAAAACTGAGACTGCCTTTGAGCCAAAAAAAGAGTTTTGTGTTTTATTTTAATGTTTGTGAGTCAATGTCAATGAGTCCAAAAAAAAAAATTCAATCAAGGGAAGAGTAAGTGAAGACTAAGACTACCCCTTGGGAGAAAAAAAAGAGTTTTGTTAAGTCTGAGAGATTTTTTAGCATTAATAGGTAAATAAAAAATTTATATCATACGTTTTCGAGAGAATTTTTTAGAATTTATATTCGGAATAATTTTACACAACCAATTTAAATTGAAAGAAAAAACTTCATGAGTCTAGTAATCAAAGGAGGAATACTAGTAGAGACTTAACCCATTGAGCTTTAGTGCCAATCTATTTTTCTGGGGGATTTAAGTCAATCCATTTTTCTTTCATAAGTGCATTAAGTCGTTGTGGATCTCATTATTCTTCAATTTGGTTATATTACTGAGAACGCCATCAAATTTGAGTTAGTAAAAGGAAATCAGTTGTATGAAACTTAGAATATGATTTGGGCCATTTTTAGATTGTTTGAGCTTTCATGCCTACCTATTTTGGTCAATTTATCTCGATAGTTCCCAAGTTAAACTTAATTGAAAAATCAATATCTTTTATTGTTTAGCCGTGTTTACCTGTACCCAACTCCAGTTATGGAGTCTGAGCCTCATTGAAATATCTGTGACCTATTCGAAGCTATCAGAAAAGGTTAGAGATGAAAAACATTGGGATGGTACTTGAAAATCCCAATGTGCTAGTACACGATTGACCCTAGAGAGGGGGGTGAATAGGTTAATCTCAAATTGTTGTTCCTTTTTAAAATTAACTTGATTGATTAGTCTAAGTATGGCTGATATAACAATCAAGTAAGTATGTTAGCAAGAGTGATTAAACAATCAATACAAGAAGTTAACTCTAACACCACAATCTCAAAGACACACAATATAAAGTGGTTCGATTTAACAACCTACATCCATTGTTCGGACTTCTCCAACCTGAGCTATCCACAAATTCACTATGTGGGGACTTACACCCTCACAATTAGAATAGGAATTCCACCTCACTAAATTGTCTCAGAATTCCACCCACCACTGTGCCAGAGACGACGCTCTAGAGTGTTTTATAGTGGTTCCAGGGTACCTCCCTTTAATCCACTTTGGGTTACAGGTTTTAAAAGCAAAGTTAAAAGAAAGAAGCATTTTCCTTAAAGCTCTTTCTCAGTTGTTGATGTTTACTTCTCAAAGATTCACTCAAGATGTGATGATGCTCTTTCTTGTAGACGTTGTATAGCAATCACGGTTTCAATAAGGCTAGGATAATTGGTTCAAGTCCTATTAAATGTTGTATCTTCTCTTCTTTTTTCTCTTTCACAATCTTTAATCAAAGATTGGGTATTTGATTTTGGTATGGGCACAAGACAGTTGATCGTTCCTCAAAGTGTATGATTTTTCTCAGTTCAGGGAAGATGCCGAAATGATCATACAACATTCATATTTATAAAGGAGTTTTAACAGTCATATTGACAGTCCAAAATCGAAAGGTAGGTGGCACCGATGGGTCGGCGTTCATATTTATTACCATTCAACCACCCGACCGTTGCGCATTAAATGCACCCCCAACGGCATAATTACTTTCCAGTCGACATGTCTTTATCGCCAATGGGTCGACACTTATAGCACCAATGGGTCGGTCCATACGAGAGGCTCGATGTGGGGCAACTCCATGCTAACAAAGTTTCAAGACAGAAACTAGTCAAACCTAGACAGGCATGTCGCCCTTTACCGAGGGGTCAGTCCTGTATCTCTCGATCGGTCTTTGATTGCCGATATGTCTGTTTATCGAGAGCCCTTATAAGTTCCCAGTCTAGAACTTATAAGTTTTATAACGACGAGTCGTTGACCACTTCTTGTCTTTTGCTCCAGCCTTGGTCCTCTCAAGCTTCAGGTCAAATTCGAACTTTACCTCTTGGGTAATGGGGTACTTACAGACTTCAAAAGGAAATGGATGGCTTGGATTAACTCAAGGTTTAAGTTGGGAAATCAAGGGACTGGATTAGATCTAATTGGGAATGGATGATGGAGATTCAAGTTTGGATTTTAAGGTTTCACAAGGAGGGTCACACAAATTTGGTGTAGCGTTCCTTGGTGGCTAAGTCAAGTTGGAGGGAAGATAGGACATTAGGAGAGAAAATAGGATTTGGATTGCCAATGGGAAATTCGAATTTGCTATGTAGCTTTACAGTTTGTGCAATGAGGTGATGAATGAATGGATGAGATTAAGAGATAAGATGAATGAATGTATGGATGATAGGAAGATGAAATGGAGGGTTGACTAGGTGTGAAATTCGAATGGATTGGATTGGGATTGAGAAAATCGTGTGAGGTGTGGTGATTGGGATGATGAGGTGTGTTAAGATCCTAGGAATGTATTTAGATGCTTTTTAGTCTAACTCCATGGAGTGGTTTTAGGTTGCAAAAATCATGGGATGATGATGTGTAAAATGCGCATGGAGGCTAACTTGAACTACAAGTTGTTCATTGCTTAGAGTTTTATGAATGGAGGGCTTAGATTGAATGGGGTTTTGATCTAATGGCTCTAAGGTACTTTGGGTAAAATAAATATAAGAATGGATAGGTACCCAATGGAGGGTTTAGATGCACAGGTGGATCTAAATGGATGATGAAATGCATGACCTAAATCTCAGGTAATGTGTTTGTGTGATGGATGCATGTGGAGCCTCTAGGGTTTCTTCTAGATGAATGAATGAATGTGATTAGATGACCTAATATTTAATTGTTAAGATGCTCAATGCATGATATGAATGAATGAAGTAATAGGTGATGCATGAATGAACACTAATCTAAGGTTAAGATGATCATGATGATTATGGATGACCTAAATCTAATGATACATGAATGGATGGGTTAGATTTCATGGTAGATCTAAGGTTTGACCTAATTTGGTATGTGAGATGGAGGGTTAAGATCTAAGATGGAAGTTGGATGATGTGGATGTGAAGCTGGGTTATGGGTTTTGGACATAGGTAGTTGAGTTGGACTTAGATGAATTTAAACATGGACCATGGAGTTCATTGGACTTGAGATTTGGATTTAGATCTAGACCTCAAATCAGACCCATTTGAATTGGATTTGAGAGCTTGGGCCTTAGTTGGACTGAGCTTGCACACTGGCCTAGCCCAATGTGTGGAATCCACATGGGTTTTCATGTGGCTTGCCCATTGAAGCTTTGTGGAGCATAACTTGGCCCATTTGAACAGAGTCTTGGCCGAATGACTTGAAATTCAAGCTTTGGCACTTGGATTGCAACTTTAACCTCTAGAATTAAATAATTATTCAATCACTTTAAATCTAAAAATTATTAATTAATCTTAGACTCTCATAATTGGATCCAGATTAATTAATTCACATGAAAATACTAGAAAGGGACATAAAATAATTATAATAATTCTAGATCTTCTCTTTAAAGCTCTAAACATGCAATCATCTGTTGTTTTAGCTTGATTTTTCTAAACATTCCATTTTTTACTACAAAACTGACAAAATACATTAAATGCATTATTATACACAAAATTGAGGATTAACTACCACAATAATCATGGGTAAAAATCTAATATTTCAATGCTCAATAAATACCCCCAAGCTCAGATTTTGCTAGTCTTCGAGCAAAACTAAAATTAAAAATTCTAAAGACACATAGAAATCCTATTCTAGACCAACTGAATAAAATGAAAATCCTAAACTAAACTACTTTCGCTGGTACTCTCTATTGCATTTAGCGTATGCAAAAAACCTTTAAACCCCTACCTCACCACAAGTAGACGAATTATAGTCTCATGAGGGCTTTCAATGATAATACGCACAAATATCAACATATTTAACATGAGCACATAGGTAAGGGGTATAAACATCATAGAACACTAAATTTTATTTTATAAGGTTTGTACATTGGAGTGTAGTGTGTGTTTAGCCAACATTAAGATAGACCTCTTTTTCCAAATAGACCCAAGTTTTGTTCACACCGTTGGAAAATACGATTTGAGTGCAAACCTTACTAGATATATCTCTCAGAAAAAGTAACACTCAGGGGTTTGGGTTCACTTCCTCTCAAATATATGTGAGCAAAATTTATGTATTCAAAATCAAAGTATCTCACATATGTATTATCAAAGACGGCTCAATTCAAATAACATGAATGATCTCATGAATAGGTACCATGTAACGCCCCGCCCTTTTTCACTCACCAAAATAAGAGTCTATTTTTTTTTAAATAAAAGAGTGAGAGAGAGCGGGACGTCACGACGCGAGCTAAGTCCGAGCTTCTAAAGCCCGACCCTTAACTGGCCAACCATACGTGTGCATGGACTAAGTCCACGAATATGGTTCACACGTACTCAAGTTAACTTGCGGAATAAATCATACATGCGGAATTATAATAGAATCCTAATTCTATTCCATTTTAGATAAAAAAGTAGTCCATGTCTTAACCATAATTATCTTAACTTAAATATCCAAAATAAAACATTCAAACCATAACAAAATATCTAAGTTATTACATGCCCAAATGCTAGCTACTCGAATTACATAGTCCATGAGTAACTTAAACAAAATGAAATTAAAAACATCCAAGCTCCTATGCTTAGCTCCGATCACATTCATCATTCCCTTCAATTCCTGTATCATCCACTAGGGTAGAAGTAGGGTGTTAGACAACACGCCCAGTAGGTATTCCAATTAGGGTCAAACACATGGGTTAGTATAAAAAATCATATACATAACATAATACCAAAACCATGTAAAACAATGCCATGCCATGGTGTCACATGCAATGAGTCCCATCCATCACAAACACCTGTATCCTCTTGATGGAATCTCCTCATCAAGGTATCCCCACAGTTGCCTTACGGACGCCCCCGACGGAGTGTGTTCTCCGGTTACTTCTTGATGGATAATGCATATCAAGGTCTTCCCACGAATGCCTTACGAATGCCCCGACGGAGCGTGGCCTCCGGTTACAAATCATCCCTCCCATTCCATGCATGAGATGCAAATGTCCACATGCTATGTAATAGTGTAAATCATAGCATAAAACTTCCATATGTGAAACATAACATTTGATACAAAATAACTTATCAAAAACATGAACTAAAGTCACATTACATGTCCCATCGTTTCAAAGAGATAGAATCCTACCAATGACCACTATAGTGCCCTTGCATTTTCGTCCGGAAACCGCTCACGATCGTACACCCCTTGTGAAGGTCCCGTTACCTTATAACATGCCAATCAATCAATCCCATGTTCCATTTTATTTACAATCATGTCTAAATCCATAAACACAACTTTGTGGGGTTCGGCCATACAACATGGCCGAACCTCACCCACTTGAATTTGGGTCCCTCTTTTTATTTTATTAACCAATCCACATAAGTTTAACCATCTAAGAAACCCTAAGTCCACAAATATTCCTTGTGGGGTTCAGCCGTAGAACATGGCCGAACCTCACTCCCTTATTTTTGTGCCCTTCTTTTTAGTCCTTTAATATTTAGATTAAATCCAAGATCATGTCATCTTTGATTCATAAATCTAATCACTCATACAATAATTATTTAACATTGCCAACAACCTAAGTCCACAAAACATTCCAATGGCCGAACCCATGATCCATCGTTTTCAGCTATTTACATCTTTGTCATTATTCTATCATGACTTAATATTTCATTCATTTATACATGCTTAAGTCCATAATTGATCCACAAACATAGAACCATTAATGATTTCTAATCATACTTAAATCTCCAAATGGCCCATTAAAAATGGTCGGCCATACACCATAGCCGAACCCATGATATTCCATTTCCATGTTCTCCATTAAACAATGTTTAAGTCCATAAACCAAGGTCCCTCCATGGGGGTTTAACCATACATTTAGGTTCATCCTTTTTTATCCTCATTAACCATATTCAAAATCAATTAAAATTACCAACAACTATCCATCATTCTCTCTCCATGGGGTTCGGCCATGTTGGTTCATCATTTCCATTAAAACACATCATACATCCATGATTGATCCTTTGATGATTCTCATACTTACATCCATTTAAACCCTTTAAAACCTTTTAAAATCATACACACATCTATGATTTTCATCCTTCAAAAATCCATTAAAAATAACCAATGTCCTTCCATGGGGTTCGGCCATACAACATGGCCGAACCCTATGGTTCATCATCTTCTCTTAAAATCACTTAGACCCATATAAATTCCTTAATACCTTTCCATGGGGTTCGGCCATGTTGATGGTTCATCATAGAGTCTTTAGCCATAATAAAATTAGGATTCGGCCATGCAATGGCCGAACCATGTCCTTGACCATCTTTTCTTACTTATGCAAACTTATTCATGTACTTACCGATTCCGTGACTCCTCCGGTTTCTTTCACTCCTTCTTGCTCCTTTCCTTCCTTAGCCTCTTCTTCATTCTTTCTTGATCCTTGGCCGAGATTGATCTTGATAAAATCTCTAGGAGTGGTTCGGCCAAGAGGTATAGGTTTGAGAGAGAGAGAGAGAGAGAGAGAGAAGATTTGAGATAGAACTCTAAGTGTTCTCCCTTTGTCTTGAGAGTGGTCGGCCTTGTGTGAGAGGGGGAGAGTGAGATGAAAATACTCTAAGTGTTCTTGTCTTGAGGAGTGATTCGGCCAAGAGAGAGAGCTTGAGAAAGTGAATGAAAACCAAAGTCCTTTCCTTGGTTAATGAGGGTCGGCCAAAGGTGGTGACCTTTGGTGATACCCCTTTGTAACTCCCATGCCCCTTCACCTCCCTCCTTAATGTCCATTTGGAGGTATCATCCATGAGATGAAACACTCCCACCGTTTGATGGAAACCACCCCCCCCCCCCCCCCCATGTTTCCAACTTGTAAGCCTTTGTGTAACCTCCACAAAACCTGTCCACCTCCCCATTAATGATACATTTGGAGTTTCATCCCATGAGATGAAACTCCCATCTCCAACGTGTATGCCTTGACTTGGGTCTCATGAGATGCATCTCTCCACCTTCCCACTCCACTCACTTGAGATCAAAGTCCCATTAACTTCCATTCAACTCATTTAACTCAACTCACCTTTTTAATTCAACTCATTCAACTCATTTAAAATCAACTCAATTACTTGATTCCATTTCCAACTTATTTCAGCCCAATTTAATTAAGCTTGAACTCACTTGGTGGTCAACCAAGTCAACCATGACCCATTGGGTCCCAATTGGGCATTTTGACCCAATTAACAATTTTGACCCAATTAAATAAATCTCACCCATTTAATTCAATTGAACCATGTCCACCATCTGTTGGTCTTAATTGGCCAATTAACCCAACACCTTACCCATCTAAGGTCCATATTATTTAATTCACAAATTAAATGGGCAATTTATATATATATATATATAACTTGAAAATCCGGGGTGTTACATGCCAATTTCCTGAGAACGTTGAGTCAAATACCATCATTTTTCTTCCTTTATTCTCCACTTGAAACACCTTATTTAGACCTAAGATCAATAGGACTTCCTTTTTAGGACGAAAAGAGGCTTGGATCTGGTCAAATCAAATAAGGATATAAAGCTCTAGAAAAACTTTGAATAGAAATGGTCAGTGGTCTTCACTGTTTTGAATGGGATATTTTTCCTCAATTTTCTTCTCAACATTTTTCAAAGTATTTCTTTTTCTTCTCTTTTTTTTCACATCCTTCTTTTGGTGTCTAGATGTTTCCCTTTTTTCGATGTTATTTTTTTTCTTTTTCTTTTCTTGTTATTTTCTTTCTTGTGCCCTTCTTTTAGAATATCATCCCAATTTTATTTATTTTTCATCTCTAACCTTTCTTTAATAATAGGTCATAGAAATTTTTTCAATTGGCTCATACTCCTAGACTGGAGTTGGGTATGGTAGACATAGCTAGTCAAGAAAGCAGGCTATTTTGAAGGATCAACTGGGAACTATCAAGATAAGATGACCAAAAATAGGTAGGCTTGAAGGCCAAAGGATTCAAAAATGGCCTATAACATATCTTAAGCTTCATAAGATGGTTTCTTTGTTTCAAATAAATTCCAAAAAAATCCAGGTATAGTAACTCAAATTTGATGGCGTTCTCAGTAATATGACCAAGATGAAGAATAATGAGATCAACAACGACTTATTTACGCTACCAAAGAAAATGGAATTGATTTATGACCCTCAGAAGAAAATTAATGTCTCTAAAGCTCACTTGGTTAGGTCCCTACTGGTGTTCCTCTAGTGATTACTCGACTCATGAATATTTTTCTGTTTCTTTTTCTTACTTTGTTTAAACCGAACTGTTAGTACCTCGGCTTGGCAAAGTCCCTATATTTGTCAATTTCATGACTCAAAAAGAAGCACTTGCCAGAAAGCTTGAAGACCCATTGTGATCAGGAAAGAAGATCACGCTCCACCGGATTCAAGCTCATTGTTATGCCAATCACAATACAGGTAATATGGCCATAGATGACTTTAGGTGGTACCCACACCTTTGAGAGGAAGCCTAGAGAGGAATTGGAACAAATGGTAAATCATAAAAAACCTAGAGAGGAAGCTTGACAGTGAATTGGAACCCAACTTATAAATATGTATTTCATTTCACTGTGAGCTCGACCGTCGTTCTCACCGACCCCTTGGTGGAGACAGGATCGACCCGTCGTGGTCAATGACTGGTCGACGAAATTGATATAGGTTCTAGGATCATAGAATTGTCATTCTGGGAAAGCCTCTGATCGAGCTCGGTGAAAAGCTAAAATGACCTCTCGTAGTCAACGACTCCTCGATCAAGATTTATGAGTTCTGGAACTTAGAACTCAAGTGGGCTCTCGAGAAAACAAACATATCGGTAGTTCAAGACCGATCGAGAGTAGCCAGGACCGACCCCTCAGTAAATGGCGATAGGAAGTTCTAGGGTAACAGTTTCTAAGTTGAAACTACTGTTAGGCATGTTTTTGCACCAGAACGAGTTTCTCGTATGGACCGACCCCTCAGTAACATAAGTGTCGACCTATCGGCGACAAACGACATGTCGACCGAGAAAGAATATTACCGTTGTGAGTGCACTTAATACACAATGGTCAGAATTGTAATGGTAACAATTCTAGTCACCAACCCCTAGGTGCGACAGACCTATCGGTACATTACCGTTACTACAACTGGTTGCCTTCGCTATATAAACCAACCTTTATGCTACCAGTTGGTATCCTTTAGACAAATCAGTTGAACCCTCATCTTCACCAGTAAGTTTAAACAAGGACCAATAGAAGGATCACTCTCTCTCTCTTGCTTATGCTAGGGGAATCAAATACACCCAATCAAATGGATTGAGTTGTGAGAGAGAGGGGAAGGACGAAAAATCATAAACAACCAATCTGAGGATTGAGCTTGAAAGTGAGAAGGAGAGAACCATAAACTAGCAAACCTTTGGTAGAACTAGTTTCCTTGATACCCTGGACTTTGATTGCTAAACGACAGTACGAGGTGGAGTGTCGGCATACATGGGTGGGATCTCAAAGAAGCACACATCAGAAGAAAGAGCTTCAAAGGCAAGTGCTTCTTGGTTTTAATTTTCTTTAAAACCCTTGTTCAGAAGTGCATTAAGGGGAAGTACAGCTGAACCACTATAAAAAATCTGAAGCGGTGTCTCCGGCACAGACGTGGGTGGAATTCCCGGCCAAATGAATAGGTGGAATTCATATTCAACAGTGGTGGATGAAATTCCCAGCTAGTTGAATGAGGTGGAATTCCTACTCTAATTGTGAGGGTGTAAGTCTCCACTTAGTGGATTTTGGGGATAGCTCAAGTTGATCGAGTCCTAACAGTGGATGTAGGTTGGCTAAACAAACCACTTTAAATTAGTCTTATGGTGTTTGATCTATGTGTGTTTGTATTTACTATTTAAGTACTCTTCTCAACACACATCACTTTGCATATTGATTATATTATTTTATACATTAGTGCACAAGTATTGATAATCAAACATTATGTAAATGGTCATAATCTTAGTTTGATCAATTAATAAAATTATCACACTAAACAAATATCTTGATATATGTTCTGTTGCACTCAAATTAATAAAGAAATTTGTAAACACCATTAAAAATGGGATTGACCTATTAACTACCTCCCCCCTCTTTCCTCTAGGGTCAATCATGTTGTTCTAGCACATTGAAAAAGGGTACTTTCACGAACCGCTATACATCTTGTGTTGTGGGTGATTGGTCTTATGCCTGTGTGATTGATGTTTTAATTTGGCACAATCTTGCATCACACACTTGATTAATCTTATTTATCCGCTGCACATTATTGTGATTAATCAAGAAATTTTTAAAAACCATTAAAATTGGAATTTTTCTACACCCCCTTCTAGGAACAATCTAGCACCGTGTTCTAGCACACTTGGGAACTTTCATCCATTTTTTATCTACAAAACTGAAAATAACATTACATGCACCTAATATATACACAACTGAGAGCTAACTGGTCCAATAATCAGGGGTAAAATAGTCATTTTTCATGTCTCAACAATTGTAGTAAAAAATGAGGACATTGAGCTAGTGCCAACTCTCGTCCAAACGGGTTGGAGAGTATGTATTGACTACCGTAAGCTGAACACTGCTACGAGAAAAGATCACTTCCCTCTTCCCTTCATTGATCAGATGCTTGAACATTTAGCCGGTCATTTTATTGTTTCCTTGATGGTTATTCCGGCTATAACCAGATCCACGTTGCTTCTAAGGATAAGGATAAAACCACATACACATGTCCATTTGGTACGTTTTCCTATCATCATATGCCTTTCAGACTGTGCAATGCACCCGCCACCTTTCAACGGTGCATGATCAACATTTTCTCCGACATCTTTGAACATTTTCTGGAAATTTTCATCGATGACTTCTCAGTATTTGTCGTTATATTTGATCAATGCTGAATGATCTGACTCTTGTCTTATTTAGATGCAAAGAAAAGAACTTAGAGTTAAATTGCGAAAAGTGTCAATTCATGGTAAAACAGGGAATAGTCCTCGGGCACATCATATCTGAAAAGAGAATCGAAATAAATAAAACTAAGGTGAACCTGATCTCTAATCTTCCAAGACCACAAACTGTGAAAGAGATCAGGTCTTTCCTAGGTCATGCTGGATTTTACAAAAGGTTCATCCAAGGTTTCAGCGAAATATTTAGACCTCTCTATAGACTCCTGACCAAGGATGCTATATTCAATTTTGATGAAAAGTGCATCACTGCCTTCGAAAAATCGAAAACTACTCTGAGCTCTGTTCCATTCATATAGCCACCTGATTGGTCTATACCCTTCGAAATCATGTGCAATGCCTCAGACTATGCTGTTGGATCAGTTTTAAATCAAAGACTGAACAAGTTACCCCATGTTATCTACTATGTGTTGTGCAAAAAACAATTTTACATTTATTTTACCCGCAAGGGTACGGACTATTCATAGTATAGCAATGTGAGTATGAGGTCGAACCCAACAGAATTAAAGAAAATATATCTTAAGTATTCACATTTATTTATCAATTATTTAATTTAAAAGTTTTAATTGAAACTAGCGTTGGTGGATTAATTCAGACATCATAGAAATAACTTAGAACTAACTTAGATTTAATAAAAATTAGTTTATCTAATTTCAATCCTAATTGACTTACTCTTCCCTTAAAATAATAAGTCCGTCTTTTTTTTTTTTCCTTTTTTTTTTAACACTTCTTACATACCCCCAAACTTAAATTGAACATTGTCCTCAATGTTCCCTAATCTACACTAGCCAAGTGCAAATGAGAAGAAAATTTTGTCAAATGAACAATCTGGGTTCAGATATACTTCAAAGTGTACATGATGTGCTAAATGGACTAACTCCTAGGCTAGAGTGATTCGATGACAACCTAAATTAAACACTAAAGACTTAGACCGACTCAGCCGTAGAAAAATGGATAGGTGGGTCTGGGTGAAAGTGGATATGGGTGAATGGGTGAATGGGTAAATATAGGTGAATGGGTGTGGGTTGATGGGTAAATGACTCTTCCTTATTACTTCGGGTCATATGATGGGTGTGGGTGAATGGGTGGATGGGTGTTGGACCTGCAGGCTGGTCTTTCGGGTTCGGGATGGCATGATAGGGTAGATCATGTAATGGTCATGATGTGGGTGAAATGGCTCATTGGGTGGTGGTGATGGTGATGGTGATGTAGGTGGTGATAAGGGTGGACTATCTATATCTATGACTGAGCCTAAATAAGCCCCGGATGCAAAAATCGATGGACAGACAAGCAGTGTGACTCGCACCAAGCAATTGGTGGAGTCACGAGACCAATAAAACATACTCAAACACGACCATTCACGCTCAAACAAAAATCATACAAAATATGCCTAAATATAATTTTCGAACTTCACTAGAAAATTCGAGTTTATGGACTTGCTATAGGGACCTTAAAATCTAGACTGCCCTAATCTTTTCTCCAAAAAATTTTAACCCTCCTGATAGAAGTTTAACCATAATCACGACCAGGTAAGTTCCCAGGTAAATGGGGGAGCACAAAGGGTATCTCGTCCCAGCCTATCCATAGACGTGCTCGATCTCACGTCTTGGTGACAGAACTATCCTTTGACATCGTGATTAAAGAAAAACTATGGCCGGTGATCCAAAATTAACCGAATTAAAGATGGTCCTATTGAGCATGACAAACCCTAAAATCTAACTAATGGTTCCTAAGTTGATTTTACTAGGGAAGTGCATGAACCATTTTTTACTAATATTTTTGGATTTTCAATTTTTTTATAAATGCAATATTAAATCTAACAGTGCAATACTCAAAGCAAATATACAAACAATAAGCAAACAACTAAACTAATGCATGATCAAATTAAATATGCAATATTTTTTTATGCAAAATAAATGCGAGCACCCTAATCAATTCTATATGAATGCATGAAAAGTTAAAATTAAAATAAAGTGATTAGGCACTTACCTTGGCCTCTGCAGTGTATTTTCTAGAAATCTTAACGCGCGATTTTTAAAATTCCTATAAAATAAAGCACACAAGCCTAGGTGAATATTCTAAATCTTAAAAATGCATAAACCTAACTAAATGTAAATTTCTAAAATTCTAAAACTAGCAAAGAAATTAAAATGAACTAATAAAATTAAAATGCCATGTCAAAATAAAAATTATATCTAATTTTCCAAAGCATTCACCAACATTCAATAAATTTAATTCCAAGAATTAAAAATTGTATCATGAGCACAGATTCATAGAAAAAAATCTGGAAAAAAAATATTTCTATGAACATCATGATTTAGAGTTTCAAAATAAAATTTTAAATTAAAAATTGATAAATACTTGTAAATACCATAATTCCCCGGCAACAGCACCAAAACCTTGTTGTGCAATAAACAGTTTTACATTTATTTTACTCGCAAGCACAATAACCATTCATAGTATAGCAGAATGCGAGGTCGAACCCAACGGAATTACAGAAAATATATCTTAACTATTCACATTTATTTATCAATTATTTGATTTAAAAGTTCTAATTCAAACTAGTATTGGCGGATTAATTCAAAAATCATAGAAATAACTTAGAACTAACATAGATTTAATAAAAAAAAAATAGTTTATCTAATTTGAATCCTAGTTCACAATCGAAGTTTAGAGTTGGAAAAGAATAATAAAACAAAGAATAAAAGAATTGTAAAATGAAAACAAAGAATTAGACAGTCAATAGAAAATACATATGATACAATGGAATTGAATCTAGGATTTCTAGATGGCATTAATTTCCAAAATCTAATAGTAAGACTAAAGCCTAGAATCCATAATTCGCGTAAATTAATTAAGCATACAATCATATTATCATTATATTATTTCATATATTAAATCAATGATATTCATTAAAATATTTCTCAGAAAATCAGACCTTAAACTTGAATGATTATATTCGGCCCCTCTTTCAGCTCTAAAAAGACATTGAACTCATATAAATAAGAGCCTTAGCAACCAAAATTGGGGATCAATCAAGCTAAAAATCTTTCCAACCAATATTATAATCCATAAAATAAATCCAATCATGAAGTTAATTATGAAAATAAGAATAATCAAAACAATCACAACATAAACAAAAATTAATTGGAAAATCAAAGACTAAAAAGAATTGCACTTTGAATCCTATTAATAAACTTGAATTTGAATTACAAATCTAGGAATTGAATCAAAGAAATATTGGAAAATAAACTAAAAATCAAACCAACTAACTTTTTTAGCACACGATTTTCCTTAGCTTATTTCTTTTCTTGTTTTCCTTTGGTCCAAGCCTATGGTTGATTTCCTTAAAGTCCAAATTCGAATTTCATTGGTGATTTGGTCTTCTATTTATAGCCTTTGAAATGGAGGAAAAGATGGAGAATAAATCTCCATAGAATTTGAATTCTACTCCATGTAGATCTCTTGCTGACTCATCTTTCTTTTTTTATAAATTTAGATCCAATTTTTTCTCCTCTCCTTTCTCCACAAGGCTCACACGAATTTGACATGTGTCCTCCTTGTCTTGGGCGAATTTTCCATGTAGATTTTTAGGAGAGGTTTTCTTCACAAGTTTCACCTTCAAATATTTTCTCCATTTTTCTCTCAAATCCAAATCTCCTTGATTTTCTCTCCTATTCAAATTTATCCTCCATAGTGGCTTGATACATTGCAATATTTCTCCCATAATCTATCCATTCCACATCAGCGTCACTTGCACAACACTGCATAATCCATGTGAATTTTATATGCTGTTTTTTGAGAGGACACTTAGCACTTTTCTGCTCCATGAGAATTTCACGGGGCACCACCTTGAGCTTTCAGACTTGGACAACAATTTGCAAACTTGGGCTTTGATTGGGCATGGACTTCCATCAAATCTGGACTTTTGGGCTTTGACCCATGAACTTCATATGCAAGCTTGGACTTCAGGCTGGATTAGTGAGCCCATTTTCCCCAAGTGTTGTGAATTTATCATTTTACAATGTAGCTCAAAAATTAATTATCCTAATCCAAATTCCCGTAGCTGGATTTGAATTAAGATAATTTTACAATAAATTCCAAAATGAATGGTAAATTACACACACTTTCCAAAAATGACAATTATGGCACACTTTTAGCAATTCTTTATCTTTTTAGCTCAATTTCTTATATTTCCTTATTTTTCTTACAAAACTCACAAATCATATTAAATGCACCTAATAATACATAATCATTGTCTACTCTGATCATGCAGCACTTAAGTATCTTCTTTCCAAGAAAGATGCCTAGTCACGCTTCATCAGATGGATACACCTGCTACAAGAATTTGACATTGAAATACGGGACAAGAAAGGTTCGGAGAATGTAGTGCAGATCACATGTCTAGACTGGTAACCAAATTAACTCATGACACTCTTCCTATCACTGAATCCTTCCCTAATGAGAAGCTCATGTCAATTTCCCAAGTACCATGGTTCGCAGATATTGTGAACTATCTTGTCACGATTCAAATGCCTTCACATTCGACTGTCAGAGAAAATTCATTTGGGACGACCCAAACTTATTTAAACACTATGTGGACCAAGTTATTCGTCGTGGTGTTCCAGAAGAAGAGCAACATAGTGTTAATCAATGTTATAAAAATCGGATCGAACCTCAGTCGAACCCACGGTTTGAGGGGAACCGCGGCGGCTGCGGGTTCAGTTCTGGTTGAGAACCGATTGTGGGTCAAAACCGCAGAAAACCAGTCACAGCCGCGGTTTTCTGCGGTTTTTACCCACAAACCGTGAGCCGCGGAACGCGACTCACAAATTTAGAATCTTTTTTATTTTTTTATTTTTTTAAAAAAAATCCTTTCAAAATAATATTAGAAAATGTATATATTTGAAATATAAATGTTTATTACCATTTCTATCCCATATCTTTCACCGTTTTGATATATAATTCAGAGTTTAAATGTTATTTTTAATATTTATTTTAATGTTATTGGTAAAAGATAGCTTACTTAATTTTATATGTAATATTTATATTATATTACTACTTGACCGGCTTTCACTAGTTTTGACTGCGGTTGAACCTGGTTGAACCCAAAATGCCTCGAAGATGGTTCGTTAGACGGTCCGGTTCTGATAACATTGGTGTCAATAGTTTTTGTAATGATTAGGCCTGCGGAGGGCATTTCAATGCCAAAAAGACCACTGCAAAGATTTTGCAATGCGGATTTTATTAGCCCTCCATGTTCAGAGATACCCATGCTACTGTGTCATATGCGAAAGATGCCAAAGATTAGGAAGTCTGTCTCGCAGAAATATGATGCCACTAAATCAAATCCTTCCATTTGAACTTTTCGATATTTGGGGCATTGATATCATGGGACCCTTCCCTAATACTCTTGGTCATCTTTATATCCTATTAGGAGTCGACTACGTCAGTAAGTGGGTTGAAGAGACGGCATGCAAAACCAATGATCACAAGGTTGTCATCCATTTCATCAAATAGATCATTTTCTCTAGATTTGGGTTCCACGTATCATCATAAGCGGTGGGGGTAAACACTTTTAAATCATATGGGGTGATGCATAAGGTTGCTACCCCTTATCACCCACAAACCAGTGGACAAGTGAAATCTTTAATTGAAAATTAAACATATTCTTGAGAGAAGTCAATGCCAACAGGAAGACTGGTCTTCCAGACTCATTGACGCACTATGGACATATTGGACTTGTAACGCCCCGAACCGGAAGTGGGCCTGGAACGCTACTGAAAAATTTTTTTTTTTTTTAAACTAATCTCAAAAACTTCTAACTAGGCTGGATCAAAAGTTAGGCCCAGAAATAAAAGCCACACAAGTTCTCAACATGTGGACTCAAACATAAACCATAAACCTACCCACAAGCAAACACATATCATACAATCAAATATTTCCATAAACGATTTTTTTTTATTCAGATCAGAGTAACTGCGGTCACATAGCGGTTTATTCATATTTCAACATAATAAGTACCACAAGTGGTACTTTATAAAACATATAGTTTCAAATAACCAAAATGTTAACAAGAAGTTCCCGTCCGTAGGAATCCCAAAACAACGCAATAGCTTATCCATCCTAAACTCGATACGGAGGTTCCTCCTCCTCGGGTACATATCCTGAAATGTGAGTTGTGTGAGCTAACTAACCCAGTGAAATAACATAACAATGCAGTTTATTGAACATCAGGTTAGCCAAAATTAATATTATCAACATAATAGTTTTATCCTGCCAAAATCTCAACATCATTTCATAACTGCTGACATCCACCGTAACACCTAGACACTACGCTGAGACTATCAGTATTTAGTCCCGACACGGTCAAAATACAATCCTTGCAAGTACATCTCCAACACCTAAGCGGTACTGACACACCCGAGGCCAGCAACTGACCGACCTAGTCCAATAGACGCAAACCGACACACCCGAAGCCGGTAATAGTTCAGTAGTTGAGGGGTACGTGGAAACAGTTTCATCATCATAACTCGTAAGTATCATAATCACAATATATGATAGACATCATAGGTAACAATAAGCACTTTTCACAATAGTGCAACAAGTCTAGGCATATAAATGGGTTCATCAAATCTGATCTTTGAAATCACTCATTACACTAGATCCTCTTAACCTGATTTACTCTTATTGCAATGTTAAGTCTCCTCACCGAAAATGTGTGGCATCGAAGTATCTGTCAAACATGCAAACAGATACACAATCACTAATCAGTCAAAATATATGGATACAACGCAATACATACTCATAGTATTTCAAATCTTTCTGTCCTGTTTTCCGGAATATCTCCAAGGGAAATGGAACTAAGTATCCTACTTAGTTACTAACAATTTTAAGTTACAATAATCAGCAATATATAATAGGGTACTCATGCCACTTCTCATATTGTCTTTTAGACGTGACCAGATTGACGTATTTAGTTAGGCCTAGAGGTATAAGGTGCTCAGGCCACTACTCTTATAGCGAGTTAGGCCTAGAGGTTACTCAGTGCCTGAAACCCTTCTTTTCTATCGAGTGGGGAAGGAAATCGCTCAGCTACAGATAGTTATCGGGCTGAGTCAGCCACAAATAGAGAGTATCGGCCTGGAAGTGAATACGTAACATATACATACACTATAATACCAAGGAAAAGGGTTTAGTATCATTTTTAATTATTGAAAAAGGGTATAAACATCACATTAAAACCTAGGGTCTAAAACATGTAATCTTAATGTAAACCAAGATTTACAAATCAGAAGTGATCACCTCGGAACATGCCTCGGAACCTGGTACTATGGCTTCGGAACTTCCGATCCACTGCCTACAACTTGGTTTACAGAACCTTCGGAATATGGTTCTATCCATCGGAACTTCCGAGGCTCAGGTCTCGAAACTTTCGAGGGTGCTTCCAAGTGAAAAATCAGAAAACAGAACAACATGTGGGTCTCGGTGTGTCTCGGAACCTATCGAGAGAAGTTCAGAACTTCCGAATAGTTCGGCTCTTCCGAACAGTCTTGGAACATCCCGACAGCAGAGGCAGAAAGGAAGGTTGGCATCTAGACAATTCGGAACCCCAGACCGAAGTTTGGAACTTCTGAAGTGTCGGCTTCGGAACTTCCGAAGCCCAACTCTCGGACCTTCCGAGAGTCGTCTTCTTCCTTTGTCTGCAACAGCAGACAGTAACGGGCAGCCGTTATGTGAAACACGAATCCACAAACAGTGGATTTTCTCTGTTCATTTTTCACATATAACAGGTCAGATGGACTCCTTAGCGAGTCATCTTAACAAAAGGAATAAATTGAAACATCTAAACTGATTTAAAACATCCGATTTTAACATGAAAACCAGTGAAAGACATGAAAATCAAAGTTTTCCTTTAAAACTTCAAATCTATTTTTAACACTCAAAACTTAATCAATTTTACTTCTGTTTGATTCTAAACTGACAGAAATTTGAAAAGGAATACAAAGGTTACCTTCGCTTAAGCTCTTGGATCGAAATTTCGAAACATGAAAATTTTTCCACTTCACAGCTCATGGTGAAAATTTGAAAACAGACTGGGAGAGTAATTTGATTTTTAACTTCCTAACATTCTAACCGTGGGTGAAACCAGCTGGAGGATGGTAGAATTATATAGACTCTCCAACATGGCCAGGTGAAGGACACATCATCGGCAGCCCACGAGCGTTGCGTAGAGTCGACGCCAGCTTCTAGCCACATTGAAGTGGTAATAGTAAAAAATATTTTGCAAATAAGTCCTTTAGGGGATTTTGCAAATAAGTCCATTTTTATCTTAATTGAATTTTAACTGAAAACATGATTTATTAGTCTTAATTAAATTAATCCAACTAACAGAAATGTTGAGTTTTAAAAAGTCTACTCATCATAACATTTTGGAGATTTAAATTTCATTAAAAACCATAGATTTAAATAAAATTTATATTTTGACACTATTTACTTAATTTAACTTGTATTTAATAAAAGGGTTTAAAATCTTTATTTTCAAGATTTGAAGAAATAAACTAAACAGTTATAAAAAGGTCTGGAATCACATATTTTTCTCACAATTTTCTCATTTCTAAAATCATCTAATAAAAATTATTTCTTCACTTTCGGGATCTTTTCGGGTAGTTTTAAATAACATTTTCTGAAAATAACATAATATTGTATTTATAAATTAAAAAACCTTGATTAAGGAAATCAATATTACTCAACAATAATCAGGTAATTACATAGACAGTAAAAATAATATCGATAAATAGTAAATTACCATTTTGCCCTTCTAACTAGACGAGTTGAATCATCAAGCTTTCAAGCTCTGACTGGGCCAAACTTAGGGTTTTTCTTAAACCCTTAACCAAAATCTTCAAGATCAACCGGTTAAATTATGATTTATCATACTGATTACGTCTAATTCGGGTCAGGGTATTACAGGACTACTTTTAAAATGCCCATAGGGATGTCACCCTACAGATTGGTTTATGGGAAGACATGTCATTTGCCAATAGAGTTAGAGCACAAAGCATTTTCGACAATCAAATGTTGTAATTTTGCTCTAGGCTCCGCTGGACAGCAAAGAAAGCTCCAGCTTACTGATCTAAAAAGTTGAGAATGAATCTTATGACACTACGAACAGATACAAGGACCGAATGAAGACCTTTCATGAAAAAAAATCCTAAGAAATCATTCACTGCTTATCAGAAGGTCATGTTGTATAACTCTCGGTTGCATCTTTTTCCTGGGAAGCTGAGATCCAAGTGGACGGGTCCATACATTGTTCATACCGACTTTCCACATGGAGCAGTTCAAACTAGGCATCCTAAGAATGATCATGTTTGGAAAGTCAATGATCAAAGATTAAAGCCATTCTTAGATTTCCAAAAGCATGAAGGTGAAGTTGAGATCCTATTCGAAGATCATGTTCATCATGACTGATTTGGAGATCCATTTAACCATCCACTCAAATCCATTCACCCATTTTCACCCATCCATCCCTCTACCTAGACCCACATACCCACTGTCTATGTCTGAATTGGTCTGAATCTTTAGTGTCTAGTTCAGGTTTTCATTGAGTCAGTCTAGGAATTAGTCAGTCTAGTAGCATCTGTTGTCAATCCATCTCTCAATTATGACTAAACCCTGGTTGTTCATTTTCTAAAAAAAACCATATTTTGCACTTGGCCAATGTAGATTAGGGAACATTGAGGACAATGTTCAATTTAAGTTTGGGGGTACTGCAGGTCATTTAAAAAAAAATCATCAGTTTTTTGTTTGTAACCAGCAAATGTTAAAGAACTGGATAGGAGTCATGCAAGTAGACGGTCTAGTCTTAGTTTTTGCACTGTGTCTATCTAGACACATATTCCCCCATATTGTGTAAGGAAATTATTTCTTTAGCTATAAGGGTGAGGAAGTTGGAAATCCAAGAGGAACAACCCAAACGTCTTTGTGGTCGAAGTACTCTAGCTACAAAGACGAAAGCTAAGAGGCTAAAACTATGTCACAAATGTAGATGAACCAATTGTAATGGGATAAAATCTGATTATGGAGTCCGATGTGCTACAGCCATGCGTAGACCCACAAGCACTAATAATCAGATTTACTTGGATTTAATAGAGGGAAGAGTAAGTTTGGAAAGACTGAGACTCTTTGATCTTCAAAGAACTATTGAATTTCGCTTGGGGGAATACAAACATCTTAACAATCTGATGTTAAACGAGTCATAATCTTTCTTACAGAGAAATAAGCAGATATATTTTAAGGGAATAGTAAGTGAAGACTGAGACTCCTTGGGGTTGAACCAACTGTCAATTTTAGTCTAAAGATAAAACAAACGTCTTGATGATTTGAAGTTAAAAGTGTCAATTTTTTTAGCACTGATATGTTAATAAAAAAAATTATATCATGCTTTTTCGAAAAGTTTTTTATGAGATTTAAGCTCGGAAATGCTCGTACACAACCATATTAAGATTGGTCTAAAAAAAGAAAAATATTCCCGAGTCGAGTGATCACCAGAGGAATACCAGTGGAGACTTATGCCCAGTGAGCTTTAGAGCCATTCTATCATTCTGAGGGTCATAAGTCTATTCATGTTTGCTTATTATGCGCATTAAGTCGTTGTCTGATGTCATTCTTTCTCTTGGTTATATTACTGAGAACGACATCAAATTTGAGTTATTATATCTGAATTTTTTCTAAATTTATTTGAAACAAAGAAAACACCTATTGAAACTTAAGGTAGGATATAGGCCATTTTTGGACGATTGAGCCTTCAAGCGTACCCATTTTGGTCATCTTATCTTGATAGTTTCCCTAGTTGAGCCTCTTATAGAAACCTATTTTCTTGATCTACCACAGTTTCCACACCCAACTTCAGTTACAAGAGTATGAGCCAAATTGAAATAAAGTTCAGAAAAAGGTTGGAGATGAAAAAACTTCTTGGGATGGTACTCTAAAAAAATGGCACTTGAAAGAATAAAATATATAGCATCCATTCATGAGATTTTCTATTTTCTTTGATTTGTGCCATTTTTTTTAAAATACATATGTGAGATATTTGATTAGAATACATAAACTTCGCTCACATATACCTTGAATTCAGGTGAGGTTTGAAGTCAAAGTGCATTTTTTCGATGGTAGTCACAAAACTTGTGTGTGTTTGGAAAAAGAAGGCTATCTAAATATTGGCTATCACATGCTACACTCTAGGTATAATCCTTATAAAATGATTTTTAGGGTCACATGATGTTTAGATTTTTGTCTAAGTATTTTTTTGGTGAAAATTTTGATATTTGTGGGCCTCATCACTAGAAGCCCTTACGAGATTATAACTCGTCCACTAAGGGTTACCTAGAGGTTTAAAAGCTTATTGCATAGGCTAAATGCAATCGAGAGTACCAACGAAAGCAATGTAGTTTTAGGAATAGATTAGGTTTTCAAATTTCCAAATCTTAGTTTTTAAGATAGTTTTGCTCGAGGACTAGCAAAATCTAAGTTTGGGGGTATTTGTTGAGTACTGAAAAATGACTATTTTACCCCTAATTATTGGACCATTTAGCTCAATTGTGTATATATTATGTGCATTTAATATTTGTTTGCTAGTTTTGTAGATAAAAGTAGAAATTGCGAGAAATCAGTCAGAAACAAGGGATAAATGCAAAATTTTGTGCTAAAATGGAACATCTGGAATTTTTAATAATTAATTTCTACAATTTTTATGAATTTAAATTGTAAATTGAATAAATCTAGATCCAATTATGAGAGTCTGGATTGTTTCAATAATTTTATATTTAAGTGGTGAATTAATCATTTTAGTTTTGGAGAGAAAACTGAAAATCAATAGGCCATTGAAAATCAGGAGTCTGAAATTTGAAGTCTATGGGCCAAAAGTCCATGAGTCAGAAGCAAAGGCCACGACACTGAATTCCACGCCATACACTGGGCCTACTTCAGTTATCCATGTGCATTTCATAAATGGGTCAGGCCAGTGTACAAGCCACAGTCTAACAGGCCAAGAGTTCAAGTTCATGTGCGCAAAGTCCAATGGAGGCCCAACTGCTCTAACTCAAGCCCACATTCTTCCAATCCAATCTACACGATCCACACCTAAAACCCTAAAGCCTTCACATGCCCCCTCTCCATGATATCTTCATTCATCTTTCAATCTAAACCCTTCATTTTATACATACAGCATGGATAAAGCCCTAGAGCCTCCATTCAAAATCTACTCCAGTACACATCCATTCGAATTTAATATTAAATCTAGACCATTCATCCAACCATTCATCTATGTCAACCTTTAAATCTCAACCCTCTATACAAAATGTTAACACAAACAATCCATCTAGCCATCCATCCAAACGATCTTTGAATCTCAACCATTCATTGTGCACATTCGAACAACACATAGAACCCTAGATCTAATCCTACTTGCATCCCAAGTAACCCTAGATCCCTCACTCGATTTTTACACCTCCTCACTTATCCACACACCTCACACGATTTTAACAAATCTTATCTCAATCCATTCGAATTTAGCACACTCCAAATCCATCCATGTCACACATGCACATCCATCCATTCATTTAAACCAACTTTGAATCCCAACCATTGAATCATGCATTGCATTAAACCTAAAACCTCAAGCCATATTCGACCAGCCCTAAGCCAAATCCCATTCATTCGAATTTCCCTTCTTGGTCACCAAGTAAACCGTCTTCTCCAAGCCACCATAGCCGACCTACCCTTGTAAACCCTAGCCATCTCTATTTTAAAATAATTTAATCCTAGCCATCCAATATCCAGTCCTAAACCATTATTTATCCTAGCCATCCATCTCTACCCAATGCTTATAAATAGAGCACTAGGGCTTCACAGAATTTTCGAATTTGGGATGAATTTTCAAGGTTGGCATGGACAAGAGGAGGAGGAGAAGAGAAAAAAAAAAAACTATGGACAAATCGATAGAGACCTAGTGTCTCTAGGTTTGAATTTATTTTCCAATTTCCATTGCTTTCTTGTATTTCTCTTATTCCAATTCCATGTATTGTAATTCATATTCCATGTTATATGAATAAAGTTGAAGTGCAGTGAAATAGTTATATTATGGTTTTCCAATTAATCTATGCTTGTGTTATGATTGCTTTGAATTTACTTTTATTTTCATAATTAATTCTATGGTCGAATTTAATATGTTGATTACAAGATAAGATGCAATGAAAATTTAGCTTGGGTGAACCCCTGTTTTGGTTTCTAAGGCTCTTATCCGTAAGAGTGCAATGAAAATTTAGTGCTGAAAGAGGGGTCTATCTTCTTCATTCAAGTCTAAGGTCTGTTTTGTGATATGCAATTTAATGAACTCCATGGATTTAATTTTTGAAATAATTGTGAATGAAAACATGAATGCGACCATAGTTAGTTTACGTGAGCTCCATGTCTAGGATTCATTTTTATAAATAAAAATTGGAAAAATAATGTTATCCTAATAATTTCTTGGATCCATTCCATTGTATCATGTGTAATATGTTTGTTTTATTTTAATTCTTTAAATTCTTTAATTCTTTGATTCTTTAATTCTTTATTTATTATTCTTCTCAAATTCTAGATCTGAATAAATAAACTAGGATTGAAATTAAATAAACTGATTTTTAATTAAATCTATATTAGCTCTAAGATATTCTGTGTTTTCTAAATAGATCCACCAATATAAGTTTCAAGTTAGATCTTTAAATTGAATAATTAATGAATAACTGTAAATATTTATAGATATATTTTCTGAAATTTCGTTGGGTTTGACATCGCACTCACACTGTTATACTATATATGGTTCGTACGCTTACAAGTAATAAATGTAAAACTTTGCATTGCACAACAGTTGCCATTCACGATTCATCGTCCCGACATTATACCAGTTTTTTAAGTTTAAGTCTATTGGTTTTGTTGACTATCAAGGTCCACTAGGCTTAAATTTACCATTTGTGATCGCCATATACTTGGTGATGCTTGAATTATGTTCTTGATTTACCAATGCTTGAAGTTCTTAATTCAATCTTTACCACTATTGAGTATTGATTCATTGTCTTCAATCTCCCAAGGCGGTGCTCTTATAGATCACAGAATTGACAACAAGACGCGGTTTAACTAGGGCACTATCAACGTTTGTGTAAGTTAAAAAGTCTGAAATGACTTAAATTGGTGAATTTATAAACTATTAAAGTTTTAAGACACTATTCACTATTTTCCAAATAAAATAATTGCAACATTATCTACAGAGGCCAAATGACTATTTTGCCTCTTTGAGTTCAACTAGTTAGATTTCCGAGTTTACAAGCTCAAATTGAGCCAAACTTGGACTTTTCAAAGAGCCCACACAGAGATCTATACATCTAACAAATAACAAAGTTCACTTAGGGCCTCTAAAACCCTTTTATTAACGTAATCAAGGGCCAGGTCATTACGGATATGTATGAGTTGATTGCAATTGACATGATATGTTATACGCATATATATTTATAAGATGTGTATATGAAAGTTCCTGGGTGTGCTAGAACAGATGCAAGATTGTCCCTAGAGATGGGTGGATAGGACAATGCCTGATTTTGTTGGTCTTAACAAAATACTTGATTAATTAAAATGTTTTCAGTGGATAAAATTAATTAATCAAGATACATGTGTGTTGTGTGATAGAGAATGCTCAAATAAGAAATTCACACACAATTTTCTAACACAATAAGACCGATGTATAGTGGTTAGGAGTAATTCTCTCCTACATCCACTGTTGAGACTCACCCAACCTTGTGTTATCTCCAAATTAACTAAGTAGGGAATTACACCGTCACAAATAGAATATGACTTCTACCTATCCAATTGATTGAGAATTTCACCCAATCGCCTAAGGTTTTGAAGGGTTCGACCTACTCCAATCTACTTCATTATCCCTCTATTTTTTATAGTGGCTCAAGCACATGTTTTAATCCACTTTACAAGATGATGAACTTAAAAATACAAAGAAACACTTGCCTTTGAAGTTCAACCTTGGTGATATGTGTTTCTTGAAGAGTCCTCCCTTTGATTTGTTGATGATGAAGATGTACCTCTGTATGGAGCAATCACAAAATGGGGACAAGGTTTCTGGGATGTATGATTTGCCAATGTAAATCCCAGACTAGTTTTCATTTTCACTCAATCTTAATCAAGGGTGTGATTGGATCCTCAAATGATTTACCTATGTGAATGGCATGGAAAGTGTTTGGAAGAGGTTGGGATCTCCAGTATTCCTATTGGTGGAATCTACAGCTTCCACTAAAAAGCCCGCTCAATGGTCTCCTCCAAAGTGTTGAAGGTTAGTCCAGCCACTTGCCATTGTAGGAAGGGTCGAAGTTCATTTTCAAAATGTTGGATCTTCTCTGCTTCATTTGCAACTATCCAGGGCACAAATTGCATCAATTCAATAAATCTTATGGCATATCGTGCCACCGTATCAGATCCCTGTTGGATGTTAAGAAATTCCATCTTCTTTGTTTCCTGCGCCGTTTTAGGGTAATAACGGGTGAGAAAAGTAGCTGAAAATTCTTCCCAAGTCATTGGTTCGTGATTACAAATAGACTTTTTGCCTCCCACCATTCATAGGCATTACCCTCTAATCGGTAAGTTGCTAGCGTTACTCGTAGATGATCTGCAATGGCTAGGGTATCGAGGATCCGGCCCATCTAAGTAATCCAGTTCTTTGCCGCACTCGAGTCTTCAATCCCCGAAAAACTTGTCGGATTCAACCGTTTGAATTCTTTTAGAGCCGAAATGGCTCTCTTCTGGGGTCCTAACAGAAGGACGTTGCATAGTCTCGGCAATCCTTTGGAATGCCTCAATTACTGCAAGTAAAGCCTCATAGGGTACATCCAGATTTACACGAGGTGGATGACCTGTTCTCCTGCCTCGACCTTTAATATTTTCAAATGGTCCTGACATTCTCATGTCATTCACATTTGTAATATCACTTAATAATTCAAAAAAAATGAAACTTATCAAGATAGACCATATGAGTTGTGTAAATCATAAACATACGTCTATTAACATAACTCGGGTTTTATTTATTCACAGGAGTTAGTAGGGTTTATGAAAACCCTCAGTATAACACACACATATATTCATATTAACATTTTTACATTCCTTTCTCCCATCCCTTCCCCTACATTCCCGGCCTTAATCATCTGTAGAGGACTCCATATCAGTATCGATATTGAACATGATATTGTTAGGACATGCGGCTGACATATGTCCCAACACTCCACATGTTAAGCATGGCACTATCCCTAGACCTCCAATGTAAGGACAGTTGCTCTTTTCCCTTACATCCCCACAAAATCCACATATTGGGCATATTACATTAATAGGATAGGGACAATAGGTGTCGTAGTGCCCTTCCTGGTTGCATAACCCGCAAACATATGCCATCATATCGTCAACATTGGGAGTGGATGGTGTGTATATTAGAGCGAGCCTATTTGCCCTACTGATGGTGACTCCTCTATAGCTGAGAATACTCCAACATTTTCCGGTTGAACACTGGACTTGCTAGTAGATGGATTTAGTACTATTGCGCAGCTAGGGGTTCCCTTATCCCAAATCTCCGTATATTCCTTATTACTTGACATATCTATATAACACAATTTAATCAATATTGTTAGATAATGTCAATAACATATACAGTTTTAATCAGAAAGATAGGTTCTAATACCCATCACAGTCATAGAGTTTGAGCCAAAGCTCTGATGCCAAGCTTTAATGCCCCGACTTAGACGTGGGCCCGGAACGCTACTAATTTTTTTTTTTATATATCCTTAATAACTCCTAACTGGGTTGGATAAAAAATAAGGTCCAGAAATAAATGTCACGCATACTCTTTACATGTGGACTCAAACATGTACCATATATCTACCCATTTAAAAGCACATATCATACAAACAAATATTTTCATCACAAAAAGACAGTCTCATTCATAATAGAGTTACTAGCTGTAACGCCCCGCCCTTTCCGAGAAATCAGAGTCTACTTTTTTTTAAATAATAATATAACATCGGAAGAGAGCGGGCGGCGCCACGACGCGAGCTAAGTCCGGACTACACAAGTCCGACCCTTAACTGGCCACCCATGTGTGCATGGACTAAACCCAAGATAACAAACCACACATGGAACTAAACAATGTCATGCGGAATAAACTAGACTAACTGGTTGTGGAATAAGTCAAATATGCGGAATTATATTCAATACTCAGACTGCTCCATTATCAGACAGCAAAGTACAAGTCAAGTTTGCTTTAGCATAATAACCTCATTAGACTATTCTCAAACTTAGCATTTGTCCTCAATAACTTAATTCATCTATCCAACATCAAGACTATAATTCAAATCATAGCAAAGATACTAGCCATTACAAGTCCATAAACGAAATCCAAATAACAGTAAATTATAAAAATCATTCCAACATCAAGCTCTTAAGCTTGGCTCCCCTCCTAGTCATCGTCCTTCTCTTTCCCCTTCCTTGTTCCTGCATAATCCTCTAAGGATAGAATTAGGGCGTTAGATCAACGCGCCCAGTAGGTTCCCGATCAAGGCTACCACATGGTTAGCATATAAAACATGCATATATATCATAGTACATGATTATCAATAAAACATCTGAAAACAATGCTATGTATGTAAGTGCATATGTAATGAGCCCCACCCATCACACATATACATAGCCATCAAGTTTTTTCACAGTGTTCTTTCATTGGGACTCACACGATAAGGCAATCCACAGAAATCCTCATTTCCTGTGGAAAGACACTTCATCATTGAGTTGTTTCACGGTGTTCTTTCATTGAGACTCTCAAGTCAAGGTAATCCATAATCATCACCCCATGCCATGCATGAGATGTCAATGTACATGTATGTCATTTGTAAATACATATCTCATCATTCAAAACCACATTTGAAACATAATATCAAATACAATATATCTCATAAAAACATGATAAAACCAAATCATATTTGTGGTTACAAGTAGGTAGGAAACCTACTGAAGATTCACTTCAGTGTTCGATCTTTCTTAATTGTCACCCGTTCACAACTCGTACACCGTTCTCGTAAGTCTCGATACCTTATTTTCATAGCAGCAAATCAAACATTCATTATGTAATTCCAACTTGGTCTAAGTCCCAAGAATGCACTATGTGCGGTTCGGCCATGCCCCATGGCCGAACCTCCCCTATTTACCATTTGGTCTCTCTTAATTTGGATTAAAACCATCCAAATAGTTTATTAACAACCTCAATCCATAAAATATCACTTGGTGGGGTTCGGCCATACTACATGGCCGAACCACACCATATTGGTTTGGGTCCATACATCCAACCCCATGATCATACCATCTTTGATCATTTCATCAATAATTACCTTTATGCCATTGCTACCAATAAATAATTTTATCATGCACTAACTTTAAAAACCAGCGATTCTTTCCATGAAATGGATTCATAAAGCCCATGGTCATGGTCCATGGGGTTCGGCCATACATATGGCCGAACCCTATGGCTTTCTCATTTGCATCTTTTCGTCATAACTTAGCCATAGAAACCCTATGGTTCGGCCATGAAATGGCCAACCCATATCTTGTCCAATTGTTCACTTAGAACCCTTTTTAAATACCTCATATTGTTCCATAATCTTCAAACTTGGAACCTTTTGATTCAACCAAAACAATCCATATAACATGGTCCATGGGGTTCGGCCATGTGGTTCCCTTAGTTCAATAATTTCCACCTATGTAGTACTTAGGCTCCACTCTTTTACCAAGTTAGATGCATGGTTCAGCCATCCAAAGGCTGACCCAAAACAGTAACCATAACTCCAATTAAATCACATAAAACCTCCATAAGATGATCCATGGGGTTCGGCCATTCAATGGCCGAACCTTATGGCCCTTTTGGTGTAATTCTTCCAACAATTCCACATTATTTATCTACTGTTTCTTAGCCATAAAAACAGCAAGGTTTAACCATCCATTGCCGATCCCATACAATTAATTAATTCCATTTTACAATCCTTTAGCAATCTTCACACATGGTATGGTTTTTATCCCCAAAAATCATACCATTTAATCAATTACTTTCATGGGGTTCGGCCATCCAAAGTGGCCGAACTCCATGCTCTAAATTTCCATCCTTTAAACCTCATCATAATACTTTACATCAGTACTTAATTAGGCCACAAGATGACCCAATTAACATGTGTAAAAATTACCATAGTTGACATGGTTCTTGACTTTCCAAAACATTAAACTAAAACCTCTCTTTTCATGGGGTTCGGCCAACCAAGATGGCCGAACCCAATGATATATTTTTTTATCCTTTTGAGCCATTAATCTAAGGTTTAATTCCTTGATATATTCAGCCAATCCATGGCCCAACATATGACACTCAAAACCATGATTTTAAAACTTTTCAAAACATGCACTTAATCTAACTTAGCATAAAAAACAGTCCATGGTTTTGTCTTACAAAAACCATCCAAATTACTCATTCTTTTCATGGGGTTTGGCCATCCAAATTGGCCGAACCCAATGATACATTTTTCATCACTTCTATGAAATACCATCCAAGGTCTAACCCTGGATGGATTCGGCCAAGCAATGGCCAAATCATACTCCATTCAATACCTTTATTTAACTAAACACTTATGTAAAAACTTACCAATTTCCTTGCTTCCTTTCTTTCCTTCTTCCTTAATCCCTTGCTGAAATGGTGCTTGATCTTATGGTGAAACACAGCAACTGGTTCAGCCAAGAGAAATTGTTTGGAGAGAGAGAGAGAGAGAGATGGAACACCAAATTTGGAATGTGCAATCGGCCAAATGAGGTGTTCTATCTCTTTTGTAATTCAGCCACTTAATCCATTCATTTCCCTCATAAAACTCTTGTTCATTTCAATGAGACACCTGCTGCCAGCCAAAGCACCCATTGGCACTAACCAATGTAATCATTCAGCTCCCCATGTAACTCATCCAATTCCCATCCATTTACATTAAAAACCTAGCATGGAAACCACCATAACAAGTCCCCAACGTGTGGGACTTATTTTGGTTTGTTTGAGACAAAGAAACCTCCTCATATTCCCTTCAACTCTCTGATTTTACAGACCCTTTGATTTCCATTTTGACTCACCTAACTCAATGGCTTAACTCACCACATTAAATACCATACATTAATTACACTTGAGTCAACTCATTTCTTAATTCAGTCCCACTCAACCTGATTTGACTCACCATTGAGCTCATTTGAGGGCCCACACGGTCAACCATGGTCAAACTTGGTCAACCCGACCCATTGGGTCCCCATTTAGCTCCTTGACCCGTTTTGACAACATGACCCATTTATGGGCTGTTTTAGCCATTTGCATTTGGTTTTCACATGTGCATCAGGCCTACCCATATTTGCTCCACTTGATTTCCAATCAATTTAGCTTAACCCCATTAAATTTGGGTTCACCCAATGGTCTAATAAGTCCATTTGACCGATTGGGTCCAATTGGGTCCTTTGACCCAATTAACCATATTGACCCAATTTGATGTTCATTACCCATTCATGATAAATTGGCCATTATAATATGTTCATATGATCATAATTTGAACAATGGGCCCCACCATTTCCTCATTTGCAATCATATTTATTAAATTTACCAATCCAGTAGCATTTTCGTAAATATTCATCTTATTGAGAATTTTTGACCCAATTAACCATTTTGACCCAATTTGATGTACATTACCCATCCATTATAATTTGACCCTTATAATATGTTCATAGGATCTTAGTTTGAGAAATGGGCCCCACTGTTTTCTCATTTAACATCATAATTAATAAATTTACCAATTCAAGGGCATTTTCGTAATTTTCCATTTCATTGAGAAATTGGGGTGTTACACTAGTAGTAACATGGTGGTTCATACATTATTAGAAAATAAGTACCACATGAGGTATTTTACACAAAAACATGGTTCAAAGAACCAATAGCCAAAATAAATGAAATTCTCATCCACGGAATTCCAAGTAATCGCAACAGCTTATCTATCCTACTCTTGAAATAGAGGTTCCTCCTCCTCGGGTATATCTCCTGAAATGTGAGTAGTGTGAGCTAAGCAGCCTAGTGAAAATAACATAACAATGCAGTGTAATGAACATCAGGTTAGCTAAAATCAACAATTTCATCATAATATGTTTATCATGCCAATATATATCAAGTAATCTTCATAACTGCTGACATCCAACTTAACACCTAGACACTATACTGACTATAAGCATTAAGTTCCGATACGGTCAAAATGCTGTCACGCTCCGACCCGAAGGATGGGCTCGGAATGCGACTGGTTTTTTTTTTTTTTTTAAAAGATAAACTAAACCAACTCACAAGCATTCTAATTGGGCCAAATCAACAGTTAGGCTCAGAGGTCACACATGATCCCAACATGTGGACTCAAACACATGCCATAAGTCTACCCCACATAAGAGACATAATAATATCAATAACATCAACACATAATATGCTCAAATCAAATCCAACATTAATTATTACAAAGCATCGATTCAAGCCATACAGAGGCATCAAAGTTTAGTACATCAAATTTAAGCAAATTAAGTACCACATCCGGTACTTAATAAAAGTAAACGATCCCAAGAACCAACAAGAGAAGATTAGGGCATTCCCCTCCGGGGGAATCTCGAAACACTGTTTCAGCTTATCCACCCTAAGCTTGATAAAGAAGGTCCTCCTCCTCGGGTTCATCGTCTGAAAGGTGAGTGATGTGAGCTAACTAGTCCAGTGAAGGAAATATAACAATGCAGTTTAAGTAAAATAATAGGTTAGCAATAGTTCAATAATATCACATGCTTGATAACAATAAGCATGATCTCAAGTAATACATCAACATCATCAAACACTGCCATCATCCACCGTAACGCCTGCCGACTACGCTAAGACCAGTATTAAGTCTCGACACGGTCAAAATACATCCTTGCAAGTACATCTCCGGCTTTGACTTAGCCGATACTGACACCCTCAAGTCAACAACTAACGACAGCATGGTCCGCCCATGGTCCAGTAGACATAAACCATCTCTCATATGGCCGATATTGGTTCAATAGCCCAGGTACGTGGAAGCAGTCTTATATACTCATATGATCAACATCGTAATATTACAATCATCATCAGCACTCTTACCATAGTGCATCATGTCTAGGCACATGAGTGGGTTCATCAAATCTGAAACCACCCATTGCTTAATACGCATCTCATCATAAAACCTTTTTACAAAATCTACAGAGTTAAGTTCCCTTACCGTGATGTGTGGTTTACGCGGTCTCTATTCAAACAACACACAAGTGCACAATCAATATACATAACAAATACGTACACATACGTAGCATTTGGTAATCATACGTTTTCCCACAAAATATCCAGGGTTCATGGAATTGAGTCTCCTACTTGGTTTCTATCCTTTTTAAATTAATATAATAATAGAAAGTGGCTCAGTCCAAAACTCATATTGTCTTCTAGGCATTGACCAGATTGACTTATTGAGTTAGGTCTAGATCCTCGGGTCACTTCTCGGTTGTCTTCTAGATAGGACCAGATCTGACATTTTGAGTTAGACCTCGAGGTCACCCAGTGCCCGACTATATAGTGTCGGCCTGAAAGTGAATCACCCAGTGCCCGACCAAAAGGGTCGGCCTGGAAGCGGATACAATAGTATTTACACTATAAATAATAAGAGAAAAGGGGTTAGTACATTTTTAATTAACAAGGGGGGGGTATAAATCATCTCATCATTAATCACATCAAATATTTAATCAAGATCAGACAAAAACAACAATCAAATAATATTTTATCATTTAAAAACTGTGTCCCTCAGAACATACTTCGAAACTGGGTACAGTGGCTTCGGATCATCCGAACCACACTAAACTAAGTCACTGACCTCAGAATATAGGCCTGACTTCGGTGGGTTTGTATGCTCGGAACGTCCAATGTCTGGGTTCGGAACGTCCGAGTGGGTTCAGTCCTTCCGAGCTTGGCTCAATACGTCCGAAAAGGGTTTGGCTTGCCTCGGGCGTAACTGGGCTTGGGTGAAGCTCGGAACGTCCGAGGGTGAAGCTGTCGAACCGTCCGAAGGTTCGGACCTTCCGAAGACCGGCTCTCGAACCTTCCAATAGTCGTCTTCCCCACTGCCTGTAACAGCAGACAGTGACGGCAGTCGGGCAGTGAAATGCGATCCCGGAAATGAAAGGTCTCCCGGACTCGGTTTTCACATCCGTCTGGTCTGATGAAAGAATGGTTTGGAGCCTTGAAGCTCACTGGGCCACTAGATTTTAAGGTCAAATCCTCACGGATACATGAAACTCATGATTTTCCTTAGATTTTTTAAATGGTTTTCTCACTGAAAACAGGGCCAAATTTTGATTTTCTTGCTTCAAAACCGATTGAAATTTGAAAAGGAATGCAAAGGATACCTTTGCTGAGGCTCCTAGGTTGAAATCCGGAATTTGAAATCCTTTCTTCTAAGCTTACTGTTACTGAAAAACAGAAGCTTAAAGCAGGGGTCTCGGCTTGGTTTTTCTGGTTTTGAAACAGGGAATCAGAAAACTTGAGAGGTAGAGAAGAAGAGCAGATATTGCTGGGGGTTGAAAACTGAAGGCTAAGGCCGGTTTTTATAGAGAAATGGCCGGAAAATCGAGCCGAACAGCCACTGCATGCAGCCACATGCAGCGTCTGCTGACGTTTGCAACAGTAAACTGTCGGGTTTTCTGCTTTGGTTGCAGATCAGTCCCCCAACAGTTTCCAAATTGTGGATAAGTCCCCGGTTTTAATAAAAACCTATTTTAAAACTAGAAGTAATAATTTAAAAGCTCAAAATATTAATCCAACCATACAAATAGGTGGGGTTTTGAAAATCTTGGTCACCATAAAAATTTCAGAATTTAACTCTTGCTAAAAATCATTTATTTAAATAAAAACCATATTTTACCCATAATTATTTAAATAAACAAATGTGAAAATAACTAATTTGTAGATCTTATTTTGAAGTGAAATGAAATAACTAAACCATTCTTAAAATTGTCTAACACCAAACACCATTTTCAAAATTTATCTCTTTTCCGAAATTATTTAAAATAATTAAAATTCCCTTTTGGGGTTTTGACGGGCGGGTTTTAAATACCATTTTCTGAAAATCAATTCATTTTAAAATCAGAAATGTAAATCCTTTATTAAGGAGAATAATATCAATCAATAATTATCACATATCAACATAATTTATAAAATAAACACAGCAAGTGATAAATTACCAAAATGCCCCTCCAGTTGAACGAGGTGGATCACTGAGCTCACGAGCTCAGATTGGGCCACAACTGGGCTTCCCTCGAAGCCCTAATCGTAATCTCCGAGATAACCAGTTAAAAATGATTAATTAAGCTAAAACATGCCTAATCTGGGGCAGGGTATTACAAATTCAGAATCTTGCAAGTACATCTCCGACACACTTGGGCCAGTACTGACACACCTGGGCCAGCAACTGACACATCTGGTCCAGTAGACGCAAACCGACACACCTGGGCCGATAATAGTTCAGTAGTTAAGGGTACGTGAAAGCAGTATCAATATCATCATAGCTCATAAGCATTTCGTCATCATAATCACAATATACGATAAATATCGTTAGTATCAATAAGTATTTTTTACAATAGTGCATCATGTCTAGGCATATAAGTGGGTTCATTAAGTCTGATCTTTGAAACCACTCATTGCAGTAGATCCTCTTAATCTGATTTACTCCTACTGCAATGTTCCGAATTTGTAGGGTGTCAAAGTATCTGTCAAACATGCAAACAGATATACAGTCAATAATCAATCAATATACACAGATACAATACAACACATAGTCATAGTATTTCAAATCGCTCTATCCTATTTTCTAGAAAAACTCGAAAGGGAAATAGATCTGAGTCTCCTAAATGGGTTAATATCCATTTTAAAATTACAATAATTAGCAATATAATAAAGTGCTCAGGCCACTACACGTATTGTCTCCTGAAGATGACTATGGAGACATATTGAGTTAAGCCTAAAGATATAAGATGCTCAGGCCACTACTCATATAGCGAGTTAGGCCTAGAGGTCACTCAATGCCCGAACCCTTCTTTTCTACAAAGCGGTGAAGTTAATCGCTCAGCTACTGATAGTTATCGGGCTGCGTTAGCCACAGATAGATAGTATTGACCTGGAAGTAAATACATAATATATGTTTACATAATAATACCAACGAAAGGGATTAGTATTATTTTTAATTATTAAATTGGCATAAACATCACATTAAAAACCTACAATCTAAAATTGACATGGAATCTTAACTTAAACTAAATTTCAAAGCTTGTTATGGGTTCCTCGGAACATGCCTATGAACAAGGTACTGTGGCTTCGGAACTTTCGAGCCACTGTCTACAATCTAAGCCTTTACAGAACCTTCGGAACTTTGGGTTCTTTCTTTCGGACCTTCTGAAGTTCGGGTCTCGGAACATCCGTGCCTACTTCCGAACAGAAGCAAAAACAGGAAAATCGGTCGATGTTAGTGTGTCGGAACCTACCGAGGTCTGCTTGGAACTTCCGAACAGGTCGGGACATCCGAGGGGTCTCAGAACGTCAAAGTCTAATCAGCAGAGGCAGAAAGAAATATTTGTCATCTGGGCGCTTCGAAATCCCGAACAGAAGTTCGGAACTTCCGAAGGCCGATTCTCGGATCTTCCGAGAGTCGTCTTTTTCCTCTGTCACCTGCAACAAAGTAGTAACGAGAGGGATGAGTGAATTACGAATCCAGAAACATTGGGTTTTATGGGTTCGTTTTTATGGCCTTTCTGATCAGACGGACTCTCTAATGAGTCCTCTTCACTTTGAAAAACAATTGGACCATTAATACTGATTAAAAACATTAGATTTTAATTGGAAAACTGGTGGAACACATGAAAATCCATGTATTCCACTAAACTTCAAATCTGATTTTTGGATTTAAAACTTAACCAAATTGACTCTATTTTTTTCTAAACTGAGTAGAATTTAAAAATAAAAACAATGGTTACCTTCGCTTTTGTTCCTGGGTTGAAATTCAGCAACTGGAAAAATCTTCCACATAAGCTAAAATTTTTGAAACGGAAGAAACGGAGAGGAAGAAAGAAGCTTGGCAGTAATGGAAAATTCTACTGCACTTACAGCCCTTAAATATGCATGGAGGGGTAGGGGCGTAGGCTCCATGCATGGCATGGAGTTCCAACGTTGCTCTGCAAGCTACAACAATAGCTTGTATGAGTCGACTCCTGTGTAGCTACTTCCGATTGTCACCTGCTATGCAAGTGGTTAAAAGTTTTGGTATTTACAATTTAGTCCTTTAAACTTATTTGCATTTTAAACCCAATTTCTTTTATTTTTAATATTTAGTTATTAAATTTTTATTTAATTTAATCCACCTTAACCAAAATATTGGGTTTTAAAATCTAAAAGTACTATAAAAAATTGAAGATTTATATTTCATCAAAGTTACTTGATTTAAACAAAATTCATGTTTTTAACACTATTCTCTTAACTTAATTTGTATTTATTTTAAGAGTTTAAAATCTCTATTTTCAAAAACTTGGAATTATAAAACAATAAGTCAAAATAAAATCTAACTATACATATTTTTTTAAAAAATTCTAACTTCTAAAATTATTTAAAATAATCATTTCTTAGCTTTCGGGAAGTTTTTAATAACATTTTCTGAAATTAAAAATGAAATAAAAATACTTATAAATTTCAGAATTTAAATCACTAATAAGGAAATCTATATCACCCAAATAATAACCAAATAATTATTCAAATAATAAATACACTGCTAATGGTAAATTACCATTTTGTTCATTTAATTTAAATGAGCTGGATCAATGAGCTATCGAGCTCTGATTGGGCCAATCCTTGACTTTTCACAAATTCCTTACTGTAATCTACGTGATTAACAGGTCAAAACACGATTTACTAAAATAAATCATATCATTTAAGCCTAATTCAGGTCAGTGTATTACACATCGTGAGCATGACTGTATCGTTCTGAGACCGCATGAGTCTGAGAGGCCATTGCAAACCAAAACCATCATTTTTCCAGGTGATTGATCGCAATACCATGATTGGTCGCCTGCTGTCACTTATGATTTACCAAGATGTTCTCTAAGCCTACGCAAGGGCATCCTAAGGTGTGAGTTCCACATAGAGTCTTCTATGGTCATTTATCTTGAGTGATTGCTATACACATAATGATCTTGAGGCTTAAACTTGATCTTCCTATCATCAGTTCACTTGAGTCTTGATCACTGTCTTCAGTCTTCTTAGGCACAATTTCACACGAGTCATGGATTTGACAAAAAAAGGACTCAGCAAACCGGGGTACTAACAATATATATATATATATATATATATATATATATATATATTGTTTCTTTTTACTGGGCTGGTTGGCTCATTCCTTACAAATTTTAGTGACTCCATTCGAGGAAGGGTTAGTTGAACCCTGGAAGGCAACGTAGACTTGTCGGAGTATTGATATCTTAATTTGATAGACCCTAGATTTTTTTGAGAATCAATATATAATGGGAATTGTAATTTTTGGTTTGTAATTAAATCCCCATTTATCATGGGCTGTAATAACTTCGAGTTAACTTATTTGTACCTTTATGCTTCTGCATTGTGTGATTGAGATTCACGTGTTGAAATGCATGACATTGCATTGGCCACGTGTGAGGTTATGATTGGAAATGATTAGTACAAGAAAATATCACATGTCTCGGAGGCGAGATGTGACAAGAGAATTATGAGCTTGTTTGGTATTCAGAAATCGGAGATGAAATTTTAGGTTTAGTGGAAGTTAGACAAATTTTGCTTAAAATCTATTGTTTGGATCATCTGGAATTTTATAGATGAAAATTTTCAAATTTCAGAAGTTGTCAAAATTCTGGAATTCTAAGTTCTTTTAAAAATTGTTGTTTCTAAAATTTAAAATAGTGTCATTTTCTTTTATGGTATTTTACAGATACCTTGGGTGCATGTTGTTGAATTTTTCAAATACACACGTCTGTCTAGGATCCACCAATAATGTCGGACATGGGTCTATTTTAATTGATTATGTTTGAATTTTGAGTTCACTTAAAAAAAATTAATGAGAATAAATGAATATATTTTAAATGTAATAAAATTTTGAAATAACAAATAATTTAAAGTGATGAAAATGTGCAGAGTTAAAAAACTCACCATTGAATGGAGTAAAAATGTATTTATTGGACAATAAATATTTAATTAAGGATTTTATATTTAATTATTTTTATTATTATTTTGTTCAAATATATTTATTGGACAATAAATGGAATTGTTTCGTTTTATAATTATAGTTTTTATATAATAATATTATTAGGTGGTCAAACAAATGTCAATTTATCTATTATTTTAAATTTAGTGCTTATAATTTTAATTAAATAAATAATAAAAGTTTTTTGAAGCCCACTTGATATTTTATTTTAATAGTGTGATCACGTGCAACTCATTTAGATTTGATGACTTGATTCTAAATATAATGTGAAATGTTGTTCAACAGATTTTCTGTGATTTATGTTTTCAAATAAAAGTAATATTTTTTAAAATTTTAAAACTATTACAATTTAAAATTCAATGTCAATTTTAAAATGAATTAAATAGATAAATTGATTTTAATATTTGAAATTCTTTTAACTTTACAATTTGTTAGAATTTAAAATTTTAGAAAAAAATGAGCTGCATCGATCTAAGAAACGATAGATGAGCGCACTAGAAGAGAAGAGAATACCTTTCAGATTTTTTCTTTTTATTTGAAAGGTTAGGTTACGAACTTTTAGAAACTTCAATTATTGCACGTCCACAAAAACCGCGTGCTCTAGAGGAGTACGATATGAAATCTCTAATAATTTCAAACCTACATGTTGAGTTCCGTACCGCTCCGGTTCGGTTCCCAAACCTGTGAGGCTCGAGCCCTTGTTCTGCTTTCGTTGAAAATTTCACCCCATTTCATCTTTTTTCCTTTCGCCCCTCCTCCTGTTTAACCCTCTCCCTCTCTCTCTCTGGAATGAATAAAAATTAACCCTAATCCTAATCCTTGAAGAAGAATTAAAGAGCGAAATCAGATCGAATAGGATCTCCATTGCGCGAAAGAAAGGCCTTCGGAAAATCCAAGTAAGTCTCGGCATTTCTCCGTCTGATCCTTTTCATACCTTATTAAAGCTCTAGACCCATTCTTTTCTTTGCTTTGCATCTTTCGTCTCATTTTCGTGGATTTTCGCCTCATTTCCTTCTTCAACGCCAACTGCCACTAGGAATTCAGGAACTATCTGCTTTCCACTTTCGATCTCGGAGTTATGCTACGAAAGTGTTGTGCCTTTGATTTTTTATTTTGTTATTATTTTATTTTTTTCCTTCTTGGTTGGAGCTTTGGGATTTAGTTCAAGTAATTTGGGTCTTCTTTTTAAGGAATTTCTATTCTTTGGTCTTTTTTCTTAAAAATAATAACTGTCTTTCATTTTGAGTGATTTTATTTGTTATGGGTTCAGTAAAGTGAAAAAGGTTTGACTGCTCGCTTGTCTCCTCTGATTTTGTTGCTTGTGGTAGCATAGTAGTCAATTTGAGTTTCTGGAGCTTAATTTTTGTTGTTAAAATGCGTTCGCTAGTGCTCTCTGTTGTAAGCAACTTGTGTTGCCATTTCCAAGAGGAACAAAAGATGAGTTGGCGACTTTATTCTGAACATTTGTCTCATTGTTTATGAACTCCTCCTTCACTTTGATATATGTAATTTTGTTGACCTCTATGTTCATTCCAAAGTGGTCGATGAAATCAATACTGAAAACTCAATAATTCAGTGGCAGAAACATGTCAGTGGCCTGACTGACCGTTGTCTGCAGTTTGTCTCATCTTATAAACAGAATTGAATTAGTTTCCACTGTTCTTATCCACAGTGTGTTTGGATATGCACAATCTGTTTCGTTGGGAATATTTTGCTCATAAATTATGTAGGCTTGATGTTCCCATAATTGTCTGAGGTGGAAAGATTTTTGTCCAAGCTCTGTATTATGTTGTGAGATTTCATCTTTTATATCCCCTGGTTAGCAGTAGGCCATTTTGGATATAATACTAAGAAACAGTCACCATAATTATCATCTTGTTAAAGCCATTTATGCCATCTGTCTGGGTTTGACACTCATAATTGGATTTGGTATCTTGTTTTCCATAGACTGACTCCCCATTTTATGCCCATATAACCTGAGTCTACAATCTTTATGGTTTCAGCAATGAGCACTTGACAATTGTACTATAGGAAAAAAGAGTGAAGTATCTGAACTTAGGTCCTGCTCATTTAAAATAAGAAGTTCTTGAAGTCCACTTCTGTTGCAATTGAGTTTGCATCATGAGATAGATATTCCACATTTTTCATTTCATTGCCACTGTTTCCATGACATATTGGTCATTGATGTATTGGTCTTTTGTTCTACATGACAAAGTTCTATGCTAGGGGATGTAGTAATTCTGGGACTACGGTTAGCATATAGGAATGAAGCTGGATGTTTCAGAATATTTTCAGTCACAAATTTCACATGGGCTGCTGCATTATTTTCTTCTGCTCAGTAGGAATGCGCAAATTATGAGCCATGTCTTGTTTCCCTGTGGATAGACTTTGTCTATTGGAGGATCTGCATCCTGGCAATGATGTTGCTGATAAACTCCACAATTTCTTTGAGGAAGATAGCATGTCCCAGAGCCAGTATCAATCTCAGGTTGCTTGTGGGAACTGGCCAGCTTTAAATAGCAATACATGGATCAGATAGCGAAAAACAGAATGCCTTGCTATGTTTCAGATTTATAATGTTGTTTTAGATTTTCATCTACATGATTGTAGGTTTACTAGTTCACATGCATCTTGTAATGCTTTAAGGGTTTGATTATTTTTCTCATAGCATTCTAGTTTTTTGACATTTGATCTTAATACTTCTGGACTTCTGCGTTATCTTGATCTTAGCTGACAAATATGGTTGTAGATTGAGCTTCAATATAAGTCTGTAATTGATTATGCAATTATTTAAATAAAAAATTAACATAAATATTTCCCCCTCCTCCTCTCATTCCCCAGGTATTGGCAGTATTTGAGAGAGCAAGTGGTTAGCCTTCTTAAAGAATAGCAGTTGCTACAAATCATGCACAATTCAGTTTGAAGCCTCCTTAATTTTGTAGAACCAATCCAGAAAGTGCCGGCAATTTAGCATAAATTGATTTGTGCACCATCCTCAGGTTTTCCATAGGTGGGATATTTGGCCAGAGTTGTGTGGTGAAGATGTAGCACCTGAAAGGAGTAATATGACATTGAAAAAGCTAGGAATTCTTGAATCCAAGCAAGGGAATACCCCTGAGGAGAGTTTGGACATTACAAGAAATCCAGAAAGATTTGGAACAATTGAGGCACTTGTTTATTTTTTCTTGGTGATCAGTGACCAGTGATGAGGAACCAACAACCAGGGTTACCTCAACCCTGGTTGAGGCAGCAGCCAGGGGTCATTGACATGCAGTTGCGGCAACAAAATTTAATCATGTACAAGCAACTACAAGAGCTTCAGAGGCAGCAACAACTTCAGCAACTAGACCAGGAAACAAGGCAGGAAAATTCATTGAGTCAGATGTCTGGTATGGCAAAACAGGGATCTGGTGATCAATTACCTTCTTTAGTCAATGGGTCACCTTTTCGTGATACATCTAACTACATCTGGCAAGGGCAGCCCATGGGAGTTGACTCTAGGATACGAAGCACTTCTCAAATGGTTATGCTTGGAAACTGGGGACATTGCAACAGGTCTCCTGCAATGCAAGGATTTCCAAATGGCCCTATTTTGCCTCAGGATCAAAGTCAGGTTTTACGTTCAATGGGGTTTGTTCCTCAACAGCTTGATCAATCTTTATATGGTGCTCCTGTTGCTACAACAAGGGGTTCCATGAATCAATATTCACATTTCCAAGGTATTGTTAATGACGATTCAGATATGTTAACCAAGGCTGGTGGTAACCCAGTGGACAGAACAATCAAGCAATCATCTGCTTTTAATGCTTTTCAAAGTGATCATTCTACTGACTTTTCGAACCAGGCTGGCATGGCAGATGGGTTTTCCATTTCCAGACAGGGCTTCCAAGGGAAGAATTTTGAACAGGGTCCTGTACAAACTTTGCATAATGGAGTACTATCACAAAATTCTCAACAAGTGAATCCATTCTCAAGGAATGTACAGGTGCAGGAATTTCCTGATAGGCAGGAGCGAACATGTTGGGAGGAAAACTGGCAGGAAAAAACAGCGGTGCAAGTGGGGTCTTCTCAAGGTTTTGTTAGCCTAGATCCAACTGAAGCTAAGATCTTGTTCAGTACAGATGAAGGTATCTGGGACAGCTCTTTTGGTAGGATTGGTTGCTTGAATGCTGTAGGCTATGCATCTGGAATTCAGTTGGAAGGTACTGATTATTCAAATGCATTTCCATCTGTTCAGAGTGGAAGCTGGAGTGCTCTTATGCAGTCGGCAGTAGCTGAAACTTCCAGCAGTGACACAGGGTTACAGGATGAGTGGAATGGCTTGAGTTTCCAGAAAGCAGAATCTTCAACCGGGAATTGTGCTACTCTGATTGACAATGGAAAACAACCAACAACTTGGGTTGACAATGACTTGCATGCTATCTCTCCCTTAACATCAAGACCCTTTCCGCAGTTTGATAATTCCAATATGAGTCATGGTGCTCATGGTGTTCAGGGATTTCACCATAGTTCTTCCCATGAATCCCATCAGCTTGCTCCAAAAGAAACTAACAATTGGTATGATCTGAGTCCTCAGAAGTCCCTTACTGAGGGGAGTTTTCAAGTTCAGACGCCTATGCATTTGGACAACAATCAAGAAGGTGCTTGTGGAAGTCAGATTTATGAACAGTCACATGGCAAAGCACAATCTTTAGACATGGAGTTAAATTCACAGTATATGCAAGGTTCATGGCTTCACCAAAAGAGCAGTCCTTCATATAGGAGTCAGTCTTGCAATAAGCCAAATGGGTGGAATATCAACCAGTCGCTTGCAATCAATGAGGATGCTACAACAAAAACTCGTGATAATGAATCAATCTTTCAACATGATCATAAGAACTCAAAGTCAACTGGTGGATTTGATCGAGTAAAATCTGGAGCTAGTAGCCCACAGGTGCCTACAGACCCTCATATGACTGATTTTACTTCAAATTCAGTCACTTTGAAGATAAATCAAGAAATGAATCAACCGATTCAACAGAATCATCAGCTTAATTATGTGAAACATGCCATGCTTGATGCATCTCTGTATGGAAGTAACAAGAATACGGGGAAACGTCACCAGCCGATGCAGGTCCCAGATGTTCTGGAGTCATCAGTAAACATTTCTGAGAAACACTTTGGTGAAGCATATGATAAGAAACATGGGAATCACTACCAGAATGAGATCACTGACAGTTATGTGCCTGGTCATTCTCATCCTGGAAATACTGTTGGAGATGGCATGAAAGAGAATGCCTGGTCAGGTGCGTCTGTTACACATCCTTTAGTCAGTGGCAACCAAAAATCTGATAATCAGGTTTGTCAAAAACCTTCAGGGTATTGCAAATTTCAATATCATCCAATCAGAAATTTGGTGGTTAGTACTTCTCTGACACCACAAAGCATGCTAAACATTTGCAGGGCCAATCTCAGTCAGGCACTCTAGGATCAAGAAGTCAAGAGCGAGGATTCTATGGGCAATCAAGGCTTGTTGCTCATGCTGTCTTGAATAGTGGTCTGGATATAAGAAAGGTGAAGGTTTCTTCATGTTGTCAATTGAATAATTCTGGTGTTTTCTGAAATTTTTGTTGAATCCTAGTTAACCGGCTGGTATTCATGGTGGTCCATGTTTTACAGGGCAACTTACCTGATTTGCAAAGGACTGCTGGAGTGGATGAATTGGCTTCTAGAAGTTCTCATTCTGGATACGAGTCTCCTCTGTCAGCTTCCTTTGATAGATCGACCCCCATTCATAGTCCTAATAACAGGACCATACAGACTAGGTAAGTGTTGCTATTATAGTTTTCATTATTACAGTTACTGTGCACAATAGCAGGATTCCAATTATGGATTTTTGAAGAACTTCAATTTTTGAAAGGGCTTTGAAGAAGGTCAAGAAGCCTTTATTTATTTCTTGTAATGGAATTTATCATAGAACATACATATCAATCTGTAAGTACTAAACATAAAATCATCAACAATGTTAATAGTCTTGATGTGGATGACAACAGAATTTTGATATTTGCAGTCAAAATATGCTCGAGCTTCTTCATAAGTTGGACCAATCAAGGGAGAGTAACTCCATAACAAATGTTGGTCCGTCTGACCATAATCCATCAGAGATGCCTGAAGCTACTGAACCCAATAGCTCTGTTGCTCATGTACAGCACAACCAGTCCTCTGGCTTGCAAAGTTTTGGTTTGCGGCTGGCCCCTCCATCTCAACGACCTTCAACTTCAAATCATGTACCTTCTCAGGCATATTCGAAATTGGCTGATGATCTAATTCCAAAGCATATTGATCAAGAGGTAAGTCACAAGGATGCCATTGGTTGGATCTACGACTTCAGCCTAGTCACTGCAAAATATTGCAACAATAACTGTGGTGTTTCAGAAAAAAAAACTGGCCATAAAAATCACATTTTTACATGCAGATTAATTCAGGGACAATTACATCTGGTATCCCTTTCTCAAGAAATCAACTACAGCAGCAACATACCTCTAATGCAAGTGGGCAAATAGCACCGGATCAGCCACTGAATCTTTCTTTTACAAGTCAGACTAATCTGGATGCACAGAGTAAACTTACTTCCCATTTTAGACAGCAGCAAACCTCTTATTATGGATCAGAACAATCTCCTCAGACATCATTGCCTGGTTCTGCTGGCAGGATTCTGCCTTTCAACCTTGCTTCCCCTGCAGATGCTCATGGGCCTGTTCTGTCTGCACATTCTTACTCGATCAGTGCTGGTCATTCACAGTCAACGAATGCAAACTCTTCCTATATAAGTGGCTCAGGCCAACTAGTGTCTGCTCCAAAGCTAACTGTTACTTCAGGCATGGCTCATGGTGGCTTCTCATCAATGTTGCATAATGTTTGGATGAACTTATCTTCTCAACATATATCCGTTGGCCCAGCAAGCGAGGTTCCTTCCAACTTACTTCAGTCCGTCCATCCGGCCAATGGTCCGGAAGGAGCTTCATGGTCCCAACAGAAGGCAGATGATAAAGGTATGAACAGGGGAAAAAATGGTCTATCTAAGCTTGATACATGTTCAATTAATTCACGACAGTTTATGTATGGGGAGGAACAACTGAGCGAAGACAGGTCATTGCAACAGTTGACCCCTGAGAAGATTGGGCTGGCTGCAGATAAAGCTGCTTCTTCTGCTTCTTTACAAGAGCACGAACCTCCACTTCAGCCACGTCAGCAGTACTTTGGAAGAGGAAGGCCTGGGCTGGTAACATCTTTTATATCTCAGAAGGAGCTTGTGTCCCTTCAAAACCCTGACAATTCCATTCATGAAAGTGGATCCTCTGGTCATTCTCTGAAACCTTCTGATGAACCACATGATAAGTCCTCTCTGCTGCATCATATGCAAGCTATTGAGGGTATAGATGCTAACTCAAGTTGGAAAAGTGTGAAACGGCTTAAAGGGGCAAATTTTGGTGCTGATGCTCATCAGGCAGTAGCAAAGACAGGACAGCAGTTCCCATATGGTCATAGTATGGGGATTGAACTGAGTACATCCCCCCATCACAGTCAGTTTCCATCATCTGATGCTAAAATGCTATGCTTTTCTACAGAGGCAAAGGAGGATCTGGCTTTAAATGTATCTTATCACGGTCGTATTGGAGATTCACATTCTGAGGACAGGATGATGTTTGGGCAAAATGATCTTGAATGTCATTCTGGTCATCTTGGTAGAACATCTACATCATCACTCGGAGGAATTGAACGTTTCCAGATCAAGCCGAAGATGGCACCATCCTGGTTTGAGCGCGATGTAAACCATCAAAATGAGCAGATTTTGTTTATGCATGATGGTTTTGACAGTTCATGCAGGGATTCTAAGGTTGATGCTCAACAGTTTTTGTATAGAAAGGAATCTGAGGGTTTGCATTTGCCAATGTCAAAGGATCAAGCAAATGCTGGATATGCCAGTCAGACTGGTAGTGTCTGGCGAAGTTCTTCTGCCCCTATACCAACCACAGAGAACTTGTCTTTGCCCCAATCTTTGCCTTCGGCTGTAGTAGATCAAAGTTTAGTGGATCTGAGACCAAAGAAGCGTAAAAGTGAGATGTGGGGTCCTATACCATGGCACGAGGAAGTCATTCAAGGTTTCCACACACTTCAAAGTATCAGGTGCTGATTTCAAACTAAAGTATTCCGTGCTAATCTGACGTTGCTTGCTAACATCTATCAACTTGTATTCAGTTGGGCCTGACCCAATTTTCACTCTACTGGGATGTAATCCGTACTTACAGGGGAGGTAGGATGGGTAGATCCTTAAGTGGATGAGTGTGCATAGAAATGGGGCCCTTTTGATCTCTTAGCCTGTGATTTAAGTAGCCCCAAAATTTAATGGTATAGAAAAGCCTTTTTGGTGCTTCAGTCTAATGATTGGTAACAATGGGATGGGTGTCAAATGTGAATACTTGTGTATGCATGAGAAGTGATTTGACCTCCTTTGTGTGTGTGCCCATGTGCATGCTGGTGTCTATGATAGACAAAACTATCAATGGAGATGGGGTCTCTATCTTGCTAGAAAGAATCTAAATTATGGCTCCTACTTGGATGCATGTCACTCATTAGAGATTTGGGAATGTGAAGTTCATGGGTGGTGTAGACGCAGGCAAAATTTACATAGATGCTTTTGTGATGGCCACTTATTTAGAAGTTTACAGTTTTGTGATTTTATAAATCTTGGATAAATTTGATTTTTGGACTTTTAAATTAGATTGCAGTTTAAAAAAAGAAGAAAAGAAGAGGGAGGAGTGGGGTAGTTAATTTGTGATAGGTAGTATATGCTTATGAACAGTTTGAATTGACCATGGAAGTCCTCTAATAGGTCTTTATTTGATATTTTCCATGTGTATATAATATACAAAAATGCATCTATATATATAAAATTGGAGAGGCCTCCTAAAACAGAGACCTTGTAATGGCCATTGTTTGTGTCCCTCTTTTTTTTATTTTAATATATATATTTTACAGCATTTGTCATATCCATATTGTTCATGCTCACCTATATATCCCAAATTGGCATCCATTCCTCAGTCCTACATAGTTTAATTTTCAAGCTGAGAAAACACATTCATTTGAGCTCTATAGAGTTATTAAAATTTGAACTTACAAATTTATGGGCATGATGAGGGATGGAGTTTGCACACTCCATCGTGATCCTCATGCACTTATGTGGACCCCATGATTAAAAACCGAAGTCTTTATATTACGAAGTAGTTACCCATCTCATTGGAGCATTGCTCTTTATAATGATTTCTCTTGCGCACTGGTGCTGTTGGGCCCATCTGGATGCTTGACATAATGCACAAAATTAGGTGAGTCTGAATAGTCTATGCATGGAGGATTCACTAGAAATTAGCTTGATTGGTTCTTTTAAATGTTCCTTCAAGGCCCCAGTGATCAAAAGTAAAAATGAGGCCAGAAAATGTTGGTTACAATCCAAATGTGGGCGTTAATTGAAAATTGGTATTAAAAAATAGATGTTTCCTTTTTAAAACATGGGAGGCCTAAAAAATTGGATGGGGTTTGTATTAGGCTAGACCTATTTGTTGTCGGAGTGCACAATGGAACATATAAATTCTCTAGTGGGTTTGAGCTATTCAGAGCTAATGAAGCTCTACTGTTGGGCCTGCATTCAGCCTGTTATCCAGGTGCAGCTCCTTAATGTCCAACCCCGTAATATCCAATCCCTTTTCCCTCAAAGCATGCAAATGCATACACGCAAAACCAAACATGTCATATTGTGTTTCGAAAAAAAAAAACCCGTAACATGCCACACTTCCAGTTCGAGATTCATTTGATTGATATCTATTGTTGGGTTAAGACACCCCCATGCATGGCAACTTGGGTGGGGTTAAACTTTAAGCCAATCAAGTGATACCCTAAACATGTCCAATGAGGCTAAACGCCTAAACCTTCATACACCCCTTGATTGAGAAGTCTTGTACCCATCCTAACTATCACCCATGCTTCAAGGTGGATTGTGCCAATGATTTCTAATAGGCCTAATAGAGCTCACACATCTAGATACTTGCCAATATGAATGCACGTTAGACGCACATAGTTTTCTCTTAGGTGTTGGGGCCCAAGCACTATGAATGACTAAGTGCTCTCCTTGTTATAAATGGGGATGGGTTTGTTGGCTTGGTCTATTGAAGCAAGACGCAAAATTGAGTAAACCTAAATGTCAAATTTGATGTAGAACACAAAAAAAAAACAGTGACCCTAGGAGACTAATGCAAGCAAGATGAAATACAATTACTATGGTTAAATATGCTATGGCTGAAATTAAAGTCCAAATCAATATTTGCAATTTAATAATATAAATCTGTCACAAGTAATTAAGCAATCCTTGGAATCTTATGTAAATGATTATAAGATAATCCAGATCAAGTCACATTCCTAGTGAGAATCTCTCAAAACAAAGGGGTTCTTCAAATCCCACAAACATGCAAGTCTTTCACTAGAAATAGGGCTAAAGTTGGCTGTTTGCCAGCACTGTGTAAGAGAAAATGAAGGACAACGGGAATATGTACCCTTTGGATGTGTGGGACAACAAAGGAGGGGTCTTTGATGGTTGCGACAGCAGTATGGAAGCACAATAAGGTGGACGCAGCAAAGGGGAGGGAAGAAAGGGGTAGGATCTAGGGTTTGGGAAATGGCGGTTGCAATAGGGAAGAAGGAAAGTTAGGGTTAGGGTTGAGATGTGGTGGCTAGGGTTAGGGTTTAGGATGGAGATGTGGCAGCTAGGGTTAGGTTTTGATGGTTGGGGTGGGGTGGCAACAAAAGAAAAAAGGGAAAAGGGGAAAATCGTGGCAGCTAGGGTTAAGTTTTGATGGTTGGGGTGGGGCGGCAACAAGAAAAAGGGAAAGGAGAAAATCGTGGCTGTTAGGGTTTCAAAGGAGAAGAGGAAAGAAGAAAAAGAGAAAGGAGAGAGAGAGAGAAAAGAGAGATGGAAAAGATAGAAAAAATTCCCGGATATGGAGGAGGGCTTCTCACCCTTCTTGGCTTCTTGCCAAGGGTCTTGGATTCTCACCAAGGAGGGCAAACTCGTGTGGAGCAAAAACTTGCAGCTGTTCTTCATTAATCATTTAACAACCCCTCTAATGAGGCTTACAAGGGGTATTTATAATTTTTACAATAAAACATGACCAAATTGCCCCTAAATAAAAGAAACCCTAGCTACAATAAAAAAGACTAAAGTACCCTTAAATAAAATAAAATAAAACTAAACCAACATAATGAAAATAAAGGGAAATAAAAGATGCTCCGCGTCAATCTCCCTATCTGAGAAAAACTCGACCTCGAGTTCAAACAGATGAGAAAACACATCGAACCACACTCGCGCCTTCCTAGTGTGGGGTCTTCAGAGTTTAATCATGCGCACGTGAGGCCTTCAGGCTTCATCCAATCAGGTCATCGTCGAGCCACAATGATAGTGCTAGAGCAACTCTCCTCCATCGTCGCTGGTATATTTGGAAACCTGTTCTGTCGTTGCTGTCATCTATGCATAGATATGCGGTCTACAAAAAATTAACATGATTGAATTATGCTAGTATTCTTTTGAAAGACTCAAAAAGTTGGTGGATAGGGTTCCAAAACCTTCAATCCTTTTCTTTTTTGAATGATGAAAACCTTTGCTTTTAGTTACACGGCCGGATGTAACTCTCATACCTAGGTCCTTGAAAATGGGTGCTTGCTCTTTATTACACCCCTTGAATGAGGCCCATTGCCTTGAGTTGAATCAATTTTGGTTGAATGATTGATGCCCAAACATCACCTAGAAAGATAGGGATGTGCCATGGATATGGCTAGGACATGAATTTTACCCATGAAAATGAAGAATTGGATACAAGTTGATACAAAAACGATGCCTCCTTTGCTCATGGAGTTTACATGGGCAAAAAAGTCTTGGAGAAAACTTATATGTGTGTGTAAAAAAGAAATCCCCCCCTCCCCCCTCTCTCTCTTTTTCTAGGATGATCTCTTGTACAATCTTTGAGGACCAAGTCAAATGGGGCTTGTGCGGATCTTGCTCGTGAGTTTGACCAAGATCTTCCTATTTTTGAGGGCTTAGGCATTAGAATGGAATGCATGGGAAAATATCTTCTCTCTCTTTTCAAGTTATAATTATAATATATTTGTATTTTTAAAACAAATATACTAAATTTTATTTCACCATAATGTATGGAAGGAGTTGTACATGCCATCCTAAATGGAGGACATTGCCTACTTGTTGATTTGGATCCTTATCCAATTTGACACAATCCTGTGTTAAATCTACATCGAATTGGAATATGAACCTCCATGATCCCACTTCTATTATTGTTTTGAACCTCAAAAACTGTTGCTTGACGAAATCCATTAAGCTGGATTTTTGTGGTCTCGATATCCATGGATGAACTTTTAAACAAACCTATCCCTAGGATGTGTCCCACAAATAGGCTCGCATATTGTTGTGCATGGGCATCCCTAGGTGAAATTAATTTCATATATATATATATATATATATTTATATTAGGTATATGTATATATACCAAATAGTTTGGTTATCTTTTCCAAGGATGTCAAACTCGAATTCTATCGTGAATCGGTCTAGAAGGGTTAAGCGTGAATCGTGGATCGTAGAATCGTAAGATTCATAATGTTTTTTTTTTAAATTATTATTTATACTATAATTACATATAAAATGACATAGAATAATAAGATATAATTACTATAATTTGAGACATAATTATTATAATTATTATTTATACTATAATTATATATAAAATGACATAGAATAATAAAATATAATTACTATAATTTGATACTATAATTATTATAATTATTATTTATACTATAATTAGATATAAAATGACATAGAATAATAAATATATTTACTAAATTTATTATTTATACTATAATTACATATAAAATGACATTAATAAGATATAATTTGATACTATAATTATTATTCATATGAAATTTATTATTTATACTATAATTACATATAAAATGACATAATAATAAGATATAATTACTATAATTTAATATTATAATTATTATTCATACTAAATTTATTATTTATACTTTAATTACATATAAAATGACATAGAATAATAAGATAGAATTACTATAATTTGGTACTATAATTATTATTCATACTAGATTTATTATTTATACTTTAATTACATAAAAAATGTCATATAATAATAAGATATAATTCCTATAATTTGATTCTATAATTACTATAATTATTATCCATACTAAAATTATAAAGAGAAATAATAAATAAAGATGAGAAAACATCACTCAAAAAATAAAAAAATACATACAAAACTTGTTAAAAAAAAAATACATACGAAACCTTAATGATAAAAGCCACGTGAACTTATTCAATGAATAAGTTGTTGCCGCTTTCATGAGAATAAAAATGGGACGAAACCCTAACTAGTAATTACACATGCGGCACTTAAAAAGAAAAGGAGAAGAGGAAAGCGATGAAAACCTATCTATCCCACGGCTACGGCAGCTAAAGAGGAGAAACATGAAGAAAAAGATGAGAAAGGAAGGTTGTGGCCAAAAAAAATGTATGTTCTTCGCTTATTTCTTCTCTTTCACTCATTTTCTTCTTTATTTTTTCCAAAATCTGTGTCTTTTCCTCTTCCTCTCTTTCTCCCGTATATATCGTACACGACTACAATTCTACCGATTCGAATCGCACGCTTTGCGAGTCAGTGAAAAAAGTACCTTTTTTTAGGGATTTCGATAATTGATACGACTTGACTCGTAAGACCCCTCGATTCGCACGATTTGAAGCACGAATCGTGCGATTTTGACAACCTTGATCTTTTTATTTCAAAAATTGTTTTAAGTGAATCACGAAAATAATAGATACTTTATAATATCTAAAAGATTAAAGGTACAAAATCCCATTAGGATAACGATGAGAAAAAAAAAAACAACCTATTTCTAAGAAATGTAGAACTTTAATAAAAATAAAAAATAAAAAAATAAGAAGCTAGTTAAACAAAAATTAATGTTAATGTTAATTTGAAAAATGGGTAAGAAAGACAAATATGGTAATGCAAATATGAAATTTAATCGAATAAATAACCCGTGAGGGTTGGCTTGATGGTTAAGAACCCTAATAAGCTATGGGAGGTTTTGGGTTTAAGTCCCACTCTCAACATCTAATGGCCTCTCCCCCGAGTTTTACCCAGTCTATGTGGATAGGGAGGTTTGCACATGCCCTAAGTACTTAGTTAGGTGCTCTAAGAGGCCGGGATACCTTGGACTTAAAAAAAAAAAATTTAATCGAATAAATATGTGAAAATGGAAACTGATATTGAATTTTTGAAGGATAACCTAAAAATGAATAACAATTTTAGTAAATAAAATAAAATTGTTGAAAAATGATAAGAAAATTACCTTTCAAAGAAAATGATAAGAAATTTATGATAAGATTGAGTAGAAAATAAAGTATCTTAAATAAAATATAATGCGCTATCTAATAAGAGAGTTTTCAAAATTGTCCAAAATGGTTTGACAAATAAAAATAAATAAATTGAATACTCGGCCTATGATGTAACACTTTCAGATTGTGGTCATCTTTTCAGCGCTCCTTGTGTGCTCCTCCTTTTAATGAAGTTAGTTATCAATTTTTTTTTTAAAAGGATGAAATAATTTGACATTCTTAAATTTTGTTTGCACTTTACCCATCGTATATTGTTATGACTCCTCACTTCATACCTATCCAACTATTACATACCTTTAACTGACTGCAAAAAATATGTAGCTTAATGGGAGGCGCTCTCCAGTTTTGGTTGGAGGGTCACCCACTTAAGGGTCAACGATTTTCGAATTCAAATGTGGTGGGAGCCACCATAGTACTTGTATAGTGAGGTCACTTACAAAGTCACAATCACTGCCATTACATTGTGATGCCTGCTACACATTTGATCTTTTATTAATGGTAATGAGTGTAAGAACATATTTATAGGTCACCAATATGCACTCAATTCTGTTGGTTTATATGGTGGGCTACGAAAATGCATCCACCTATATAAAAGTAATTTTGGTGAAAAATCTAGAATATCACCCTTCAAAAGTGTGGTCCTTTGTCATTTTTTTTTTTATATATATATTGAGACTCACTTATGACCAATTGATACCCTTCACACAACCTTATTCCATTGAATTCTTAAAGCACTAACTTGGTACCCATGAAATTGATACCTACCATCTGATTAGGCTCCAACCTGAAGAATTTGTTATCGAGTACAGGACCAAAATTTGAAGAGTTAGAATGATTAGATGAGCAAGACTAGTATAAGATTTAAACTTTGAAATATTCATGAACTTTGTAATCAGTACTATGTGGGACATATGATATAAGAGCCGCGGAGACAGTGCCACATGGACTTATGTTTTATGGGTGTTGGTGTTGGTTTTTTTTTTCCTTCTGTTTTTTTGGTGGGGTGGGGTTGGGGGGCTAGTGGCGGTCGAACCCCAAGAAATTGGGTTTGTGGAACACCCATTTGTATACAACACAATAGGCATAACCTATGATCAAGCCATCTTGTCAAACAAACTTGTCCACCCTCATGCATTATGTTATGTCATAGTAGGCTAAGGCCAAACCTGTTTTGTGCCTTGTCTAGCTTTAAAGCAGACTTACCTTGATTAAGGCTAGGTGATGTAGGATAACTAATAGGATGACTCTAAATGCCTAAATTAAATAAAAATAATGCATCCTAAAATCTAATATGGCTGAAATTAATTAATCAATTAATAACACCAACAATAAAAGGTGTAGAACAACAGTAAAAAGATTAAGAAGAGGGTTGTACAGGTCTAAGATAAAGATCTAAATGTAGTAATAGATCTGATAGGTCTAGGACTGGTCTTAGGGCTGTTTTGGGACAGATCTGGGACAGGTTTTAGGGTTGTTTCTGGGACATATTTAGGGCATGTTTTGGAGCTGTTTCTGGGACAACAATTCAAGGAGAAGAAAAGGAAAAGAGAGAGGAAGAGAGATAAAGAGATAGAAGTAGAAGAAGAATACTCGAAGATGGAAAGATGGTAGCCTCACATTAGGCTTCACGCCAAAGGAATCACTCTCAAATTATTTTAGTCGTATAAGCAGCAGAAGAAAACTTCAATTTCATTCATCATTAAGTGTCAATCCCGTATGGAGAGGTTACATCACATATATAATGACTTAAAAATATGAAAAGACCAAAATACTCCCAAATAAACAAATACCAAACTACCCCCAATGATTAGAAATCCTTAATTACATGTAAAATCACTAAATTTCCCCAAATAAAACCAACTATTGGACTAATCACTTAAATGAAAGAAAAAAATACAATTATGAAAAGCTGGAAATCCTAAATCTAAATATAGAAACTTGCTAAATATGGAAACTCGTGTGGTGCTCCGCATCACTAAGTTTTTTTTTTTTTTTTGAAATTTATTCTATAATAATCCTTTTTTAAGTTTTAATCTGTAATAATACTTGGATATCCAGTTAATATGAATTTTAAGCTAATAATACCTTTTTTTTAACGACGAAGAAACCCAAGACCCCCACCTCTCCTTGAGTATGAGGGTGTAAACTCCAGATGCAAAACACCAATTAATTAATAATACTTAATTAGGAACTCGAATAAGTATGTATACTTCTCTTCATAAGTATTTGTTTAATATGCTCGAAAGCCCAATTGCTCTTGCATTTTGGTGTATTGGATGAGTAAATTGCACTTCATCTATAGTGATGTGATAAATACACAAATTAATGAATAAACATATTTAGAACTATTTAAATAAGTGTGTCTAGCAAAATTAAGTCTGTGGCTTGCCCCTTGCCTTGTGCCTTGGGCTCCAAAACCTGCTGGTACCTTAGCTGCTTCTTGTGCCTTGACTAGTATGTTACACCCATTGGAATGATGCACCTGTTATTCAGGAAGTAAAAAATATTGCACTCCCCGTCCCTCCCTCTCTTGTTCAAAGATATTCAAATTTTGCCCCCAAAACATGATTCAACTTTGGGCATCCCCCAATCCTGAATTATCATCATATATCAAAATTTGGCACTCATTAAAATGAAATACACCCTTGGATCAAGACAAGAAATGTGGTCTCTCCAATACCATTGGACTTTGGGCCTCCATGTGAATACTACTATTCTCACTCTCCCATGATTGGAAAACTTCCATGTGGACTGTGTAGTGAGGTGTATAGTTTTTAATGTAATCCTCAGTTTGTTGGAATGCCAATGATTCCTTTGCATGTTGGGTATGATGTATTATGCCAAGCTTTTTGGTGTGAGGCCCACTTGAGACTATAGATTGGTTGGAAACGTTTGTACTTGAATGAGGCCCACAAAAATCTCCATTCACTCGAGCCATGACTTTGAAAGCTGCAAAGTTTTGATCACTTTAAATACATGTATTACTATTATTACTATTATATTTGTATTCCATCTTCATAATTGTAGCTTGACTTGTTCTTGGCATCGGGATGAAATGGTTGTATTAGTGATGTTGACCATAGAGATGTAGTATCATTCTTCATAGCATATCTCACTTACCTTGGCTTGGTCCCAATCTTGTACCAAGATCTAATTGCAAGCAGCCCAAAAATCGGCTTGTGTCATGTATAATAATGATCCATTACATTGCACCCCATGCTTCAAGGGTCAAAAAATCAAGTAATGTGTTTTTTTTTGCAATAAACCAAAGTCAATTCGTTTATTCAAGGATTACAAAAATATGGGGTAAAAAACATGACGAGATTCAAGATGGGCTCATAAATGAAGATTCAAATGTATTGACGAGATAAACAAGTGGGGATATTCAATCCAAACTCTTCTTATTTCTACTTTATTTTGCAAGTCAATTCAAAAACTGTTGCTCCTAACGTGTAGGATGCCCTGACATTTATGTACGTTCAACACATCGTGTACACCTAACATGTCATATAGCCATACTTTGGGATAGTTTGCAAAAGTTTGCTTTAACTAATCATGTGGCCTTAAGGTTGTGTTATATTTGAACTTGCAATAGCATTAATCTACTTTTAGCGGTAATTTTTTCTTGAGTGGTACATAAAAAACATTTTTCTGTAGAAAACGTATTGAATAGACACTCATGTGACATTTAGCATGTTTTAAAGACCAATTCTTCGGTATTTTTTTTTTCTTTTGATGTTAAACTATTTCTGTGTGGGACAACCATATCCACATATGTTCTTGTAGTTGGATAAAAAAAAGGAATATTGTAACCCTTTTCTTGCATCCATGTCAATATCTATCTAAGCATGATGGCACAAATCCTCTAAGAACTGTTCTCACAAACTTCCTTGCTCACAACCTGATGTGCTCCACGTGGCCCACATAGATGGATGGGTTTGGAAGGTCTGGACTTGTGCTTGGTGCCTATAAAATGTCATCTTGATTGGATAAGTGAAACCATGTTTTTTAAGGCCCTCAAAATTTCAACTTTTTTTAACATTGGGATTCATCGAGTTAGATCACCCTTTTGTAAAAGTTAAATTGGTCTCACTTTGGACTTGACAAACCAAAGCTTTCATGAAGGTCTTATTAGAACTGGTCTTATGGAAATTGTGAGCCCTACAAGCCCAAGCTTGTATGAAGGTCTTATGAGAACTTTTTTTAGGGAAAAATTGTTTCACATATTGTAGGGCCCATAATGGACCCATTGGATCCGTTTCCCTCTTTACACCCACCTACTCCTGTGAATTGCCCTCATACCCAATTTCACACCAATTTGGGTTTTGAAGTCCATTGGTCTAGCGTGATGATTATCCACCATCAGATAAAGTTGAAGTTTTGAGGACCTTAAAAAACATGGCTTCATTTTTTGATTCAAGATTTATTGGCACCATATATAAACTAAGACCTTTCAAATGGACTGAGTGATGTGGCCCAAGTGTGGCCCACAAGGTTGTGCATGGTATTTCATGCGACCTTGGTCTTAGGAGATCTGCAATATGCATTGGTACTCGACATGGGTAGCTTTGGAAGGTCTTCATTTGTATATAGTGTCTTTTGATCGGATAAGTGAATTCATGTTTTTTAAGGCCCAAAAATTCAACTTTATTTGATAGTGGAACCCATTGAGTTGGATCAATGGGTTATAGAACTCTTATTGGCGTCAAATTGAGCACGATTGCAAGTCATGATGGGTAGGTGGCTGTGAGGTGGGGGAATTGGGTTGGCTAATTCCACTACGGGCCCCTCAATGGCCTGATGCTCAACTAACAACTTGAGCACTAGTGCTCATGTGACTCTTAAATATACAAAATCACACACAAAAAAAATATAACAATTCTCCCATAAGAATAGTTCTCATGAGACTTTCATATAAACTTTGGTTTGTGGGGCTCACAAAAGACTAATAGATCCAATTCTTCCCGCATACCCACATACCCCTTATGAATTGCACACATACCGAATTTGACACTAATTTAACTTTTAAAGTTCATTGATCTAACTCAATGAATTTCCACCATTAGCTAGATGTGAAATTTTGAGGGTTTAAAAAATATGACTTCTTGTATCTAATCGAGATGAAATTTTATAGGCATTATATACGAGCGAAGGCCTTCAAAGCTTCCCTTCCATGTGGGCTTAGGTGGCTCCCATTAGCCGTTTTCACCAAGTTTCGTGCAAACTCGTTCTTAGGGGAGAGCTCCTATATACATGTATCTGCTGTCACATACTCTTTTTGCAGACTAACTTTTAGGGTCCAAAATCAAGGGGAAGTTGGGGTTTGAAAGGTCTATGCATGGATTGGGCAAGCACCAGAAACCTGCTTGGTTGGGTCCTTGTAGGTATGGTTTGAAGGCTCCAAGATCAAAAGGGAAATGATTTGACAGATCAAATGGTGAATATTTGGATTGCAGTCTCAAATTCATGGATAAGTATTTGTAAAGGATTTAGATTGATCGTAGCTAGAACCAGCACAAACGTTTTGGTTTTAAATTGGTTCCTTAGTTTTTGCTTGTATTTTAGTCTCATTTGTTATATGTGTGGATATTGGTGTTTTGTAACGACGTGCGTTGGTGCTTATGTTGGTGGTCTCTCCATTTTGGTTCACTAATGAGTGACTTTTATTGTTTACAGCATGTCAGAACTAGATTGGGCACAAGCTACCAATCGATTTATTGAGAAGGTTTGCTTCATCTTGACTGGATAACTATTAAACATCCTCATTTTCTTCTGTCTTTTCTCCCATTTCTGTAGGATACCTTTTAATGAGATCTATAGGATCTGTTATTAATTTCAGTATCTAATTTCTGGTTGAAGGTGGAAGATGAAGCTGAAATGACTGAAGATGGACCAATAGTGCCTCGACCAAGGAGAAGGCTTATTTTGACAACACAGCTGATGCAGCAGCTCTTCCGTTCTCTATCCTCACCAATTCTCTCTGCTGATGCCTCTTCTGAAGTTGAGAGAGTGTCGTACTTTACTGCTAAATTAGCATTAGGAGATGCATGCAGCTTGCTCTCTTGCTCAGGAAGTGATTGTCATATTAAAACTAACAGCAGAAACATGTAAGAACTTGGTCATAACTTAGGATAAGAACAAGATCTTTTGGAATTGAATATCTGAGATGAACACATGTTTTGTCTGTCTTGTTAGGGACTTTTGCACTCCAGAAATCATCTTTCTTCAATTTTTACAGGTTATCCGGAAGGGATAAGCCTTCTGAAAGGGCAGGTGATCAGTTTCTCTCAAAAGTTGTGGACGACTTCATCACTAGAGGGAAGAAATTGGAAAGTGATTTATTAAGGTATGTGAGTTCAATGAGTAACATGCATGGCAAGTTCTATGAGTCTTTGTAGACCGCTGTCAAATTTTCTAGTGCAATCCAGTAATTGTGGCATCTTCATTTTTAATATTTAAAAAAATATTTATAAATCGCCACATCTTGCCTGTGCTTTGTATCTCCAGCTTCTTTTCTCTACTCTTTGTTTTACTGAATTCTGATGCTTAATTTTATTTCATTTTCATTTTTGTGTTTACAATTCCACTAATGATTCACTTATTTCCATACATTTTGAGCTTCATCTCTAATCCAAATTACTGAAGTCTGATGCTTGACTTCATTTCATTTTCAAACTTATGTTTTGAATACCACTAATGACAAATTGCACTCCATATTCGTCCTTTTTTATGAGATTAATCTAGTATTTCTGACCAAATGGTTTGGTGGGTAGTATTTGAATTGTGGGGTTGAGAGCCTGCATTGAGTAGAAGGTACTTTGTATCTAGGGCTGCAACTCGGGTCGGGCGGGCCGGGTTTTAATAAACCCAACCCTAACCCATGTCACAACATATTGAACCCGACCCGAATTAAAAACCCGATTTAATCAACCCGACCCGACCCGACCCGAATTAAAAACCCGATTTAATCAACCCGACCCGACCCGACGCGACCCGAATTTATAATATCCTTAACCCGACTTGACCCGACCCGACCCAACCCGCGTTGCAGCCCTATTTGAACTCCATCGGTCCATCCCATTCGTGTTTCTCACGTGACTGGAGTACTGGATACAAAACCCAAATTCTTCTATAATAATTGGTCCCATAGGTATGGAAATATAATGTAGGTTCGGGGCCCAATATAATATATAAAGCCTTTATGCCCCTTAAAATTCGGAAGAAAGTCACAGTAGTCCTCGGAAGCTGTGTGCGATCTCATACTTCCACCTTATAAAATTTCAGTTTGCGTCCAGATGTCCACGGCTGAGATTGTGAAGAGATGAAATGAGTAGATGAGTATGGGGAAGAGAAAGGGAACGGTCGCATCACTCTTCCCTTTCTATCTTTTACTTTCAAAACTTTTGGGTAGGGGTACGAAGTTAAGAAATTCGGGTCAGGTCGGGTCGGGTTGAAATTTTAAGATCTCAGCCCAACCCGACCCGAATTTCGTTCGGGTTTTTCTTTTCTCAACCCGACCCGACCCGATGGCCCGACTCTTGTAACCCGACCCGCATGATTTCTCGGGGTCGAGTCATACAGGTCGGGTCAAAACCCGACCCTGAGTTGCAGCCCTATTTGTATCTCAACCTTGAGGTTGCACACTCAAGTTACCATTTACCCCCCACCTCTGTCCACCCACCTACTCATGCACACAGTTAACAAACTCTTGAGTGGAAGAGAAGGAGAAAAGAGAGAAGGGGGGTAGCTACAAACAAGAGCCTGTAGTGCAGTTGATAAGTGCTCATTGTCACAAGCGAAAGGTTGAGGATTGAGTCATGCACTATCTCAAAAAAAAAAAAAAAAAAAAAAAAATCTTCACATACAACATTATGAAATTTTTGTCATCCATATATTGAGGCTAAACATTTCCTTTTCTATTGGCCAATAAATTGCCTAGTGCTTTTGAAGCTTGTTGACTGGAATGTTGAACAGATTTTTTCAATATTACCTTCTTTTTAATTTTTTATAGTAGTTCATCACCTTGGCCCATCCACATATGTTGAATGGTTGGTCAAAGAAGTTTGACTTTTCTTTTCAAAATAAGAAAAAGAGGGTTTTGCATAGATTGCGATAATATTAATAAAAAGGGTACTTTCAATATTCTAATCATTTCTTGGGAGGCCCTAAATCAACAACTAGAAGAATTTAGTCCATTTGTTCAAATAAAAAACTCTTGGTTGCATATCAAAGCTTACGGGTACATTTTTTTTTGTGATTATCATGGGTATCCTAACCCCACATTGGAGGTGAGACTAATCCCATGGATATATAAAACCACCTGCAAGCCTCATCAAAGCTTTGGTCATATTGCTATCAACATTGAGTATTTCCTATCCTGCCCCATAAAGGGGTTTAGATTATTGTTGTATTACAACTATTGTTGGTTGTTGTTGTTGCTGTTGTTGTTATTTCTTTTAAAGAAAATATTGTAGTTATTTCTATTGAAGAACAAAAATATGTTAAAAGGCACTCAAGGTGGGCACCAAAAAGATTACAAGGCAAAGGCCTAAGAGGTTTATCGTGACATGAGCAAAAACAAAAAAGATAGTTCAAGCTATGTATTACCCGTATATCATAGAAACCTCAAACCAAAGCTGAGAGCTAGGATTGATAGGTGGTAGACACTCAAGCGAAGCTTGATGGAGGTTAGATTTAGATACTCTTTGGAACTCCTTCAGGGTAGAAGCCTATGAAATAATTTTGCATGTAGCACATAAACCCAGCAAGAAGTTTCCAAATTGCTTCAAAAAAACATGGTTGTTTCTCTTTTCAGATGCTCCATGGGCTATATCCATCATCATTTTTTATTGCCCTAGGAAGAAAGGCTGGGACTTGACCTAATTCAAAAAGGCTGGCATCATTCATTGCACTTCAAATATTTTGGTGAAGGAAAGAGTTCTGAGTTCATTGCAAATAGGTAGCGAAGAAGGTGGTCTATGATTTCAACCTCTTGGAGGCATAAAGGACACTTTTTTTTGTTGCACTAATTGTGGAAAGATATCATTGAGAAGTTTCCATAGGGATCCAACGACCATAGTCTATAGCAATGTCACAAATACCGTTCTCGGGGCATTAATGGAAACTGATAATAACGGGATATTTTCAAATTCTCGTTTTTTTCATTTAGAATTTAATGGGAAAATCTAGCGGAAAATATAAATATATAAAAAATTTAAATAAAAATAATAAATAAATAATTCGTATCTAACATTTCTTGAGAAAAAAATTATATACAATTCTACGTGAGTTCATTGCTAAATACCATCTCAAAGTCATTCAAAATAAAAATAACATTAAAAAGACACAATCATCCATAAAAAGTATAAAAAATTAACAAACCATGAAAATTAAATAGTATCATTAAGGTCAACAAGTATAAAAAATAACATCAAATGCTTTTATTAAGTGAGGTAATATTAATAAGTCTTTCTTTATTTTATGTATTCTTATATAAATTTTTGTTTTTAAATATTAACATAAAATATGACCAAAAATCTCAAATTTATACAAGCTAATTTTTTTATTTCTTGTTATTCTTTAAATGTATATTTTTATATTTAAATCATAATTTATAAACTTGGATCAAATCATTTCACTTATTAGATAAAAATTTAAAATCTTTTTCTATTTTTAGTTAATTTATCTTTTTATTTCTTTAAAATTAATATAAACATAACATGTTAAATATTTATCAAATTAATTACCAATATAGGATTATAATAATTTTATAAATAAAAATAGCATGGCCTACAACAATAGAAGAAAGTCAAGAAATCAAGAAGTCAATCTTGACGTTGGTATTTAAAAGGTTGCAACTATCCACTACTGTGTGAGAGGCGTATGGTGCATGTGGCTTTGGAATTTCAAGTTTTCTTCCGTGAATACAATGCGAGTGCCTTTTGGTTTTCAACTGTAAATGGATTTCCCGTAAAAATGCGTTTTTAATGCGAGAAAGTGGATTTCCCGTAAAAATGCGTTTTTAATGCGAGAAAGTCGTTTCTCGCATTAAAAACGCGTTATTAACGGTAATTTCATAATAAAAACGGCGCGCATTTTTACCGTGTTAATGATATTTTTTTCGAAAAAATCGTGGTAAAATCCAATTTACCGCCGATATTTGTTACTTGGGTCTATAGTAATCGTCACTCTTTCAGACTATGTTCATTACACTTAAGTGCTGCAAAAGAGCAGCTACATTTCTAGTTCCTCATCTCTGATGAAGAAATAGTATATCTACCACCATACCGTTCCAGCCTATGAATCATGGATGCATTATGGTTAGTGGATATTTTGAAAAGAGAGCAGTTAAGCTATCCTGTGTTTTCATGATAGTTGGTACATATCATTATAAAAGTTGATTATGTTGCTTTATGTGGTAATGAGTCTCATACCTTGGGCCATATTGTCTGGTAAGCACTAATCACTATCCATTTGCTGGAGAAACAAGTAGGGGTAGGATGGATCTCCCAACCACCATTGTTAACACCATATTTCTCAATGTTGATGGTCTTCCATAAAGCCGAGCCACCTTCCCCAATCTCCAAATTTACTTTTAATCGTATTGATGTTAGGGTTGTTCATCTGGTGGGCTCGGTCTGTGCTTTTCGGAAGCCCGAGTTCGCCCGATTAAGTCTGATTAATTTAAAAGTCACTATTTTTTTTTTTTAATTCAGTAATCAAGCGATCAAATTCAACATTTAAATTTAATTGCATAAAAAATCATTTTTAAATAGAGCCTCAATAACCACCTGAATTAATCCACCATATACATAAAGTCAACCATAATAATTTAATAATTCCCCACCAACATGAACCAAATAAAAGGTCCATGAAAGAAATATACATAATCCAATCAAGTGTGCAAAACTAATGCCAATCAATACATCATACCCACGGCCCATCCGTCAATCCATCATTAAAAAAAAAAAAGCACATCATAAATACTTCCAAAGCCCACCCATATACATCCACCATAGAAAACATAATTAATCCTTCCAAAGCCATGTCTCACAGAGTAATCCTTCATCATGGTATTTGAAGATTAATTAGTATAATATATTATAAGCTAAACACATTTTCAAGCATAAAAAATAATAGACACACTAAAATATTACCACGCGTATTCTTCAACATTTGTAGTAGTACCAAACCTCAAATCACTAGTCTATGAATTAGCTGTGGATGAATTTTCCTTAACTAAAATAAGAAAAGAAGTTTGTTAAGTAAACATTAAAAGTGAACTTAAATTATACTTACAAACTTGAAATATAGGTATACTAACTCATTTCTCGACCAATCTTGCGTACATATTAGAGCTTCAACAATATTTTCTCCTAAAGAGCTTCGATATTGATTGAGTACTCTACCGTCCGTACTAAATGTTGATTCTGAAGCTACAGTGGATACTGGAATAGCTAAGATGTCACGAGGTATTCTAGAAAGTATCGGATACTATGTAGAATTCAGCATACACCATTGCAAAATATTAAAATCGTTTTTACGTTGAAATAGAGGTCCTCCAAATAAAAGTTTAAACTATGATTTTGCAATTGTAGACGAAACCCTTTGGTTAAGAAATTCATCGAACTTATTTGCATGTCTACAGGAGGAAGATGCACTACTTACATCACTATAACTTTGTGTAGAGAGATTTCCTTCATAAGCTCCAAAGTGAGTCTCATACTCCTTATAAAGGTCCCTCAAACCATCAAGAATTTCTTCGATTCTTTTCTCCACCTCAGAAGCATCATATATTTGGTGAAAGTAAAATCCAAGATATGTGCCTTATATCTTGGATCTAAAATCACAACAATCGATAAGACCAAACAACAAATCTTCCAATAATTATCAAAATTTTCAAGCATGCCATTCACCAATGATCTAACAAACTCATCTTTTGATAAACTTTCTTCAAGAAGTTTTAGGCAGAGTTCACATACTTCTTCAAAATAAAGATTGACTGCTAGGGAATTGAAAGAAGACAACGTATTTGTTGCATTGTAAACTGAATCACATTCTTCTAAACGTTGAAATATTTGTTTGTATTCCAACGCAATGTTTAACACAAGATAGGTGGAGTTTCACCTGTAGAATAATAGGATAAAGAGAAGCGAAGAAGAAAAAAGAATATGGAGGAGGAGAATGGAGAAGAATTGAAAGGGCCATGACTTGGAAAAGCCTAGAAGCTGAGCCCAATAGAGGGCTGAAACGGTGAAAATTGGGTTGTGTCAGTCAGGACCTGACACCCAGCAGTGGGAATGGCGTGTGTGGGTGTTGTAAAGGGTCCCATATCGAAAATGGAGGAAATTTGGAGGGGGTTTATAAGTGGTAGCGTCCCTTTTCCAGCAAGACGCATTTTGGGCCTACCTGTTGGGTCAGACACAATGCAAAGCCGTGTAGGCCTAGAGCGGACAATATCTTGCTTAGCCAAGCCCCAAGCCCAGATTTTTGGGCCGAGCCATTACAAACGGTATCAGAGCCGAGTTCAACACTCAGACTGTGTGGGCCTTCCACTGGATTCATCGAGTCGAGTCGAGGGCGGTTCTGAACTTAAGGGGGGTGGATTGAAAGGGCCCTGACCTAGAAAAGCCCTGAAGCTGAGCCCAAACAAAAGGGCTGAAACGGTGAAACTGGGCTGTGTTGGTGATTGTCGGTCGGACCGACACCCAGTAGTGGGAATGGCGTGTGTGCGTGTTGTAAAGGTCCCACATCAGAAATGGAGGAAATTTGGAGGGGGTTTATAAGTGGCAATACCTCTTCTTCCAGCAAGACGCTTTTTGGGCCTACCTGTTGGCTCAGGCCCAAAGCCGTGCGGGCCCCGTGTGGGCCCAGAGTGGACAATATCTTGCTGAACCAAGTCCCAAGCCCCTGATTTTTGGGGGCCGTTTTAAGAATTCTTTATATATTGTATTGTGTCTCCTAAACTGATAGAGGTTACATGTATTTATAATACGAAAGTGAGCCAATCATAGTGGCTAAAAAGGAAAAGATTAAAATAATGATCAATTACAATAAGGTAGACAACTAACTAATTTGACTTTCCAAAATAAAGTGATTTTGGACAATTCTGTCGGGAGATGGGTCCCACTAGTCAACTTTGCCCTGAAGTGAGTCCTACAACACTCCCCCCCAGATTGGTTCGAAGATGTTGAGTAAGCCCAGCTTGTTAACGACCGAAGAGAGTTGGTTTGAAGTGAGTTCGAGGAACTGCCTTTGTCAACATATCTGCAAGCTGATCTTTAGAATGCATATAAGCGAAAAGTTGGCTGGCAAAAATGTGCTAATGAAGGAAGTGACAATCAACTTCAATGTGTTTAGTCCTCTCATGAAAGATTGGACTAGAGACGATTTTGATGGTCGCCTGATTGTCACAAAACATGATAAATGAATGAGCAGGAGCAAAGCTCAACTCATTGAGAAACTGTCGAAGCCACAACAACTCGGATGCAGTATTAGCCATGGTACGATTTTCGGCCTTAGCACTAGACCGAGCAACAACAGACTGCTTCTTGCTTCTCTAGGAAACTAAATGTGACCCCAAGAAGACACAATAGTCGGTGGTAGAACGAATGTCATCAAGAGACGCGACCTAATCAACATTAGAATAACCACAAACGGGACATCTAGGTTGATATGCACTAGAACAAGCCACAGCTAGGATGAGCCTTAAGGTATTGAAGAATACAAAGCACAACATGGAGGTGAGTCTCCCGTGCTTCATGCATGAATTGGCTTACAACACCGACGACATAAGATAAATCCAGTCTTGTGATGGTGAGATAAACTGAGTTTGCCCACGTGTTTCTGATAGAAGGCCGGATTATCAAGAAGTCCCGTCGGAGGCAGAGAGCTTGGTGTTGACATCCAACGGAGTATCAGCAAGTTTGCATTCAAAATAACCAGCATCCTGTAGGAGATCAAGGGTATACTTCGTTGAGAGAGGGAGTTCTCGAGAAGATCGAGCAACCTCAATGCCAAGAAAGTGACGGAGAGGCCCCAGTTCTTTAAATATCAAATGTGCGGTGAAGATACTGTTTGAAGGTAGAAAGGTAGCATCATTGTTATCAATATCATCAACATAGACGTATCAAAATCATCAAAACAGAGTGGAGCTAGTATATAAAGACTGAATGATCTGCCTAACAGCGAATAAAGCCATATGGTATCAATGCACTGCTAAATCTTTCAAACCAGACCCGCGGAAACTGCTTTAGGCTGTAGAGAGCCTTCTTGAGTCTGTAGACAGAGTTGGATTCCCCCTGCTTGACAAACCTGGAAGAGGAAGCATGTATACTTCATTTTGAAGATCACTATGGAGAAAAGCATTCTTCACATCGAACTGGTGCAGGGGCCAGACATAAGTGGTGGCAAGGGAGAGCAAAATGCGCACATGGGTAATCTTGGCGACGGGTGGAAAAATGTCCTGGTAGTCCACTCCATATGTTTGTGTGAAGCCTTTAGCCACTAGGCGTGCCTTATATATGGCAATGGATCCATCTGGATGATGACTCAAAGAAAGACCCATTTGCACCCAACTGGAGTCTTTCCTGGAGGTAAAAAAATCATCACCTAGGTATTATTTTTCTCAAGGGCTGTTAATTCCTTTTCCATTGCGGCTTTCCGGGAGGGATCACAAAGGGCAGTGTCAATCCTCTTTGGAATCTTAATGTTTTCATGGGTTGTAAGAAAACTGTGATATGGAGAAGTTGCATGTTAGGACACAAAACGATCAGTAGATGATTGGTACAAGCACGCTTTACCTTTTCGAACTGCAATGGGAGGATCAGGGTCACTGGTTGATGGATCTGGGCCACTATAGATGGTTGAGTGGGGTCAGGGGCAGTTGTAGGCTTAGGCTTCCTGCGTTGATACACCATAGTGGGCTTGGACGTGTTAGAAGGATCAATATCTGCAGCAAGAAGAGGAAGAACAATCAGAGTGGGGGAGGCAGTCTTGTCTGGACCAAAGTAAGAAACTTTGTTAAAAAATGTGACATCCATGAATATATATGTCCTCTCATTGAGGGGATCAAGGCACTTGCACTCTTTACGGGAGGAAGAGTAATCCAAAAAGACACATCTCATAGCCCGAGGAGAGAGTTTGTCACCAAAAAATTGATGAACAAAACAAACGCAGCAAAAAAATGCAATGGAAGAATAGGGACATGTTTGTGCAAGGAAACAATGTCGATAGGGGATTTGTGCTGTAACACTCGGGATGGAATGCAGTTAATAAGGTAACATGAAGTTAAGATAACTTCTGACCAATAGGACTTTGGGACATGTATGGTAAAAAGAAGTGAACGAGCGACCTCAAGGTGGTGATGATTTTTCCTTCCAGCTACACCATTTTTTTGATGGGTAGGACAAAAATGTTGAGACTCTATACCATGGTCTTGCAAAATTTGGACAATTGAGTGCGACAGATATTCTCCTCCATTATCACTATGTAAAATTTGGATTTGACAAGAAGATTGGGTTTGAACCTAGTGGTAGAAGGTGCAAAAGTGATCAAAGACCTCCGACTTATGTTTCATCATACATCTCCATGTCATGCGAGAATAATCATCAATAAATGTGACAAAATAATGAAAACCAGTGCGGGAAACAAATGGAGATTGCCAGAGAGGGAGAGATGATGGAAATGCAAGTCTATTGTGTTTGCCATTTTGGCAATGTTCACAATCAAATTTAGGGAAAGACAAAAAGGGTACAAGTTGCTTCAAAGTAGAATCTGATGGATGCCCTAGGCGATAATGCTAAAGCCACAAATCGTCCGAGGAGGAGGTCGAACAAGCATCAGAAGATTTGGTGGCATGAGGGTCCAGGAAGTATAAGCCGCCAACTTCACGTCCCCCGCCTATCATCTGCTTCGTGGACAGATCTTGGAAGACACAATGAGAAGGAAAGAAGGTGACTGAGCAATTCAATGATTTGGTAAGGGCACTAACAGATAATAAATTGCGTGATAGAATGGGAACAAGCAAAACTGAAGAGAGGGTCAAAGTAGAAGAAACATGGATTGTGCCTATACCAGTAACATCAGTAAACGACCCATTGGCTAATTTGACTTACCATATGAAACTGGAGAAAGGGAAGAGAAAAGATTAAAGATGCCAACCATATGATGAGTGGAACCAGAATCAATAATCCAAGAATGGGTGGAGGCATGGTGGGCGAGTGGCTCAATACCTGATTGGGAGGAGACAACAATAGAAACCATGGAGGATTGAAGGTGCTTCAGTTGTTATAGTAATAAGTGAAAGTTTTGTCTCATCACTGGTGCACTGTCAGTAGCCACGTCAGAGGAAGGAGCATCAGGAGGGGCAACAGAGTGAATAGCTTGCTTTAGTTGGCCATGAAGCTTGTTGCATGAAGCAACAGAATGGTTGGTCATCCGGCAATAGGTGCAAATACAGGTACCCTTCTTCCGTGGGCCTATGGTGTTCCTGTGAGTGTTAGAAGAGGCCAGGGAAGAGGCAATGGATGAAGCCATGTGTGCCAAATACCGAGTCAGAGGCACAACGAGAAGTCCAGAAAAAATAGTGTTGTGTACAACAACACAAGGAAAATAACACCTCTGAAGTGGACTCCACCAAGCATGAACGAGAGCTGAAGCCTAATAAATGCAAAGTACCAGTAGGGACAACACCAGTGAGGAGAGAGAATAACAGGAATGCAGAGGGCAAGTGACTGAAGTAGAAATCCTCAAACTGGGTGCAGAAGGCACTGGAAGTCGCTGAAGCTGAAGTGGGTCCCGAAAACTAGGCCCAACGAAGGTAGCAGGAACCAAATATGAGGACTCTAAAAGCATATATAGGTCAAAAAACAGATCCAAGGCCATGGTGTTGCGACAGATCTTTGAAGAAGACAGCAGAAGTGGGTCTCACAAATCACAAGACGACGCAAAAGCTTCCTAGATGCAATACAGAGGTAGAGGCAACTGTAAAGGTGCAAATCCTAGGTGCAATAGAGTTGGTTCCATGTAGGTCTAAGAAAGAAATACCCCAAAACTGTGCTGGCAGCGTCCCAGACAACAACTGAAAACTGTAGAAAAAGTAGGTCCCAGTGGTAATGGATGGATGATAGATATGGTGCGATGGAAGCACAAGCCAGGGGCAATTCTAGTAGACTTGATCCAAAGCCTAAAAGGTCCAAGAGCACATAGATCTTCAAAGTTCTTGCTAGAACAAGATGTCCCTAGAGGGAGGGTGAATAGGACAATGCCCGACTATGAAGCACAAATACTTTGAAACCCTTCGAGTATCCGTGTCGGGTGTGTATCCAACACGGATACGGCTCGGATACGTGTCGGATACGCACTCAATTAATTAAATATTTTTTTAAATATGGATACGCCTCGATACGTCATGCGTGACAAGCCCGGACACGCGTGACAAGCCCGGACACGCTCTGGACACGACATTTTTTTTTTTAGACGCCCGGACACTTGTGATTTCGATTTTTTGTTAAAAAGGGGCTCTTAACCCTAACTGAGAGAAAAGATTGATTGAAAGTGGAACTGAAGACAGAAGAAAGGAGAAGGAGAGGAAAGAACGAAAGAAGGAGACGATTGGAGGTACGATTTCTCTTCTCTCTCTCTCTCTCTCTCTCTCTCTCTCTCTTTTCTCTAATTTTCATTTTCTTCTCCTCTAGCCATCGCCATAACCTCCTCTACCCATCCCTGCCCTTTCGCCACCCTCCCAGAGATGTTCTAAACCCTGTCGCCACCTCCCATATTCCCTCCCTGTGTTTCCGCGACCCCCAAAACCACTCCCAACTACTGCCGTTCTCTCCTTTGACCCACCCTTTGCTGCCGTGATCACCTATAAGCCCTCTTTACCCTTGCCGCTAACTGTTTTAGACACCTTTTCTGCCAAACTGCTTGAGTTTCCCCTGCCGTCTGTGCCCAAAAGGCTTTGTCCATCTCCCATATTCATCCTCTTTCCCTCTTTTCTACCCTCTTCTTCTATTCGCCCAAACCCCTACCAAACCCAAGTTCCGTCCTTCACCCACTATCTTCTTCCCTCCATTCAGCCCACTTATCACACCACCATACAATCTTCCTCATCCCAAACCTGAACCCAACACCTTATAGACCTGTCAAAACAGTTTCGCCCCCCCTCCTTGGCCCTTCCGCCCTTCCTTTGCCCTTCCCAGATCTGTCAAAATCAGACAATGGTGGAATGGGTTTGTTCTTCACATCATAAGAGATTCAGCTTGCAGTATTGGGAATCATTTTGAGTTTTTTTTTTTGAGATAGTGAAATGATCATAGAGTTCATCAAATGGGTTGTTGATGGATCCATTCAAAATGTCATAATTTTAAGATATTCAAACTTTAATCAGTTATAAGTTTTTAATATTTAAAATTTGTATTCATAAAAAATATAATTTGATTGAACAGATCCTGACAATTTTTAGTAGACTTCATACTTAAACAGGTGAGGCCTAACCCTCTTTGGCTCTTGCTTGGTGAATTTCTAATTGGATAACTTGGGTTTTGGAGAACGTGACCCAATTTCGATTCTATTCAGACTTGGGCCCTAATGGTAGGTGTTCAAACCAGTGTGTTAGTCGGTCAACGGGGTTGGTGTCTCTCTTGTTGCTGAAAATAAAATTCCCAATCAGATTGGCCCTACTTCTGACTTTTGTTTAATCAAAATAAACATAAGACATGGCAATTCAATAAACAAAGCAAGCCAAAAGACATGTCAAATTGTCAACTAATCTCTTATGATGTGGATGATTTATTTAATCAGTTCTCTCTCTCTGAAAATTCCAAATCCACTGTTTCTTATGAATTTGAGTTGATTTGATATTTAGAAATTTGTGATAAATTTTGTTTTATTTATTTTTTATGTCAATTTTCAATCTAGATATCTTTGTCAACTAATCTCTTATGATGTGGATGATTATTTAATCAGTTCTCTCTCTCTCTGAAAATTCCAAATCCACTGTTTCTTATGAATTTGAGTTGATTTGATATTTAGAAATTTGTGATAAATTTTGTTTTATTTATTTTTTATGTCAATTTTCAATCTAGATATCTTTGTTAACCCAACTCATGTGAGTTGCAGCCCTATTAGATGGTTTTAATTGTGAAGTGGATATAAATATTGGTCAACAAATATTAGATTTTTTCAAGTTGAAGATTGACTATCAAATAGTTTGTTTTGGTTAAGTGGGCCTTGGACCTTTTACTAATTACTAGTTTAGTAGTTTGCGGTATATTTGACATATTACTGTACAAACTATTGACATTTTTTTTAGTTTTTTTCCTGTCTATGTTTGCCGTTCAACCTGTTTGTGAATTGAAATGTCTACTGGTGTTGAGGGAGTGGTAGTAGTAGGTGTGGTTCATCTAGTAGTGCTACATCTACAAGTAGATTTTGTTCCTCAGAGGCTATGGATGACCATTGTCCTCTTTGGTCATATGGTACAATATTTCAAAGTAGAGATCCGACTGTTGGAGGTGGAAATAGGAAGTGGAAGTGTAATTTTTGTAATAAGGAATTCAACAGTTCATACTCTAGGGTTAAGGCTCATCTATTGAGGCAAGCTGGTAAAGGGATTCAAATGTGTTCTTCTGTGACTGAAGAATATTTAAGGGAACTCTTCAAAGTTGTTTCTGAGGCTTAAGAGAGGCCTAGACCAAAAAATGTTCCCTTACCCAATCATTCCATTACAACTCATATGGCCTCCGCATCAATTAGTGGGGAAAAAAAGATGAGTTGGAGGTGCAAGTGCTTTGGAAAAAAACATTTAAAAATTATGCTAGGGATCAACTTACAAGTGAAATTGCTAGAATGTTTTATTCAGGTGATTTGCCATTTCATTTTGCTAGAAATCCCTATCATTTTAGTTCATATAGTTTTGCTGCCAACAATCAAATCCCTGGTTTTGTTCCTCTTGGTTATAATGCTTTAAAAACCACACTTTTACAGAAGGAGAGAGCAAACATTGAAAGGTTGCTCCAACCAATCAAAGGAACTTGGCATGAGAAGGGGATGAGCCTAGTTAGTGATGGGTGGAGTGATGCACAAATGAGGCTGTTAATCAATTTCATGGCTGCATTTGAGGGAGGTCTTATTTTCTTGAAAGCTGGTGATGGGTCAAAAGAGTATAAAGATAAGCATTACATTGCCAAATTGATGATAGACACAATTCGTGAGATTGGGTCAGAGAATGTGGTACAAATTGTGACTGATAATGGTCCTGTGTGTAAGGCAGCGGGGTTACTTGTTGAAGGTAATTACCCTCACATATATTGGACTCCTTGTGTGGTGCACACATTAAATCTTGCACTAAAAAAAATGTGCAGCAAAGAATACAGAGAGGAATGAGAATGTTATGTTGAATGCCATTGGATTACTCAAGTTTCAGATGATGCATGTTTTATTTGCAACATCATTATGTATCATTCTATGAGATTGACTATTTTTAATTCCTTTGTATCATTGAAATTGCTTGTTGTGGCCGAGACACGATTTGCTTCTACTATTGTGATGTTAAAGAGATTGGAGCTTATCAAGCGTGGCCTTCAGAACATGGTTATTAGTGAGAAATGGAGTGTCTACAGGAAGGATGATGTTGGAAAGGCTCAAGCTCTGAAAGAGATGGTTTTAAATGATATATGGTGGGACAAGGTTGACTATATTCTTTTTTTTTACACACCCAATCTATGAGATGCTCTGGTTGTGTGATGCGGATAAGCCGATCCTTCATTTGGTTTATGATATGTGAGATTTAATAATAGAGCAAGTGAAGGTGTCGATATATGGCCATGAGTTGAAGGAGCTAGATGAGCAGTCTACTTTTTATGATGTGGTGTATGATGTACTCATTGATCGATGGACTAAAAGTTGCACACCACTACATTGCATGGCTCATTCTTTGAAACCAAGGTAATTTATCTATTTCGATTATTTTTTTTAGATTTTGACTTCATGGTTTACAAACTAATGTTATGTTTTTCTAATCTATAGGTACTATAGTAATGAATGGCTTGCTCAAGTTCTGAATAGGGTTGCACCACATAGCGATGCAGAGATATCTGATGAGAGAAACAAATGTTTGAGGAGGTACTTTCCTGATGTGAATGAGAGGAAAGCTGTTATGATAGAATATGCAAGGTTTTCAGGAGCTGCTGATGTATTTGACACTTTTGATTGTTTAAAAGACAGATGGGACTTGGATCCAAAAACATGGTAGGTGACCTATGGAGCTTCTACACCAAGACTGCAAGCGATAGCTCTTAAGCTTCTTGTACAACCATGTTCATCATCGTGTCGTGAGAGGAATTTGAGCACCTACTCATTCATCCATTTCATGAAAAGAAACAAGATACATCCTAAAAGGGCTGAAGATTTGGTGTTCATACATACAAATCTTCGTCTTTTTTCAAGGAAGAATGATGACTACATAAAAGGACCAAATAGGATGTGGGACATTGGGGGAGACTAGTGGGATCCATTTGATGGAGCTGGAGTTCTAGAGGTTGCAAGTTTGTCTCTTGATGAACCAGATATGGAGGCTGTTCTTTTTACTGATGCCGGAGAAGGAAATGAAGAGATTGAAACCTTCAATCAAATTTTGTAATAACATGTATTTTGTGGGTGACAACTGACAATTATACTTCTTATCATGTACTTAGTAATTTAGTATTTGTTGACTCTTTTTATCTCATAGTAGAATTTATGATGTTTTTTGTAAATGTCTGAATTTATTTTGTTGATATATATATATATATATATATATATATATATATATATATATATATATATATATATATTTAATTCGGCGTATCTCGCCGCACCCGTATCCTAGTTTTTCAAAATTTGCCGTATCCCCTTACGCACACCCGTATCGGTGCTTCTTAGATTCTCGATTTTTGTAGTCTTCACAAATTTCTTGATTAATTAAAACATAAGCAACGGAATAAACAAGATTAATCAAGAGAGATGTGCTGTGTGATAAGAGAGTGCACAAGTAATGGATCAATCACACAAACAAACCAAACACCCAATGTATAGTGGTTCGGAGTAAACCCGTACTGCATCCACTATTGGACTCACCCACTCTTGGGTTATCCCAAATTCACTAGGTATGGGAATTATGCCCACACAAATAGAGTATGAATTATGCCTACACAATAGAATGGAAATTTCACCCACTCACCTAATGTTTTGAAAGGTTCGACCTATCCCGGTCTACTTCTTTATCCTTCTATTTTTTTATAGTGGTTCAAGCTCCTTGCTTTAATCCACTTCACGTGGTGATGTTAATTTAAACACAAGAAGAAATTCTTGTCTTTTTAGCTCACTTGATTTAGATATTGTGCTTCTTGAAGAGTTCTCCCAATGTGTTCTCCTTGATGATGAAGATGTGCCTTTGTATATGCAATTACAAGCTTGGGAGAAGGTTTCTAGGATTGTAGATTTGCAAGTTGAATCCTAGTCTTGTTTTTCTCTCTCTCTTGGTCTCAATCAAAGTATTGATTGGAATTCAAATGATTCACCAATGTTTAGTGCGTAGAGAGAGGTTGGGAGAGATTGATATTATCTGGAAATGCCTTAAGATTTTCCTATTCAAAGCTCTCTCATTTCTCCAAAATCTGGAGTTTAAATAGGCATCCAAATTTTTTCCCAAACTGAAGTTGGCGATGTGTCGTGGCTATTAAGTTTTTCCTTCCAACAATATGACCATTGCACATTTAATGCACCTCAACGGCTATAAAACGGTCACCCACGATGGGTTGAGTTCTATGATGGGTTGTCGAGCTCAATGCTGATGGGTCGCCACTGACAATATTATCGTCATGAGACCAATTGTATTTTACAGAGTGTTTTTCAACCAGAACTCTATAAAATACCAGCCGACAGGTCGTGGACAACGATGGGTTGTCCCTGTCATTTACGATGAGTCGTCAGCCACGATGGTATCGGCCTGAGAGCGAACCTGTTTGACAGTATTTTCCAACCAGAACTCTTGTCATTTTAGACGATGGAACGTGAACCACGATGGGTTTGTCCTGTCTTTGGCGATGGGTCGCCAGACACAATGTCTCGTCCTGTCAGAATATCAGTTTTGCAAGTTTGAGTTTATATGTTCTGTTGGATGGCAAAGGTCCACTTAAACTTGATTGATTTTACTAATTTGTTCTCTAAGTCTAGTCAATGTCTTCCTAGAGGTGTGGGGTCCACTCTAGAGTCATCTATGACCAATTTACCTTTGTGATTGCCATATACTTGGTGATCTTGATTCTTGCATGTGATCTTCCTATGCTTCAGCTCTTGATTCAACCTTCACCACTCGAGTCTTGTTTCAATGTCTTCATTCTTCTAAGGTAATGTTCTTCTAGGTCACGGAATTGATAATAAGGTGACTCGGTCAAACCGGGGCACTAACAGATCTAACAAAAAAGAAAACCCAAAAAATAGGTTAACGTTGTTCCACGCAGCAACGGAAAAAACTGGTTTGAAGTGGGTCCCACAAAGTCTAAATGGAAGATCGGCCAGTACAGTGGGATAGACCCCTGAAAAACGACAAGGGTATGTGGGGTACTGCCGGCAAAGGCCTTGTCGGAAAGGAGTTCAATGGCGAAGAATAGACTTTGCGCCAGAGGAATCCTCAAGAAATCAGAAAAAAAGCTGATGTGAAACTTGGAATGAAGGCCTGAGATTGAAGAAGGAAGAATAGAGGAGAAGTCCACTACAGACATCCTCAGAGATCGGGCCAAAGGTGATGGTGGAATCCGGCGACGAACAATAACCCCGATGGTGAACATTAAAATGGGAAAAAATCTCCTTGACGTGTCCAGAAGATCGTTCTGGCTAATACCATAGTAGAATAAAGGATAAAGAGAAGAATAGAAGAAGAAAGGAGAATATGGAGAAAGGAGAATGGAGAAGAATTCTCTGTATATTGTATTGTGTCTCCTAAACTGACAGAGGTTACATGTATTTATAATACAAAAGGAGCCAATCACAGTGGCTAAAAAGGAAAAGAATAAAATAATGACCAACTACAATAAGTTAGACAACTAACTAATTTGACTTTCCAAAATAAAGTGATTCTGGAGAATTCTGTCCGGAGATGGGTCCCACTAGTCAACTGTGCCCTGAAGTGGGTCCCACAACACCATCTTGTTGAGACATCAAGGAATACTTTTCCTATTAAGTTGCACCTTCACTTACTTGGCTGCAACTTTGAAATGCTTGCCACTGACTTGGTGATCCTATCACATACTTGACCGATTCACGAATGTTTTGCAACTCCTCTTTCAACATCTTCAAGCCATTTGAACAATTTAGTTTACAACATGTGTGCAACATCGCAAATGAGTGAGCTTACCCCCCAATGGATGATTGGTATCCAACTTCTCAACCATTGTCTCCACTTCATTATCATTCACAGAAGCATTGTCTATAGTGATTGGGAATATCTTCTTATCAATGTTCCATTATAACAAACACTTGTAGATTATCTCACTCGGGCACTTTGCATCATTAGGAGGAGGACCCATTATAATTTTTTATTTTTTTTGAATTAACGTGTGGGAAACTCATACACAGTCTTATTAAAACTCCCACAGATGAACCCACCACTCCTAAGGCACACCAAGGTTAGGCCATGGGGGCTCGAACGCGCAACCTCCTGCTTCCTGAGGCAGGAGGCAACTAGTTGATTTATACCCATGTGGGTTATAAAATTTATAATTCTTTTTTGTGAATTCCACTCATCATTAATGTAATGGGCAATGAGGCACATATACCCTTTCATCTGGCCTGAAATCCACATATCGGTCGTCAATTCAATGCAACTTGGAATATTTATCTAATTTGTTGTACAATTTGGAATGCTCCTCTTAATACATTGCTATACAATCAGTTGTAGTGCCTCTTTTTTTAGCAGTAACAGAGATACTTTATTCATAAGAAAAAGAGTACAAGAACAAGAAAAGATCTAAAAGCGATAGACCTAAAAGAAATACAAAAAAGGAAAAGAGAACAAAAGAAAACATAAAGAAGCAAGCAAAAAATGCAAATAAAGTAGCTGGTATTCAACATCCCCTCAATCCAACGTGCAATCAAAAGGACTTCCTCAAATATCAAAGGAAGAAGACTCCAGAGAAGCTATTATCAACTCTTAGCTTAGCAAATTAATTTAAAAAAAGTAGTCTGCCATGCCATTAGCTGTACGACTAATATGAACAAAAGATACATCAAGCGCTGTCACCAAAGCTCTAATCGCGTGATCATTCTCCAAGGGGGATGCTCAAGTCCCAAAGCCCATTTTATTGCATTTGTCGAGTCCCCTTCAATCACAAGTACACTTTACCCTTGGAGTTTCCAAATGGTCAAAGCTCTCCTAATGCTAAGAAGTTCTGCCTCATTTGAATCTCTAATACCAACCGACTCATTAAACATGATTGTTGTTCGGCCCTCATGATTCCTCAAAACTACTCCTATTCTTGCCGGCCCTGGTTTTCCCCTTGTAGCACCATCCACAATAAACTTAACTACACCTTAATCTGGTGGAACCATCCACAAAGGCTCCACTTTGCTATCTGAAAGAGATCATCAACATCCATTGATTTACTTTAAAAAATTCTATTGTTCCTCTCTTTCCAAAGTGACCAGAACACTACACTCGAGATCAATCGTAGTGGCCTTACGTTTCACCATCTTGAAACATGGTTGAAGATTTTTAACAAATTTTACGAAGCCACTATGTTCAACCATAGAAAAAGGGTACTCATGCAAAATGATCATTTCAGCCAAATCTCTCCTACTTTTCTTGATTAAACTCATCGTTTGCCAAAAGAGAGTTTTCCATCACTTCTACCAGCTCCAAGAATTGCTTGCTTAACATCCGTGTGGTTAAATTTTTTCTTACAAATTTCAATATGACGTTTCAAGTGAGTAGTTCCATGTGAACTACTTCCTTTCAATTTTTTTTTCTTTTTTGCACACATGACAAATTGCCAACACTACTCCATCTATCACACTATAGGTGAAGTCTTCCCACACCTTAGATGTTCTTTTCCTAGACTGTTTTCCCTCCTTATTTCCTCCATCACTTTGGCTGAGAGGCACATTATTGCTCTCATTTATCTCACAACTGTTATTTTTCTCACAATCCAAATTGATTGACTCAGACATAGTTAATGGTGTTGTTCAAACAAATGAAATTAAACCTATTTTAAGATTACTCATACAAAAATAGAAAAAGAAGTTTTAGATCTGCTCACACAAACATAGAAGAGGAATAAAAATATTTTCACCAAACGGCCAAGGAAGAGAGAGAGACGGAGAGAAAAAGAAAGCAAGAGAGCACCTGATGTGGGGATTGGAGAGAAGTGGGGAGAGAGTCGGCAAATCGGCAGTTCAGCACAATGTGCAGCACAATAATTCCAACAACAACAAATCCCTAAGCGTCCCCAAATCCCCAGTTCCTCTTCTTCGGTTCTACCCGTTCATGTAATCGTGTTTGACTGCTATCCATGTTTTGTTTGTATATATATTTAAACAAAAACCATCGGTATCAAATCAAAGCCTGAGCTCGGCCCGTAGGACAAAATTCTTTGTCCAAGCCCGTTCATTTAGATCGTGCTCAGGTTGGGTTCGGATATATGAACATCCCTAATTGACACCTGGGATGGACGTTACTCCTTATTCTCCATTTTGAGAGTTAGAGCACTTGTTTGCAGTTACGAAAATGCTCTAAAAAATTCGTGTCCTCAGAGGCAGTAGTTTTCTTGGATTCTTTTTAGTATAATTGTCACACTTATTGGACATAACAGTTTGAAAAAGTAGATTAGAAGTGACCAGAAGACCATCTTCAATAAATTGATAAGACTCCAGTGGATAGGTATTCCATCCATGTGGCTAACTTTTGCTAGAACCTTTCCACCAATGGATTCCAAGTGCATTTGGAGGGTTATTGATGCATGAAGGAAACCCAAGATGACTAGATGGCAAACAAGAATGCAATGACCAAAAAGGGATTCATCTTAGACACGTCATCATTCAACGTATTAATGCCAAAAACTCACGTCTATGAAAATTAGTGCACAAGCTCGCACCACCTCAAATAATCATCATTTGCTTCAGAAATAAGATTTTATCATTAATGAGCTACAGGTCGGTGAGGTCGTGGTAGTGTGTTCAATATGGAAGCCTTTATACCTCGCAATCAAGGTGATTCCATGTTAGGTTGACAGATTTTAGATTTCATTCTGATTGCTCGTTAATGTGTGAATTCTAAGCTCAAATCTAACTCTTCCTGTTTTGTTCTCAAGCTTGACTTTCAAAAAACTTTTGATATGGTTGATTGGTTTTTTTTTTTCAATTATACTCTTTTAATAGATTGCAATTTGATTTGCAATGGAGTAGATGGATGCACAATTGAATTGGTAACTCTTCCTTCTTTGTTATTCTCAATCTTCAAAGGGCTATTTTTACAACTTAAGGGGTTTGCGGGAGGGAGATCCACTTTCTCCTTTTCTCCCCATTATGGTGGCTGATACACTCATTAGAATGTCGCAGGCTGCTCAACAGGTGGGTCTTATTGTAGGCTTTGAAATTCCAAATTATCCTGAAACAATTTCTCATCAACAATTTGTAGATGATTCTATTCTTTGTATTTCTTCCAAGGAGGACAACATCAAGTTACTTGTTGCAATCCTAAGATCGTTTGAAGCTTGCTTAGGTCAAAAAATAAATTTCAGTAAATGTGAACTTAAATTAGAATTCCACCATATTTTCCTCGACATTGTGCCAGTTTCTTTGGTTGCAAGGTGGGGAGCTTTCCTACAACTTATCTTGGATCTCCCCTTTTCTATGGTCATTCCAAGAATGATATGTGGATCCTATTGTAGAAAGATTTGAAAAATGGTTATCCTTTCAATTGGAGGACAAGACACCCTTTTGAAGTTTGTACTATCTGGATTGCCTTTATATTTTGTCTATCCCAAGTGTCCTTATAGTGTGATTGTAAGACTGATGATTATTGAGTGTAAATTTCTTTGGTATGGTAGGAAGGAGAAGAGGAAATTCATCTCATTGAATGGAGAAATCTTTGAAGTCTCAAGTGTGGAGGTTTGGGTATTGAATCTTTGATTCACATGAATCGGGCTCTTTTATGCAATATTCTTGGGAGGCTTGATCAGTAAGGTCATCAATTATGGGCATCTATTATAAGCTAGGAAGTATGGATACTTCAAAATTAGTGAAGTACCTGTGTTTGGTACGTATCTGACATGGATACGGCCGGGTACGGCTCGGATACGTACCGGACACGTATCCAATTAATTAAAAAAATATTTTAATTATGGATACTCCCCGGATATGCGTATCTGGGTTAGGATACGGCAACAAATAAAGAGGATACTGCCGGGACACGGCCGAGACATTCCACACGGGATACGCCTCAAGAGAATAAATGAAACGGCGGAGAGAAAGAATGGAAAGAGAAAAAAGAAAATATGGAGAAAAGATTGAAGAAAAAAAAATCGCTTACACCTGCTTTCCTTTCTCTTGTCTGCATCTTTTTCTTCTTCGCTGATGGCAAAAATACAGAGAACGGCGGCGGCTAGGGTTTAATAGAGAGAGGGAAAGAGAAGAAGGGATTAGGGTTTGTAAGTGAACACCCGTCTTTTTTTAAAAGGAACTCGCATAAGCTTACTAAAAGCTCACGTCTGTAATCTAATATTTTGTCAAAAAAATTATTTTAAAGAAAAAGTAATAAAATTTTATTTTAAATATAATATTTACATCTGCTGGAAGTAAAAATTATAATGTTTTCTTTTATTTACCTTATTGCAATAATTTAATATTATATTTACCATTAATATTTTTACCATTATCATTATTATTAAAAGGTCTTCTTTATTTTTATTATATTAATATAACATAATTACCTATTGCTCATAGTTTTATCTAATTATTATTAATGAAAAATAAAATTTCTTTGCTCAAATAAAAGAAAATATAATCATTATAATAAATTTCATTTTAGAGTTAAAAACTTAAAATATTATGATAAGTACCTTTCTTGATTTGGCTTTAAAAAAAAATAATAGCTAATTACATTGTTATTAGAATGGATTTGAAAGCTAAAATGAATTTATAAGATTCAATCCATGAAAATATATAATAGACCACTCATATATTTAGAAAATATTAATCTATATGTATATATTGAAATGCTTTATACTTTTCAACGTAATAACTAGTTATTAATAAATTCTAGTCTATATGTATATATAATAATTTTTTAATTCGGCGTATCCCGCAGCACTCGTATTCTAGTTTTTCAAAATTTGTCGTATCCCCGTATCGGATACGTGTCGTATCCAATACGCGTATTCGTATCGGTGCTTCTTAGATTATAAGAAATAAATATCAACTTCAGAATGAGAATTGGAGTGTCATGTACCAAGTAGGAAGGCCCTGATGCATTTGGAGAGGTATAATTAATGTAATCAATTTGTTCAGCAGATGCTCCACGTATAAAATTTCAGATGGTTCCAAAATATTTTTCTGGTTGGATACTTGGTTCGATGATGCTCCTCGAAAGTGTAACTATCCATCTGTTTTTAATACTTCTCAATCTAGAAAGACTTTTGTCTGTGAGAATTATGTGAGGAGGAATGGTGTAGTTGTTTGAAATCCAACTTTTAGAAGAAACCTAAATAACTTGGAGTTTGAAGAAATCATTCCAAAAAAGAGGAAAAAACTTTGAGGAATTCATTGGTTTGATTAGAGGTCTGTAGTGTATTTATTTGCATTTTGGGTTTGGATAAATGGATTTGGTGGCCTGATATTTATGGGAATTTCATGATTAAAGCTTGCTATTCTCTTGCCTTGCTCTGAAGTGCCTGCTCTTTCTCCATCTACATGGAAACTCAAGCTCCATCAAAGATTGTCGTTTTCTGTTGGATTGTTGCCTAGGTCAAGATTCTAACTTACAAATTCTTTATGGTATTGATATTTGCATAGAGGAGGATGATTGTAGGGTTTGGGTGGGGGATGGGTGTGTTAGAATAAAGGGTATTAAATAATAGGAAGGGAGGTCCTTATGGGGTAAGGAAAGGATAGCATGGCTTTTGATCCCGATGATGTTCTTATGGTTGGGTGGACAGAATGAAATACCTAGGATATTTGAGAGGAGACAAAATTTGGTGGAGGTGTGTTTGAAATTATGAGAGGATAATTAGATGGTTGAAATTGTGTAAAGAATTTGAGGGATATACGTTCGTGGATTTTTGAGTGAGGTCGAGTGTATTGCTGGGATGGTTGGATAATAAAAGTTAAGGAAAGGTGGTTTCCTCTACTGGTACAATTATATATTTTTAATTTCGATGGGGTGGTAATAGGAAAACCAGGGTTAGTGGGAATAGGAAAGCGTTTGAACTATGGTGCATCTATATTGCAGGGGGTGACTGTTGAAAGTAATATTGGAGAAAAGAAAAATAATAATGAAGAGAGAAGAAAGGATTGGAAGAGAGGAATCTCTCTCTTGATTATATTGTATATTGTGTGTAAAAGAATAATCAATTACACTAAAATACATATTTTGCAATATTCTCTAAGTCAACTTTTCAGACGGGGATGATTTTGGTCAACTTTGTCTAGAGATAGGTTCCACAGTCAACCGTGCTGTGTAGTGGGTCCCACAACACTCCCCCACAAATTAGTGTGAAAATGTCGTGTAAGCCCATCTTGCATAAAGCATGATCGAGTTGGGTACGAGACACGACCTTGGTAAGCATATCTGCAAGTTTGTTTTTGGATTTAAGATAAGGAGTGAAGATCCGACATTCAGAAATGTGTTGTCGAAGGAAGTGACAATTAACTTCAATATGTTTAATCCGTTCATCAAAGATAGGGTTTGAGGCTATGTTGATGGCAGCCTGATTGTCACAAAACATGATTAACGGATGGGCAGGAGCAAGGCCTAAATCAGAGAGGAATCGCCGAAGCCAAAGTAATTCAAACACAATATTGGCCATGGCACGATATTCTGTTTCAGCATTAGGGCTGCAACTCGGGTCGGGCGGGTCGGGTTCCTTATAACCCAACCCGACCCGATTTGATATTTATGGTGTAACGCCCCGTCCTTTTTAACTCGCTTCTTCTCGTAAATTAAGAGTCTATTTTTTTTTTTTTTTGAACAGAGTAGAGTGATAGAGCGCTGGACATTACGACGCGAGCTAAGTCCGAACTTCCAAAGGCCGACCCTTAACTGGCCAACCCTATGTGTGCATGGACCAAGTCTACGAAAATGGTTCACACATAGCAATATCAACTTGCGGAATAAAAATCATAACCTGCGGAATCATAACATCAATTTGCGGAATCATAATAGAACCAAGTTCTATTTCATGCAGATAGCAAAGTACGTCAAGTCCTTAATCATTATTTAAATATCATAATTATCAAAATTAACATCCATCCATCTAAGTTATTACATTCCGAAATCTAGATACTCAAATACAAGTGCATGAGTAACTTTTATTAAAACTAATGAACTAAATCATCCAAGCTCCTATGCCTGGCCCGTCTTGCGTTCATTGTTCCCCTGATTTCCTGTATCATCAACTAGGGTAGAAGTAGGGCAGTTAGAACAACGCGCCCAATAAGTATTCCAGTTACGGCCTAACACATGGTTAGTACAAAACATATATAATATGGTAATGTCAAAAACCATATAAATCCATGCCATGCAATGATGACAAATGCAATGAGTCCCACCCATCACATGTACATAAAAGTATCCACCACATAGGTCTTTCGGACGCCCCGACGGAGTGTGGACCGTCCGGAATCTTTTTGATGAAAATCACATCAAGGTACCTCACATAGGTTTTTCGGACGCCCCGACGGAGTGTGACCTCTTCGGTTATAATTCCTCCACCCCATGCCATGCATGAGATGCCAATGAAACACATGCTATTTTATAACATAAACATAGCATTTAAAATCACATTTTGAAACATAATCAACCCATGCTATTTATACAATTAAACATAGCATTTGAAATTCAATAATAAAGCATATCCTTTGAAACATATTTTCATCAAATATAAGATAAAACAAATGTACATAAATCCATGGTTTTCAAAGAGGTGGAATCCTACCAAAGACCGTTCACGAGTCCTTGCGCTTCCGTCCAAGAATCGATCACCGATCGCGCACCGCTTGCGAGATCCCGTTTCCTTATGATATAATAACCAATCAAAACCAAGTCCCACTTGATTTACAACTTTTAAGTCCATAAATCAATCCCCATGGGGTTCGGCCATACACCATGGTCGAACCCATGGTCTAATCTTTAGTTAATTACAATTATGCCATTGTTCATAACCATAGTCCTTTTTCCTTGCTTAGGTTCCAAATAATCCATACATATTTCTTTTAATCCAAACACATAGTCCCATAAATAATTCATGGGGTTCGGCCATACACCATGGCCGAACCCTATGTCCAATATTTCCATATATTTACAAGATTGCCATTGATTCCCTCATTCATTTAAATCTATCACAATTAGATCCTGTATTAATTCATTAACCAATCATGTCTATAAAATAAACCTCATGGGGTATGGCCGAACCCATGATCCTCCACTTTGGCATGTAATTACAACTTTGCCATCCATGGCTTACCTAACCAATAATCCGATGCTTGCAAACATTAAAAATCATAACTCATTAAACATAAACCATAAATTTGATTCATGGGGTTCGGCCATACACATGGCCAAACCCATGATGCCTAAGTTTTCATAATTAATCTCCACCTTTCCATAATTGGAAGGTTTCTATAATTAAACTCTACCTTCCATTATTAGAAGGTTTCCATAAATAAACTCCACCTTTCCATAATTGGGAGGTTTCCATAATTAATCTCCACCTTTCCATAATTGGAAGGTTTCCATAATTAAACTCCACCTTCCATTATTAGAAGGTTTCCATAAATTAGAAACCATCTTTCCATAATTGGAAGGTTTCCAAATTTAGCAACTTCCAACTAATCCAAGGTCCATGATTAGATATTTTCTAATATAGTAACATCCTTGCTAAATTAAAATCCATACTTTGATACTTTCTAAAATAATAATTCTCTTCCATGGCATGGCCTGTAACACCCCACCCTTTTCACTCTAATTTTCAGAGTTTTTTTTTTTTTTTAAATATAATAATCATGTGATCAGGGCGGAGTGCCACGATGCGAGTTAAGTTCGGATCTCTAAATCCGACCCTTAACTGGCCAAGCCCATGTGTGTATGAATTTAGTCCATAAACTGAACCACACATGGTACAAATACAACTTGCGGAATTATACTTAGTCTTAGTCTAACTGACGAATAGATCCTAAGACTAATCCATTTTAAAACATAAGATAGCAAAGTACAAGATTTATTTTCCAAAATTATCAAATAACCTTAGTCTACCATTCAATCCAACCATCCAAAATAAATCAATCCACAACATCTACTTATCTACTTATTACAAGCCAACATAACTAATTACCAAATTACAGTATCCGAATAAATCAAATGACAAGTCCATAAATAGTCCATTCAAAGTTCATTCCGAATCATTCAAAATGCCCAAGTTTCCTTGCTTGGTCCTCTTCTCACGTTCTTCCCTTTCCCTGCGTCATCCACTAAGGATATAGATAGGGCGTTAGATCAACGCGCCCAGTAGTGTTTCCGAATAGGGCTACCACATGGTTAGTCAAACTCATGCAAATAATATAATAATAATACGTGTGTGACAAAATTCTATAAAACATGCTATGTATGAAATGAACATGTAATGAGTCCCACCCATCACCATTCAACATAGCCATCACTTGACGGGATTCTCATCGTCAAGGTAATCCACAGTGGTCTTTCGGACGCCCCGACGAAGTGTGGCCTCTAGATTCCTCCTGATGGGATTCTCATCATCAGGGTACCCCACAGTGGTCTTTCGGACGCCCCGACGGAGTGTGGCCTCCGGTTACAATAACATCATTACCCCATGCCATGCATGAGATGTCTATGCATACATGCCATTTGTAAATATAACATAGCATTCAAATAACTTATCGAAATCAACATAAAACGGCAATATCATATGTGGTTACTAAAAAGGTAGGAAACCTACACCAAATTCACTTAGATTGACTCTTCTTTTGAACCGTCTCCCGTTCACGACTTGTACATCATTCTAGCAAATACAATACCTTATTTACATAGCAGCAAGTTAACATTCAAAACTGTACATTTCGATTCAGTAGACTGAATTACGCGTTCAGTCGACTGAATCAGAAGTTCAGTCGACTGAACCACAGATTCAGTCGGCTGACTTCGAGTCAGATTGTCTGTTTGTCTTGCCAGTTCAGTTTTAGTCGACTGAAATACACATTCAGTCGGCTGAAACATGGTTCGTACCCTTTCAGTCGACTGAATCACAGATTCAGTCGGCTGACTTTGAATCAGGTCATCTGTTTGTTCTGCCAGTTTATTTTCAGTCGACTGAATCATATATTCAGTCGGCTGAACTACCAATCATTCATTTACGTGTTTAACAAGCATCCATTCAGTCGACTGAATCGTATATTCAGTTGGCTGAAACTTCCAGAAACTCTTTCTGCTTTCAGTCACCGTTAGTTCAGTCGACTGAATCCCTCATTCAGTCGGCTGAAACTCGCAGAAACTTATTTCTGATTCGTTCATCATCAGTTCAGTCGATTGAAACCATAGTTCAGTCGGCTGAAACTCCCAGAAACTTGTTTCTGATTCATCCATTGTCAGTTCAGTCGACTGAATCAATGATTCAGTCGACTGACTGTTTTGTCAGTCTTCTCCATTGCATATTTTTGTTCATCCTAATCATGCATTTCTAACCAATATTTAACCCTCGTTAGATTTTCGGCCATCCAATGGCCGGATCATGATTTAAAAATTGTTTATCGAAAACCTACCGTTTCCGCGACTCCTCCAATTGATCTTCACTCCGGCTTGTTCCTTTCCCTTTCTTAGCCTCTCCTTCTTCTTGATTCCTTGATGGTCAAGGACTGATTAAGCAACCAGCTGCTGCTCTTATTTTTAAAATGTAGGACACGGCAAAGAGGTAGAGAGAGAGAAAGAATATTGGCTTTAGATGAGAAACCTTGATTCCCCCCTCCTTTGCTCAATGTGTGCTCTTGATTTGGTGAAAGAAAACAACCCAAGACTGATTACAAATCACGGACCAGCTGCTGTTCTTGGTGTTTGGGAAATGATATCAGTCCAAGGAAAAGAGAGATAGAGAGAGTAAAATGAAAAGAACCCTTTGTTTAACCAAAATCAGCCCAAGGTTAATTCAGCCCTTGTGTAACTCATCTCTCTATAATTAGAATCCTTTAAGTTCATTGGGGTTTCATCTATGAAATGAAACCCCCCCCTTAGCATCCAACGACTCTCTTATCTTTGAAGGTGAGAGTTTCATATGGAAATGAAACTCCCACACCAATGGCTAGTCTTTGTAACAGCCCACCTTCATTCATACTTTACATGGGAGTTTCAAATGAAACCCCATGTGTTTCACCGTCTCCCACTGGCTGTTTCTTTTAAAATGAAACCCATCATATACCAATGACCCTATGCTTGTCTCTTTAAGTCTTCTCCTCATTCATCTTTCATTTACCAATTCAAATTGGAGTTTCATCATAAGATGAAACTCCTCCCCTCCTCCAACGTCTTCCATGTACTTTCAAAATGTAACTCCCATTTCCTTTACCACTTAAATGGGAGTTACATGCATGGTAATACCTCCCATGCAGCCAACGTTTATTGTGTTTAAACCTATAATCAGCACACACACTATTCTCATACACTCACTTAAAATGTTTATTCGTCCAACTCTTTTATTTAACTCACCCAAACTCAATTCATTCATTTAATGTAACTTAACTAATAAATTCTACTCAACTAAACTCCATTATTTATTTAAACTCAAACCCAACTCAAACATTTAACTCATCTTAACCCAATTAAGCTTTGAGCTCAATTAATGGTCACACATATCAACCACAACCCATTGGGTCCAATTTGGCCACTTTGACCCATTTAACAAAATTTGACCCAATTATGATTTTTCGACCCGTTTATGTACATCTTTTCCATTTATTGTTTTGTAATCCAAAACTACTAACCATTGGGCCTTGATTGAACCATTGACCCATTTAAATTCAACTCAAATATTTCACAATGGCAATTCCGTAAATATGAATAAATTCATATAAATTGGTAACTTTGAAATTCCAGGGTGTTACATGGCCGAATCCTATGATTTATCTTATTCCTTCAAACTTCATTTAAAAATTATCCAACACCTTTCATTTAACCATTCATTAAGCCATATCTTTCCATGGTTTCTAATCCATTAATTTTTCATCAATATCCTTTCCATTTTAATCAATTAAAATCATCAAATTATCATTGGTGGGGTTCGGCCATACACCATGGCCGAACCTCACCCTTTCTTTTTTCCATTCTTTTGATCCAAAACACTTAATCATTCAAATCATGGTTCGGCCATGCAATGGCCGACCCATATCCTTAACCATATCTCCATTTAAAATCCTCTTAAAAACATAAGTATAAATCCATTATATTCATGCTTGAAAGCCCCATAAAGTTATTAACAACTTCCATGATTTTCATTCTTAATAACCTAATAAAATAAATCAAATCTTTCCGTGCATGGCTGAACCCTATGGCTCTTTCTTTCCATTAAAATCATCAAAACATCACCCAATCTTTTTCCATGGGGTTCGGCCACACACCATGGCCGAACCCTATGGTTCTTTATTTCAAAACATAATTATCAAATAAGAATACTAACCTTTTCTGTTTGATTTCTTGCTCTTCCAATCCTTCTCCTTTCTTCTTAATTTTTTTCGAACAAAGAACACCCCTTGCTGGTTGCCTTCTTCTTCTCCTTGCTCTTGATCTTGGCGAGAATGACACTTGAGAGAGAGGAAATAAAATTCGGCTATGGGATTGTAAAACCGTGTGCCTTTGTCCTCCTCTCCTTTTATTACTTCATCTTGATCTTAGTTTAGAAGGTGCCTTACATGCAATTGTTTAATGCCGTGTATTGTCACTAGAGTTGCCGTGTACCCCCTTTTGTAATTAGTAATTGCCGACCTCCCTTTTTATTTTAAAGTCTTCCCTTAATCCTATCTTTATTTAGATTAGATAACTTCCTTGGCTTCCATTCCATGCGCATAACATATAGATTTATTATCTAAAATTCGGCCAAGGCAATCTATAATAATCCTCTCCATGCGCATAATCATGGATTGCATTACTAAATTAATTTCAGCCCCATTTAATTTATTGAAACCAATTCTACAATCAATTGGGTCTTAATTGGGCCATGGCCCAATTCTTTACCCATCCATGATCCATATTTAAAATTCACAAATTTAAATGGTTAATTTTCATATATAATAATAATTGAAAATCCGAGGTGTTACATATGGAACCAGACCCGACCTGACCTAAATTCTGACCCGAACTTCATAACCCGATCTGACCCGAATTCTGACCTGAACCGCATTCTGAACCTATTTTAGCCTAGTCGGGTCGGGTCGGGTCGGGTAAAGTTAACTTGTAAAATCCTCGACTAGACCTGAATTCCATGCGGGTTTTTATCTTCTGAACTTGACCGGACCCATTGACCCGAAATTCTCGACCCTGCCCGCATGATTTCTCGGGTCGGGTCAAAACCCGACACAAGTTGCTGCCCTAGTTTGGATGAGGGGCAAATTTTACCGGGGTTACTCCTGAGTAGGGGTCACCATTGAACATAAGTTACCCTTATCTTGTTTGGTAATTGCAGTGGTAAAGTAAAAACTTATCCTAAGGGTAAAAAATCTTGTTTGTTAACTGTAAGTAGGGGTAACCTGATATATTAACAATTTTATGAGAAATTTTATAAAAATATTCATTAAGTAAATCCTATCAATATAGCTTATAATAATATTATCCAATTTTTATAGTTTCCTTTTTCATAATTATAATTTAAAATGAACACTTGCGTTCTAACCAAGGTTGTCAAAATCGTGCGATTCGCGAGTCGAATCGCACTATTCATATCGAGTCGGACGGTGTTACGGTTCGAATCGGTAAAAAATCAGAAATAAATAAAAAAATTACGGTTTATACACGACTCGCGAATCGTGCGAGACGACTCGCACGAATCGCAAAATCGTGCGATTCGCGGAAATGGAGTTCCGTTTTAAAAAAAAAAAAAAATCGAAATATTATAATATTTAAATGGTTTAGAAAAGACATTTCACCTACCGCTCCCTGCATGCCTTCGGCTACACTACACGAAATCAGAAAACTCCCATTTTCGCTGGTTTGCTTTCCTCCTCTGCGCTCGCTGCTTCCTTCCCTCCTCTGCGCTCGTCGGGATCTCCAAGCTTCCGAAACGAAAACTCCACTTCCTTCTTCCTTCTGCAACCCTTCGCAGGTGCAAGGTACTTCTTCTGCTTCTTCTTCTTCTTTTACTTCTTATTCTTCCTCCTTTTTTCGTTTTTCTTTTCTTTTTCTTCCTTCTCCTCTGTTTTTCGTTCTTGCTTCTTTTTCTTTTCTTCTTTCTTCTCTTCTTCTTCTCTTCTTCTTCTTCCTCTGTTCTTTTTTTTTTTTTCGCTGCTGCTGCTGCATGCTTCTTCTTCTTCTGCCTGATTTCTTCTTCTTCTTTTCTTCTTTCTTCTCTTCTTCTTCTTCCTCTGTTCTTTTTTTTTTTTTTCGCTGCTGCTGCTGCTGCTACATGCTTCTTCTTTTCTTCTTTCTTCTCTTCTTCTTCTTCCTCTGTTCTTTTTTTTTTTCCGCTGCTGCTACATGCTTCTACCTGGTTTCTTCTTCTTCTCTTCGTCTTCTGCTTCTTCCGTTTTTGTTTCTTTCACCGTTTTCTCTTCCTCTTCTCTGCCTTTTCTTTTTCTTCTTCCTCTTTTCTGTTTTTCGTTCTTTCTTTTTCTCTGTTTTATAGTTACTGTTTTATATTTGTGTTTTATTATTGTTTTATAATTTCTGTTTTATATTTGTATTTTATTATTGTTTTATAATTGCTGTTTTATATTTGTATTTTATTATTGTTTTATAATTGCTGTTTTATATTTGTGTTTTATTATTGTTTCATAATTGCTGTTTTATATTTGTGTTTTATTATTGTTTTATAATTGCTGTTTTATATTTGTGTTTTATTATTGTTTTATAATTGCTGTTTTATATTTGTGTTATATTATTGTTTTATAATTGCTGTTTTATATTTGTGTTTTATTATTTAGTATTTACATAATGTTGTAAATATATTTTAATATCATATTAACATATTTTAATATCTTCTTCTCTTCCTCTTCTTTTTCTTCTTCCTCTTTTCTGTTTTTAGTTTTTTATAATTGCTGTTTTATATCTCTGTTTTTTTTAATTTAGTATTTACATAATGTTGTAAATATATTAATATCATATTAACATATTTTTATGCCTTTTTTTTTTTATGATATTGTTTTGGATGTGGCTTTACAAATTTGTAGAGACTAAAAACAGTTAAAATGGTCCTAGGTCAACGAAGTGGTGGGAATGACGGACAAGATGAAACATGGCAGTTTTGTACTAGGGTAGAATCGGGCAATCATTTGCATGTGCAATGCAATTTTTGTAAAAAAAAAATGTATGGTGGTATATATCGAATGAAAAATCATTTAGGAAAAACAAAGAATGACGTATCGGTATGTGACAAATGTCCAGAATCGGTGACCCAAAAATGTCTTGAGTTGATGGGGCACAATGTGGACACAAAAAGGAGAAAAAGAGAGGCTCAAATGAAGGCTGGAAGACCTGAATTTTACTTTGATGATAAGGACACAACAAAAGGGAAAGGACCGATGGAAAACTTTTTGAATTTGGAGGATGACAAGAAGCAAACAACTCTTAATAGAGTTTGGAAAAAAGAAGATAAAACAAATGCTTGTCGTAATATTTGTCGGTTCTTCTATGCAAATGCCCTCCCCTTCAATTTGGTAAAGTGTCCATTTTTTGAACCCATGTGTGAATCAATTGGAAGCTTTGGAAAGGGTTTGAAACCCCCAACATATCATGAGATAAGAAATACTTATCTGAAAATCGAAGTTGAAAATGTAGAGAAAATGTTGGAAAATCATAGAAAGGAATGGGCAAAAAAAGGGTGTACAATTATGACAAATGGTTGGACTGATGGGAAGAATCGGTCTATTACTAATTTCCTTGTCAATAGTCCAATGGGGAGCGTATTTTTGAGAAGTGTTGACACCTCTTCAATTTCCAAGAATGCAGAGAACTTATCCAACCTCATAGATTCAGTCATAGAAGAGGTGGGCGAGGAAAATGTTGTGCAACTTGTCACCGATAATGCAGCACTATATGTAAGGGCCGGTGAAATTTTGATGGACAGAAGGAAACAATTATTTTGGACTCCATGTGCAGCACATTGCATTGATCTTATGCTAGAAGACATAGGGAAGCGGAAGTTGGAGTCTTCTACTATTTCCGATGCAAAATCAATTGCAAAATTTATTTATGGTCATGGTTTGGTTCTAAATTTAATAAGGCATTTCACGAAGAATCGTGAGTTAGTTAGGCCAGCAGTAACAAGATTTGCAACAAGCTATCTTACATTGAAGAGTATACTAAAATGCAAATCTGGCCTACGAAAAATGTTTAGCTCGGATGAATGAGATTTAATGCCTCTATCCAAGACTTAAGGGGGAAAAAAGGTGAATGATTTGATTTTTGATAGTAAGTTTTGGAATCGTATTAAATTTTGCACTAAAGTTGGAATGCCTCTTGTAAAATTGCTTCGATTAGTTGATGGAGATGAAAAACCGGCAATGGGATATATATATGAGGGCATGGATCGAGCCAAGGAGAAGATTGCAAAGAGATTGAACAATGATGAAAAGAAATACGAGCCATACTGGGCCTTGATAGATGCTCGTTGGAATCAACAACTCCACCATCCTTTGCATGCAGCTGCTTATTATTTGAATCTTTCTTTCCACTACGATGAATCATTTAGCCCAGATGTTGAAATTAAAAGGGGGTTGTATCAATGCCTTGATAAGTTGGCTATAGACATGGATGAGAGGATTAAGATTGATGAACAATTGCATAATTTCAAAACTGGAAAAGGATTGTTTGGGGATAGGATGGCCATAGCAACAAGGAAGAGAAAACAACCAGGTATTTGGTATTTAGTATTTAGTTATTTACTATTTACTCATTTATTACTTAAATTTGGAATTTGATTTTTTATCTCATAATTTATACCCATTTGGTGGGATGATTATGGTGATGAAAATAAAGAATTGCAACGTGTTGCGATAAGGATTTTGAGTTTAACTTGCAGTGCAACTGGGTGTGAGCGGAACTGGAGTGTGTTTGACCCAAGTATGTTTTATTTCTAGCTTTAATTAAATAAATACAAATTTTTAACATTTGTTTAAGAAGTGGAGATAATAATCTTATATGTTTGATACTTTGATTGTTTTTTAGATTCTTACGAAGAGGAGGAATAGGTTAGAGGCAAAAAGGATGAATGCCCTTGTATTTGTAAAATGCAATTTACAATTACAAGTGAGACAAACTTTAAGAGATTCAAAGAAAGATTATGATTCTATTTGCCTATCGGATGTGGAATCTGATGATGAATGGATAACTGAAAAAGAAGATCCAGTTCTTCCAGAAGACAATTCTTGGTTACAAGCCGACGAGATGTTTAATGAGGAAACGAGTAAGCCTTTTAAACTCTTGAAGATATGTATATTATAGTTAGATTTTAGAATACAAAATTTATAAAATATTTGATTTTTCTATTAACAGGGGTTTATTCAAGAAAACGAAAGAGAGTTGAAGGAGAGGAGGAAAGCGTTGAAGAAATTAGTGAGGGAGATGTGGAAGATGGAAGAGACAATTTATCTTCATCCTACTTAGATGTTTTAGATGATATTGATGACAATGATGATTGATGACAATGACATTCTTTAGAATATTAGATGTTTTGTATTTTGGAATGTAAAAACTTCACTTTTAATGCATTTAAAATCATTTTGAGTTGGTACATTTTGTCATATATTTATGTCTGTGTATATTTACTTATATATTATGAGAATTGAACAAAATGTTATGAATCTTACGATTCTACGACTTACGATTCACGATTCATGGTTCAGACCCCTAAACCGATTCACGTCACGATTCGTTTTTGACAACCTTGGTTCTAACAATGAAAAAATAAATAAAGAACAAATATTTTTTTAGAAATTATTATTTTAAATCCCAATAAATCAATAAAAAATGTCAACATATCTCTTCATAAAAACTTATAATTTGTTCCTTGGTGACGTGAAATATATAATATAATAAACTATTATAATCGTTTAATAAATCACAACTAGGATAGAATTAATATTAAAAACTGTCACAGCCTGAACTCTTAAGACACGTGACTAAATTTTTTTTTTTTTTTTAACAAATTTCCCATCACAGGTGCCCAACACGTGTGAACGATTTTTTTTTTTTTTTTTGCTACAAAGAGATTCCCATAAACTTCAAACTCTTTCGGAGTTACAAGACCCTATCGAAATTTCGACATAATCTCCCCTTAAAAATAGGACATTTTGGCAATTTCCTTTTATCTAATGTTTGACTACCACATACATTTCTCATGCAGTCACAAACACTTCAAAATTCTTTCCAAATACAAATTCATAATAAGATTCCAGTCACAAGACCCAGTCCATGACAGTTTCAACAAGCTCAAAAGGGTTTAACTACCATTAGTTTACCCAAGTTCATAAAGCAAAAGTCTATATACATGCAACTTCCAAATATAAACTTCTAAGGCCTAGTATAAATACATTTCCATTACAAAATACAAAAAACGTTTAAACATCTTCATTCCTTCTCTAATCTCTAATCTCGTCCATGGGATCCTTTGAACCTTGCCTTCAAGAAGTATCCTGCATCTATGAGGAGTCAGTACCAATAGAAAACAAATAAACTAATCAATATACACATGTTTACACACCCAAAATTTTAATCAACATACTCTTAGCATATCAATGCAGTATAAACCTATATGTTATGCAAATGGTGTCAATTAAGCCATGAAGATTCCCAAAGTACAGAAATTTATTATTCTCGTAAGTTGCTTGCTTCACCTTGCTTACATAAAGCTACATCCAGTTTACTCCACTAAAATTTCATAAATGTAAATACCCCATATATGTAATTTCTATTCATCAAACTTAGCATTTCAACATGAGTATGACAAGCTCCATAAACTTCATGTTCTGGCATTTAGTGTTAACTACTTTACACATAGAAAAGAAATAATCTCACCCAACTACCATAGTACACATTCTGACGTAGGACGCGGAACTCATATGCCCAATTTGAGTATTTATTATTTTTGTATTTTCGCATTATTTTATTTTTAGAATTCTTGTGTCACAAAGAAGCCAGGTCAGTGACTTTCCTAGTTTGTTTGGAGTCTTAGACAAGTTTAGAAGTTGTAGGAGATTTGGAAACCACTCACGTGGTCTTCCCTAATTTGTATACTCTATTTACAGTTCTTTGTTTTCTATATAAGCTATGTAATGGGTTGAGTCAAATATCCACAATGAATTAATAAAATTTCTTCAAGGCTTGGCCTTTTTCCTATCTTTTATTTTTCCTCTTCTCTGCCAAGTTGCACACTTTTATCTCTTCCTACTGAGTTGCAGGCTACTCTCGCATCAAGTGGATCAGAGCCAAGGTTTCTCTGTATCTTTGTTGTACAGAGACGACCCCGATCAGAGCTGAGTCCCTACATTATCAGGGCGATCCTATTTGGTAAGAGAGAGAGAGAGAGAGCCATATCTCTGCGTTTTCATGGATGTTCCTGTTCTCTGTCCTCAATTTTGAAAAAAAAGAAGCAAGAACCCACCCACCCTCCCTGCTTCTGCCACTCTCTTCCCATTGACAAAAAAAGAAAAGAAAAAAGGAATCACGGAGAAGAAGATCTCACCTTTGCTGCTCCAAGGTTTCCGCCCCCTGCTGCTATAGTCCATACACGATCGTCTCTTCCACAAGCTTCCGTCTGCTGCAGTTTCTGCCTCCTTTCATTTCACTTCTCCTTCCATTCCTCAGCCTCCTTTCGTCCCACGCCAGGTACTACAACCTTTCTTTCCACCTTCTTCTTCCTCTGCTTCCTTCTTCTCTTGCCTCCTTCTTCCTTTTCCCCTCTTTTCTTTCGCCCCACTTCTCCTCTTTTTTTCTTCGCTGTTCCTTTAACCCCAAACTAGACAATCGTCTCTTTTACCCTCAGCTTTACCCTAATTCCAGCGACCCCAACTTAAAATAATCCACGTGCGAGAACCCCCTTTAAGTTCCAACTACTTCCAGTCGCATCCTTGCCCTCTTTTCTTCCCCTCACATTGGACTACCCCTTCAGTTTAACCCAATACCCTTTTCTCCTTTCATGACCCATTTACACATTCACTTGTGCCCATTTTCCCTTTTCACTCCATTATCACTTTCCCGACTTTAAATTCATGTCCCGCTCATGGATTTCACTGAGTTCAACGAATTTAAATCTGAATTTCTATTTGAATTGCGATGAGTTTCACGATTTTTTACAAGAATATAGAGAACTTTTCCTCGGCAGCAAATATAGAGCCCCGACGAAGGATGATCAAACACACGAAATACGTGTCACTTCCTCGAGATGCGTGCCAACTCCTCCAAAGTTACAATCGGTGTTTGTGCCAGCCCCGGCGTCTGACTCAGAGTTACTGCCTACTCCTCTAGAAGTCGTGACCCCACCGCCATTGCCTGTGTTGGACACCACAGTCACTGCAATCGACGCGTGTCGATCCACCACCACCACCACCACCAATACCAACATCCCACCATCTTCTCCACAACCCCTGCAACTTACCCGACCATCTCCATTACCCAAACATGGTCCCATTACGGAAACTAAGCATTCATCCATGGTTATTCGTCCGCCACACCATCAGAACCGTGTTACCTCCCCCGTGCAGTTGAAAATCCCTTCTTAACAGAGTTGCTTCCCCTCAATTGCGCACATATGCATTTGCTGACTTCTTCGTCTCGCGAAACGAACGCTCTCCTTGTCCGTGCATTGAATTTTGTGTAGTTCACAGATTCACAATTCGCATCTTCGGCCTTGGACTTCATCTTTGTTTGGTGCGTTGTGATTTTGCTAATTTCAACTCGAGGACGAGTTCTTTTCAAGAGAGGGGGAATGATGTAGGACACACAGCTCATAGGCGCAATTTTAGTGTTATTATTTTTGTATTTTCGCATTATTTTATTTTTAGAATTCTTGTGTCACAAGGAAGCCAGGTTGTTGGCTTCCCTAGTTTGTTTAGGAGTCTTAGACAAGTTTAGAAGTTGTAGGAGATTTGGAAACCACTCACGTAGCTTCCTTAATTCGTATATTCTATTTACAGTTCTTTGTTTTCTATATAAGCTATGTATTGGGTTGAGTCAGATATACACAATGAATTACTAAAATTTCTTCAAGGCTTAGCCTTTTTCCTATCTTTTATTTTTCCTCTTTTCTGCCAAGTTGCAGACAATTTTATCTCTTCCTACTGAGTTGTAGGCTGCTCCCACATCACATTCCATCACTCATTTCAACATTTTCTTCTCCTACTCAATCATGTTCAACATTATGTTTAACAAAACATAATCTCATATTTGTAAATCAACCATTTGACATGCAAGTTAGAGTGGAGTAAAACATATCTAAGAAAGTCCATCAAAAGGAAACATCCATAACAAAAAAAAAACCTTACATGACTACGATTAGTTGAACTGGGGATTCATTCCAAATGATGTAGTAGTCGATGGAGTGGTTGTAGTTGATAGAGCATCAGTTGGAGCAACAAATGGAGCAGAGGTAGATGGTTGAAAATCAGATGAGATAGTAGATCCGATATTTGCAATGAATTTGGACAGATGATGTTGCAACCAACTTTGTCTTATGTGAGGTTCCAGTCCCAAAAACATAGATGTCCCCATATCATCAGCTATTATGTAACCGATAGTAGGGTAAATCAAATCAGGAAGAATATTTGTGATCTTAGATATATTTTTACAAACTCTATTCGTTCCTTCCTCATCTGCTCTACCTTTAGTTTTATATTTAGAAGACTTTGCCTCGACACGAGATCCCAATTTCTCCAAAACATTGGTAATTTTTTCCAAAGAAATTGTCATACGATCCCCGGTCCCATGTTTCTTCACCTTATTTCTCTGCCCAAACTCATTGGAAGATGGCCAAACTCTAGACGGTCTGTAGGGTGCTGATCTTTGTTCATCCACAAATGCTGCACTCTCAGTGTTCTCGAACCCCTCTGTTGTGGGACCCTACTTAACTTGGGACTCATCTCAGGACAGAAAGTATCCACGTTCAGTGTACATTGCATAGTCAATTTGTAATTAGTTGTAATTAGATTTAAATGATTCATTTCCTTTTCTGCCATCGTGATTCGCTCCTTTTTATATATTTAATCAAGAACAAAGCTACAGTTTGTGTTAGACAAAATACAATACAGAAAAGAAGTGGATTCTTCTCATATTGATCTTTCCTCTATCTCTTCTTTTCCATTTGCATATTTTCTTTTCATTTTTATATTATTTTTAGTATAATATTCAAATTGTATAACCCAGAACAATCTTCTGGACGCTTTAAGGGGTTCCTTTCATCCACTTGTACTAGTCCTCACCGGCGTTCCTGTATATCGTCGGATTTTGGTGTCTTCTTCGACTCTGCTTTGAGGATCTGTCGTGGCTATACTCCTCTCTCTCCAAGTTGCTGATTCTCACCATTTCTGGCTCGATTTCCATTTCTCTTGTTTCTGCCAGAACCAAGATTAGATCTGGATTTCTGCCCTTCGATCTACTTCGTTCGCTCTCAGATCTCTCGACTGCAACCATCTTTGGTTTCACCTCTGCCCTTGGATTGCATCCTATTAGTTGGCGACCCCCTCGGATTCTGGTGGGCCCCTCATTTTACCCCCCCTTTGTTGCAACATTTCCATTGCCCCCTCCTAACAACTTCCTGCTTTTTGGCTTCGATCTGCTAGATCTGGCCTTGGTTTTCGTTGGGCTTCTACCTCTGGTTTCGCCCCTGCCCATACTTCACTCGCCTCCGGCTACTTATCATTTCTGGTATAGCATGGGCCCCACTTGTTCGATCTACTCTGCTACTGTCAAGAACGCTTGGTGACCCTTTTTTGGGCCTTTTTCACTAAATCCCCTTCTCTCTGCTGCATCTGGTTACGTATTCTCTCCCAGTTGGTGTCGCCTACTACTATTGCTTACATCCTTCCTGCCAGTTATTGAATCCTTCATCGGTGGGCCCCACTATTGCCTTGTTGGTTCGTCGGATCAACTTCTAAGACTGCTCTTCTTCCTGTTTTGCTGCCTCTGACCTCTGTGCAGCTTTTATCTTTGCACTCTCCTGCTTGAAGGTTTCTTCTTGGGATAATGACCGCATCTACGGAACTATCGAAGACCTCTGGGGAATCTTCTTACACTGATATGACTTCGTCTCCGCATATTGGCAAGATTACCACTGCATTATTGAATAAGACCAACTACTTCCAATGGTCTCACTCGGCTCGAATGTTTCTTACTGCCAAACAGTTGTCCGCTTTTATTGATAGTACTGCCCTTGAACCTGCCAAGACAACCTTCTCCTACCATACATGGACAACTAATAATTCTTTGGTGTAGTCTTGGCTCCTTCATTCCATGGAAAATCATGTGCGTGTGACTGTTTATACACTTCCCACGGCCAAAGATGTTTGGGACACCATTAAGGCCTTGTATTCGGACGGAGATAATTCTGCTCGTCTCTATGAGTTATATCAGACTGCTTCTCACCTTCGACAGGGAGAGCTCTCACTCATTCAGTACTATTCCAAGATGCGGACATGTTAGCTTGAATTGAATCACCTTGAAGTGGTCAAGTTTGCGTTACCTGCTGATGCTGTTCTTTATCAGCAACTTCTGTCTCGTCGACGGGTTTTTGAGTTACTAGCTGGCCTCAACCAGGAGTTTGAACCCATTAGGGCCCAGTTGCTAGGACAACGCCGTCTTCTTTCACTGGATGAAGTTTACTCTGCCTTACTTCGTGATGATCGACGGCGCACTGTCATGACTCATGTGCTTGCTGAACGCTCTGCCTTACTGACCTCTCATCCTCTCATGTTTTCTTCATCACGGGGGACTCCTGGTCCACCTGGCTAGGGTCCTTGAAAGAAGGGGTCTCGCTTTTGCACCTATTGTAAGATGACAAATCATTTTGTGAATTCCTGCTACAAACTTCATGGACGTCCCAAGCAAGCCACTATCTCTGCTGCTACTCCTGTCACCTCCTCTGATATAGTTAGTGATGGTGCTCCTGTGACTCCTTAGGACTTCAATATGCTTTTGCCACGCATGGATTGTCTTCAACATACCGATGTCTCCAATGTTGTCTCCTCCTCTTCAAGTACTGAGCCCATAGCCAATCATACCTCCTCTAATTCTTCGATCATCGATTCCTGGTGCTACAGATCATATGGCTGGTATGTCCTCTATTTTTTCGTCCCTTTCTCCTGTCTCATTTGGTACTGTTCATTTAGCTAATGGTTTCTATACTAACATTATTGGTAAAGGAACTATTCCACTTCCTTCCACCATGCACTTTCCATCTGTGTTACATGTTCCCCATTTATCCTGTAATTTGCTCCCTGTTAGTGCGCTTAACAATTCAATTGCTCAACCACTTTTTTCCCCTCTGTTTTTCAAGATCTAACCACGAGGCAGGTGATTGATGATGGGCGTGAAGTTGGGGGCTTATATCTGTTTGATCATCCAGTTGCTACGTCTGAAGCTTGCTCGACCTCGTCATCTTTTGATTTGTGGCTGTGGCATTGTTGGCTTGGCCATTCTAGTGATTCTGTTTTACGAAAGCTTGTTCCCCCTTTATCATTTAAGCATTTTGCATGTGAACCTTGCCAATTTGGCAAACATATTAGAACCTATTTTCCTTCACCTATGAATAAACGAGCATCTTTTTTTTTTTTTTTCTCTTGTTCATTCTGATGTTTGGCAATCTCCTTCTCTTTCTCAGCATTGGTTTCCGATATTTTGTGTCATTTATTGATGATTTTTCACAAATGACTTGGCTTTATCTCATGAAAAATAAGTCTGACGTGTTTGATCATTTTCGCACATTTTATAATTGGGTTGCCACTCATTTTGATTTGAAAATTAAAACTTTGCGTTGTGATAACGTGAGGGAATATTTGTCTCATTGTTTTCTTAATTTTTTACACGAGCATGGTATTGAATCTCAATTGTCATGTCCATCTACCCCCGAACAGAATGGTGTAGCAGAAGAGAAGAACAAACACCTCCTTGAAGTTGTTCGCCCCCTCCTCTTTACCGTGAATGTTCCACAGTCTTACTGGCCTGAGGCAGTCTTAACTTCCATTACCTTATTAATCGCATGCCATCTCATGTGCTGTCAGACCAATCGCCCGTTCAAATTCTCTCCTTCCATAAACATATTTCCATTCTGCCATTATATATTTTTGGCTTGTGCCTGCTTTGTTCACCTGTTCTCTAGAGATAAACTTTCCCCTCGTGCTATGCACTGCATTTTTTAGATTACTCATCCTTTCACAAACTCTACAAGTTTCTTAATCCTACCAGTGGCAAAACCTACGTGTCTATGGATGTCAACTTCTTTGAGACAATCCCATACTTTTCTACATCCTCTGGTCTACCTTCTTACAATGTTTTACCTCTTCTTCCTGCCATTTCTATTCCCTCTCGCTCCACTCCAACTAGCACACCAAGGCAACCCCAGCATCTGCCTCCACCACACGCCACTATCACATCTGCCCCTGGTCTAGATCCACCCAGTACTGCTGAGTCTGACCTTCATATAGTGCTTCCTCACAACACTGGACAATGTTAAGATTCCCAAGAGATTTGACATTGCTCTTCGAGACCCTTCTTGGAAAACAGCCATGACTGAAGAATTAAAAGCACTAGGAAAAAAAAAATCGTACTTGGGATATTGTGCCTATTCCTCCAGGAAAGACTCCAATTGGCTGCAAATGGGTCTTTGTCCTTGAAGCATAATCCTGACGGGTCCATTGCTCGCTAAAATGCTCGTTTGGTTGCAAAATGATTCACACAGACCTATGGGGTGGACTATCAGGAGACTTTCTCCTCTGTGGCCAAGATTACGTCTGTTCGCATTTTGATCTCTTTTGCCACCACCTAATGCATGGCCACTTCTTCAGTTGGATGTGAAGAATGCCTTCCTTCATGATTATTTACAGGATTAAGTTTCTATGCTCCCTCCTTCGGGGTTTGTTAGGTAGGGGGAGTCTCATTCAGTCTGTCGACTCCGCAAAGTGCTTTATGGCCTCAAGCAATCTCCAAGGGCTTGGTTTGAGAAGTTCAGCGGTAGTATTGCCTTATGGTTTCTCTCACTGCAAATGGATCACTTTATTTTTATCTATCGTCGTCAGGCTGTGATCATGATTTTAGTTGTTTATGTGGATGATATTGTTCTCACTGGTAATGATGCGACCGCCATATCTTCATTCAAAGCGTATCTTCACCGTACAAGTTCCATTAAAGATTTCAGGCCGTTGTGTTACTTTCTTGGTATTGAGGTTGCTCGCTTTTCTCAGCGACTAACTCTATCTCAGCGCAAATATGCTCTTGATCTCCTCCATGATGCTGGTTACTCTGGCTGCAAACTTGCTGGCACTTCCACCTGATACCGACACCGAAGGTTTCCGCTTCCGATGGGACACTGCTGGATTCTCCTACGTTTTATCAGAAGCTGCTTGGGAAATTGATTTACTTCACTATCTCCCAACCTGATCTCGTCTGAAGTCCTTCGATCAACTTGCAGACATTTTGACTAAGTCTGTTCCTTGAGCTCCTCGAGCTCAACTTGATTCCGTTGTTAGCAAGTTGGGATTACTGGATATCTTCGAACCAGCTTGAAGGGGAGTGTTGTGGGACCCGACTTACCTCGAGACCCATCTTAGGACAAAAAGTGTCCAAGTTTAGTGTACATTGCATAGTCAACTTTTAATTAGTTGTAATTAGATGTAAATGATTCCTTCCTTTTTCTGCCAACGTGATTGGCTCCCTTTTATATATTTAATCAAGTACAAAGCTACAATTTGTATTACATAGAATACAATACAGAAAAGAAGTGGATTCTTCTCATATTGATCTTTCCTCTATCTCTTCTTTTCCATTTGCATATTATTTTTAGTATAATATAATATTCAACATCCCTCGTCCTCATCGAGAGAAATCTCTTCTTTTTTTTATTGTATTCCAATGTAATACGAACTGTAGCTTTGTACATGATTAAATAGATAAAAGGGAGCCAATCACGTTGGCAGAAAAGGGAAGGAATCATTTGCATCTAATTACAACTAATTACAAGTTGACTGCAATGTACATTGAACTGGGACAATTTCTGTCTTGAAATGGGTCTCGAGTTAAGTCGGGTCCCACAATACTCCCTCTCAAGCTAGTTCGAAGATATCCAGCAATCCCAACTTGCTAACAACGAAATCAAGTTGAGCTCAAGGAACTGACTTAGTGAAAATGTCTGCAAGTTGATCCGAGGACTTCAGACGTGTAGTAACAAGCCTGGCCTTCATAAATATGTTGGCAAAGAAAGTGGCAATCAACCTCAATGAGTTTAGTCCGCTCATGGAAGAACGGATTGGAAGCAATGTTGATGGCCGCTTGATTGTCACATAACATAATAAGGGAATCAACAGAAGCAAAGCCCAATTCGGTAAGAAACTGTCGGATCCAAAGGAGTTCAACCGTAGTATTGGCCATGACACGATACTCAGCTTCAGCACTAGAACGAGCAACAATAGATTGCTTCGTGGTCAGATCATGGAAAACACAATCAGAGGGAAAAAAGGTAGCTGAGCAATTGAATTGTTTAGTAAGCGCACTAACAAAGAGCAAATTACGGGATAAATGGGGAACATGTAACACAAATGGAAGGTGCATGATGGAAGAAAGAGGAATAGTTCCTTTACCAATAATGGTAGTAGAGGAACCATTAGCTAGGCGAACAGTATCAAATGAGACAGGAGAAAGGGACGAAAAAATAGAGGACATACCAGCCATATGATCTGTAGCACCGGAATCGATGATCCAAGAATTAGAGGAGGTATGATTGGCTATGGGTTCAATACCTGAAGATGAGGAGACAACATTGGAAACCTCGGGATGTTGAAGCCGATCCATGTGTTGTAACAACAGGTTGAAGTCCTGACGAGTCACAGGAGCATCATCACGAACCACATCAAGGGAGGAGGTGGTAGGAGTAGCAACAGAGATATTGGCTTGCTTTGGATGACCATGCAGTTTAGTAGCATGAATCCACATAATGATTTGTCATCTTACAATAGGTGCAAAAGCGAGACCCCTTCTTCCGTGGACCATTGCTAGGTGGGCCAGGAGCTCCCGGTCTAAAGAAGGCAAGGGAAGATGAGAGAACACTAAGGCAGAGCGTTCAGTAAGCATTGGAGTCATGACGGAATGATGCCGATCATCACCGAGTAAGGTAAAGTAAACTGCATCTAGAGGGACGTTGTCCCAACAACTGAGCCAGAATAGGTTCAAAATCTAAGTTGAGGCCGGCTAGTAACTCAAAAACCTCGCCGCCGAGAGAGGAGTTGTTGATATAGAATAGCATCAGCAGGTAACACAAAATTAACAGCTTCAAGTTGATCCAACTCGAGCCAACATGTCCGCATTTTGGAATAGTACTGAATCAAAGAGAGCTCCCCCTGTCGAAGGTGAGAAACAGTCTGATTTAACTCATAAAGGTGGGTAGAATTATCACCGTTTGAATACAAAACCTTAATGGTGTCTCAGACATTTTTGGCTGTGGGAAGTGTTTAGACAGTCCCACGAATATGTTCCTCCTATAGAATGAAGGAGCCAAGACTGCAACAAGGAATTGTTAGCTTTCCAAGTACGATACGAGGAGTTTGTCTTGGCTGCAATTCAGGGGAAGTACCATCAATATAATCGAACAATTGTTTGGCAGTAAGAAACATCTGAGCCGAGTGAGACCATTGGAAGTAATTTGTCTCATTCAATAACACAATTGTGATCTTGCCAATATGCTGAGTGGCAAAAGAAGGCAGATCAGGAATAAAAGATTCCCCAGAGCTCTTCGGTGGTTTTGTAGATGCGGCCGTTATCCCAAGACGAAACCCTCAAGCAGAGAAGTCCAAGATAAAATATGTAGAGAGAACTGAGGTGGTAAAAACTGGTAGAAGAGTAGCACTAGAACCAGATCCGACGAACCAAAAAGGTCAAAATTGGGGTCCACCGAAGATGGATGCAGTCATAGGAAGGAATGATGAAGGCAGGAGGAGTAGGCGACACCAACAAGGGGAGAAAACTCCACTAGATGCTGCAACGAGGAGGAGATCCAGTGAAAAAGGCCCAAAAAATGGTCTCAACAAAGAAGATCAATCACGTGGGGCCCACGGTTGGCCGGAAACTATGGTCAGCCGGAGGCGAGTGTAGAAGGGAGGGGCCCACCAAACAGATCTAAGCAGAACAACAGAAATTGTATTGGGTGCGACGGAAATTGCCACTGCAGAGAAGAAGCACCAGGGAGGGGGCCCACCAAGATCAGATGGAGTCGCAATGGATGAATACCAAGGTCAGGGGCGAAACCAAAGCTGTATGCTGGAGGGAGATCCAAGGCCACACAATGCAGATCGAAGGGCAACAAACCAGATCTGAGGCCGGTCTGGCGGAAAACAGGGCAGTGGAAACCAAGTGAAATCCACTGCGCAGAGAGCCAACGTACGGGGCTAGGAGTGGGTGCACGACATATCCTTAGAGAGCGGGGTCGAAGGAGACACCGGAAGCCGACGAGAGACTGATAACGCCGATGAGGAATAGTACCAAGTGGAAGAAAAATCACCCATTAAAGTGTCCAAAAGATCAACTTGGCTTTGATACCATGTTGAATATTATAATAAAACTAAATGATATTGAAGAAAGGGAAAAAGAGAGAAGATTTATTGAGAGAAATCTCTTCTTTTCTTTATTGTATTCCAAGATTGGAAGGCCATGAAAGTGGTTTCCAACCCTACTTCAACTACTAAACATAACTTGGACTCCTAAATAAACTAGGAAAGCCATCGACCTGGCTTTCTTGCTAAACAAGAATTCCAGAAATAAAATATGCGAAAATACGAAAATAGGAAATACTAAATGGGTCTCTGCTACGTGTCCTACATCAAAAGGCTGTGCCTTCAATATTCTTTATTCAATATTCATCCATCGTGTGTTGTTTTTTGAACCCATTACATAGCCTTATATAGGAAAACACGAACTCGAAAATAGAAAAGGACTCTAGACAAAATTGGAAAGCCACCGAACTGGCTTCCTTACTAAAACAAGGACTCCAACGAAAATGGCAACTAGGTTTCCTAATTAATTTAGAACACCAACTTAGAAAAAACGAAAGTAATAAAATCTACTAAAAATAAATAAAATAAAAATATTAGTGTCTACTGGACAACTTGTCCTACATCAAGAAGAATCCATGGTAATATCGTATATATCATCACCAGCTATTGCACCACTTCTGGTGGCTACGTGTTTCCTAAATATGATGAGAATTTTTTCATAAAGTCGGAATTTCTTATTTTTATATCGTGCTAAGTGATGATGTTTATACAAAAAATAAAAGGAAGTTATATCATATAACATAATAAATGTATTCAAGGTTCAATTACATAAATTTATTTAACTTGCATAAGCAGATTTATCTTAAATCATACCTCATAGATTGCATCCATAGCATCAACCTCTCCCGTAAAGCATGCCCTATTGGATTCCATTTGAAGCTAGACTTATTCGATATTTAAGACAATGCACTATATGTTTTTCGCCATGTTCTCATTCGACTATTGAAATTTTCTTGATTCAAATTAGTCTTTTGTGATGTATTAAAATTATCCCTCACTTGGTTCCATACATTTGTAGTAAATTTTCCATCAACTCGTCCTCTTGATGTATTTGATCAATTAGGAGGTTGCATCGACAATCATCCATGTCCATTGTCCAATGAACATGCTTTGATGTATTTGATGCAACTCCTTTTCCACTTTGTCTTTCCTTCTCTAGTAAATACAACAAAAATGATGAATAACAAAAAATATAAAAACATATGCAAAAAGTATACATTATGTGAGTTCCATGTATGACTCATATAAGATCATGCAACATCCCATCATTCACAAATTAATTAAAATATCATGTGTACATCAAAAAATTCCAAAATGACAAAATATTTACTAAAATCCCATCATAATGTAATTACTCAAGTGAAATAGGATAAAAAGACAAAACAACTCTTAACAATGTCACTCCAAATGTGCACACCAATCATTCCAGATAGAATTAGCCATAGCATCTCGTTTTTTAGCCCAATTAATTTGCATTTGCCTACGAAACATGGATGCTGAAGCTTCATTTTGAGTTGTAACAACCTCTGATTGAAAGCCCATTTCTTTACTTATTTCTTGTTTGTTAGAAAAGTAGTAATCGTCTTTTTGTGCTATATTTATAAAGTTATGAAGAACACAACACGCTATGACAATCTTCACTTGAGTTTTGTAATCATAAGTTGTACCCCACGTTAGAATAGGGAACTGTTTTTTAAGAACCCTGAAGGAACGTTTAACAACACTCCTTAAACTAGAATGTCTCAAATTAAAGAACTCTTCTTTATTCTTCAGAATAGGTTGTTCGCTATCCGTAAATTGTCTAAGATGATGACGGCCTTCATGATATGGAACCTAGAAACCATGATAGTTACCATATCCACCATCACAAAGATAGTATTTACCCATAGATGGCAAAAAGATGGCAATAAATAAAATTTGTATATATTTTCATATATTAAAGTAATAGGGTATCATGTGTTACCATCATGGACAACAAGGGGACTACTCCTCGTTAATTCATCTTGCAAAACTCGAACATCATCTGTTGTGCCTTCCCATCCAGCAAGTATGTATGTCCAATTTATATCAAAATCACATGCTACCAGAATATTTTGTGTTGGAATACTTCCTCTGGTTTTTCAGCCACATATATATGTTTCTTGTTCTTTTACTGGCACGGTGACTGGAACATGAGTCTCGTCCAAGGCTCCAACACAATCCTAAAATAGAGGGATAAAACTAGTTGCATCATTAAGAGATATGATAATTGACATTATATATATTTTAAAAATATTTTACCTTAAAATAAGGCCAACGTCTTCGGTTGAATTTCATTTGTGGCGGATTTGGGGCAGTAGCACTTGGTTGCTTCACGTAGTCCTTATACAAGGAGCATACAACACGTAGTACTCTATGGAAATGTCGACTCACTGTCTCTCTAGATCTACAGAACCTATTACCAATAGCTCAATTGCTCTTCTAAAGAAACACCCAACGTATTCTTTAATAACCTTTTTGTCGCATCACATCCCTCAATTTTACAAATGCATCCCTACTCATTCGTATCTGTTCTCGACAAAATAACTTTGATTCACAATTTAGGATCTTGTCTACATAAATATGCCGCCCTCGATGTGACTCACTAAAGCGGCGAGGCCTTCTTACTATTTGTGTGTCAGTAATATTTTGCGGTCGTTCCTGCAGCTAATGCAACAATGTCTACTACCTCAATTTGCTTGTCGTTCACCTCGTCCTCCATATCTAAACCTATTATAACCCAACATATTATAGAGGAAGTCATAATCTCTATATACTTTATAGGTATAACATTGAAAATAAGTCTAATATCAAGTACCCAAGTCATGCATTAAGAAATACTTAAATTACACGTACAAATCTAAAGAATATAAAGGCACGAGAGATGAGTCTACAACTGATGCACCATACCGCTTCTATGAGCTAGAGGTACCTATCATATCTTTATTATTACAATCTACTATCCTAAAAAAAAATTCATCCCCAAAATTTCATAACTTATGATTTAAATAATATCAAAGTACAATGTAGGGATCTTTTGTTTCTCTCTTTCTTTCTTTGCCCACAACTTGTAGGGCAACATGTTCCACATGTGGGTTTTTTTTTTTTTAATTGTGATTATTCCAAGAAAACAAGGACATAAGATTTAAATCTCATCAAGTTAATGTCTTCTTAATCAAGAAAGCAACCAACTTAACCAATCTAAGAAAGCCACCAAAGTTTCGAATGTGTCCAATCTTTATTTTGAGCTACCTAGCATTTCTAAAAGATAAAATGCAATAGAACTTTTAGAAACCCAAGAATTTAACTTTGACCATCATGGACATCACCAAAACACAAATACTAGAATAATCTAAAATTTGGTTGGACACTCGAGGAAAAAAATAGGGAATGTCATTCAAAATATAATACATGTCTAGCTGATTGCTTCAAACTAGAGCATTTTTTATATACTGTACATGGTTGTTAAAATCTTACGATTCACGATTCGTATCTTACGATTCATACGATATGATAAGAGGAACGATTCGTATTATCAACAAATCTTACGATTCGTATAAATAATAGAATTATGGAGTTATTAGGAGTGTGAAAGCATGAAACATTTCGTTTTAATGGTTTTTAAGGCTTAAGGTGATGAGCATTTAAGACCTTTCGATTTTTTTAGGATTTTTTAGTTCATTATTGACTTTTCATAGTATAGTTAGATTATATACTGGTCTTCTACTTTTGGGAGTTGGAGCATTGAAATTTGAGCTCCAATGAACTAATTAAATAGAATTCACTTCATATTGAAAGAAAATTGGAGAATTGCTCATGTTATTTTAGATATATTTTACGTTATTTCATATATTAAATATTTTAGGGAAAAACACTTACGAATCTTACGATTCTACGATTACGATACACGATTTGTGATTCAAGATATATTAACGATTTACGATACGATTCGATTTTCACAACATTGATACTGTAGTTGATGTTATCTTAATATATGAGGAAAGAACCCAATAGATAAGAGCCTCAGACATTCAAAGAATACTCAGCTGACTTGGGGAACATTAACAATCTAGTTTTCCTTAAGCCATGAAAGTAGAAGGAGAGAACAAAACCAGTTTGCTCATATAAAAGGAGTGAACATCCTCATGAACAATAAAAGGGTCAAAAAAATTGATTCATAAAAATGCTCCATCAACAAAGGAAAGAGTACATAACTGGAAGCAACAAGAAGAAAATTAGATTTTTCAAGTTATAAACAGGAGAAATGGGTTGCAGCTATAAACACTACATTTGAGCATTTAGGAGGTTGTGAATTTGATTTCATTTATGGCGGAAACATTTAAGCATTTATATTAAAATGGTTCAATGTCATCACATTCACAGGTTGGATGTTATGCTTCTGTGGAGTTTTTGCAGAAGTTGCATTCCATTTAAAAACTTCTTTTTCATAGTTACCTTTTATTTTTTTGGGGGGGGCACAGCTTTGTCTTCTTGGCTGCTGTCCCCCCAGCTTGTGGCACAAACATGTCCTCAAAATATGCATTGCTTGATCTAGGATTAGACACATGTTTGCACAAGTTGTAATTTTGTATAATTCTGGCCACAATTAAGTGCTCCATTCATTTGAAACAACATGAGCTTCACCATATATGATCTAAGTGAGCAGTATATATACTTTTTTTTTTTTTTTTTAAGGATCCATGCTCAGCAATATTTTAATAGTGAAAAGTCCTAACATGACTTATCCACCTACTTGCAACACTGGAAAGGGGTTTTGCCAAGAGAAACCTCCTTTGTACATGATGTAGTGGAGCCTTAGGCCCCATTTGGTAGCCATTCTAAAGAATGAGAGGGAAAAATTGATTCCAGCCACTGTTCTCCTTTCCTATCCAAGTCATTCAAGCTTTTCGTCCTATTGATCTTTATTGTTAAATGGAGGATGCACTTGTTAAAAATGGGTGCCTTGGGATGGCTCCAAAAGACATTCAAAATGAACCATTCCAAATGCTACCAAGCACAACTTGAATGGGAATGAATGCCATATTAGCACCATTGCCATTCCATTCTTCCCATGCTAGTTGCCAAACAGGTGGATAATGTATTTTGTACTTATCTTATAAGACCATTTTTGATCTTGTGTGACAACTGACAAACAGGAATTATCATTATCTGCATGTTCAGATCTGCCAATAAACTATTATGAAGTTGGTGGAACTGAGAAAAGTAAAGAGACGATGGGCTGGGTTATTCCTTAAAGTAACTGAGTGAAATCAAAATCAGACAAAGAAGTTGAAGTGAGGCTTACCGTCTTTTGTAGAAAATCGGACAAGGGTCTTCTACAGACTCGGCTGAAGGACAAGCAATGATGGCTGTTGTGGCAAAACAGCTAGAACGACGGCGGTTGCTATGGCGAATCAACTACAACCACGGCGGTTGTTGTGGCGAATCAACTACAACAATGGCGAAATGAAGATAGATATTGAGAGAAAGAACGGGAGACGGAGGGAGAGACTGAGAACGAGAGCGAGGGAGAGAGCATCGAGAGTGGAAGAAAAATTGAGGGAGAGTGGAGGTCACCGAAGAGGAGGGTTCGGCTAGAATGTCGTTCGTGAGAAGGAATTGGGGTTTCACATGGAAAAGAGAGGAAGACCCGGGGTAAAGAGGGGTAGGGTTTCGTGAATACCCCAAGCTCCAACGTGGTATTCAGATATGTGATAGGAGGGGTAAATTTTGGATTTTTTACCCTCACCCCTTTGTTACCAAACAAGGGTAACGAGAGGTAACCCTCCTTACCCCCCCATCCAAACGCAGCCTAGATCGAGCAACAACATTCTACTTGCTCCACCATGAAACTAAGTGGGATCCCAAGAAGACACAGTGTTGGGAAGTAGAGTGGTGGTTGTCAGGAGACCCGGCCCAATCAGCATCTGAATAGCCATGATAAGTGAGACTCTCGTGCATAGAACAACCCTCGGCCAGGATGAGCCTTAAGATATCGGAGAATGTGAAAGACAACATGAAGATGAGTATCACGAGGGGCATGCATGAACTGGCTGACCACACCAACATCATATGATAAATCTGGCTGAGATGACAAATGCCATCAAATGGGCAATGGGTGTGAAGAGACCCCCATGGAGATTGATTACCATTGTTAGGGAGATTAGGGCACATGTCTCGGGCTTGGAGGTATCCTTCGCTCAGATCAGCCAAGCAGCTAATGGGGTGCAAATTATTTTGCAAAGAATGGAGTCGATGGTTCAGTTACATGCATCTTTAGCTACTAGGAGGATAGACCTACTTATTGGGCCGGATTCTCTTTTTGGTCTTATTTATGTGATGTATTTTTTAGCTTCTTCTTTTCGGGGTCTAACTCCTAGGCCCCTTTCTTATAGTTTTGTAAATGACTTTCCCTTCTAATATAATAGTTATTCGTTACCGCTAAAAAACAAAAATGGGAATCACGTGGAACATGCATAAATTGACTGACTGACTACGACAACATAGAATAAATCTGGTCAAGTGATGGGCAGATACATAAGTTACCCACTAGTTTCTGATAAAATGTGGGATCATTTAGTGGGGTCCCATCTGTTGCAGAATGCTTAGTATTTATATCAAGAGGAGTGAATGCTGGATTGCATTCAGAATATCCTGCATCTTGTAAGAGATCCAAGGCATATTTTCTCTGAGAGAAAAAAAAATGCTTTTAAAGGAACTTAGCAACTTCAATCCCGACGAAATAATAGTCACCCCAAATATTTGATATCAAAGAAGTTTTGTAAATAATCTTTCAATGCATTAATAGATGGAGCATGGCTCTCAGTAAGCACAATTTCATTAACATAAACAACTAAAAGCATCACAATAGAGCCAACACCATAGACAACCATAGATTGATTTGTTTGACAGTGAGAAAAGACATACTCTAATAATGCATTGCTGAATTTATCGAACCATACTTGTGGAGGCTGCTTGAAGCCATAAATAGCCTTCTTGAGTTTGCAATCCAACCCTTGTTACCCTGTTTCACAAGCTTGGGAGGAGGAAGCATGTAGGCATTTTTTTTTATGTCACCATGAAGGAAGGCACTCTTGACTTCTAACTGATGAATAGGCTATTGATGTGTGGTAGAAATGGATATCGTGATCCGAACAGATTCGATTTTGGCTATAGGAGAGAGTCTCCTGATAATCAAGCCCATGTTTGCGTAAAGCCTTTAGCAACAAACCTAGCTATATATTGGGCAATTGAACCATAAATATTATGCTCCAGTATTAAAACCCATTTGCAACCAACATGAGAGAACGAGAAACCTCTCCCACGTATTATTTTTTTCAAGTGCTGCCAATTTTTCTTCCATTGTAGCTTTCTAAGAAGGATCCCGAAGAGCCGTGATCCTCTTAGGAATATGAGTGTTGTCAAGTCAGGAAGTTGCGATAAGATGGAGAGACAAAATGATAGGATGCAAATTTATCAATGGAATGGTCATTATAAGCACACTTATCTTTATGCAGTGCAATAAGGAGTTCAGGTTCAATGGGAGAGGGAACTGGGCCATTAGTAGACGGTTGAGTAGTGTCACGTTGAGTCGTACTCTTATTTATGCTTTCTTCGTTGATGCACAAGAGGAGGATTGGATTTTTCAGAAGTAGCAGCATCGTTTGTGAGAATAGGAAGAAATAAAGAGCTAGAACAAGTTTGATCAAAATAGGGAATGTGTTAAAAAAATGTTACGTCCATAGAGACATACGTCTTACCATTGATTGACAAGATCAAGACACAACCCTCATGGGACAAAGAGTACTAGAAAAATAGGCATTTCATTGAACGCATGGAAAGTTTTTCACTAGAAAACAAATGGACTGAACAGACACATCCAAAGAGATTAGAAACATGTTTGTGCATGGACATGATTTCAATCGAGCTTTGTTATGCAAAACACGAGAGGGCTGTATGATTAATTAGAAAGCACGAAGTTAAAGCAACATTTGGCCAATACGACTTTGGTACATTCATAGTACATAGCAGGGAATGGGCTACCTCAAGAAGGTGATGATATTTTCCTTTTGGCAACACCATTTTGCTGAGGTGTGGGGGGGCAAGTGGTTTGAGATTCGATTCCATGGTCCTACAAATTTTTTAAGAATTAATGTGACAAATACCCCTCTCCCCCCTTCCCTCTTATTACTTCGCAAGATACTTTTTCTTCTATTATTGGTTTATCATTTGTCTTGCTTGTTCTCCATTTATCTCGCAATCTCTAACATTTTAGCGCCATTACTAAGTCATTGAATTGCTTGGTAACTTTCTATCGTACCCACTGTATCTTCCAAGACTTGGCCACGAAGCAGACGATTGGTGATTGTCATGAAGCCGACGGCTTATGTTTCTTTGATCATACCACTCTGAAGCTTGTTCTAACCTCTTCTTCTCAAGAAATGTGGCTTTGGCACTGCCATTAAAGCCAACCATCAAATAAAGTCTTGAAGCTATTAGTTCCCTTTTTTGTCTTTTAATAACTTTGAGTGTGAAAATTGCCAACATGGCTATCATCATAGAAAATCTTTTCCCTTGTTCACTCTGATGTTTGGATGTCTCCTCCTGTTTCACATATTGGTTTTCATTATTTTGTTACTTTAATCGATGATTACTCTCGTATGACTTAGGTATACATGATGAAACATGAGTATGAGGCTTTTGATCACCTCCGCATGTTTTATTAGTGGTTCAAACCCTAATTTGATTGCAATATCAGGGGGTGCCTTCATTTCCTAGTCATCTTAATAGATTGGTTTTTATGGCCCTTGAGAAGGTGAGTTTTATCAAGTTTCGATCATACAATTAGTTTTGGGATCTCGTTCACCTTCCAGAGGGGAAAAAATGGTGAAGAGTAGGGGAAAAGACACAAAAAGAAGGTCTGTGTGTTTTTTTCTTTTTTTGGGAGGGGGTTGCAAATGAAGGGTCCTCATGTTGAGCTTGTTTAGAAGGGGGCTCATGAAGCTTATATCATGAATCAGCATAGTGATTGGTCATTTTGAAGTATGTAAAAAATCTAGTACCCTTCGTTGGCCCTTTGATATCATGCCGTTCATCAATCAGAAGTTCCTTTCCTTTGAGAGAAGAAGCTCCCTTAGAGAAAAGTCGATCAATCAATAGGTACAAAGGCAGGTGACATGACCAGGCAACACCTCTCATCACAAAGCAATATAGAATATACCTCATTTAGGGGTGGAAGAGGCCGCTTGCTTGGAATTTGGGTGCAAATAGGCTCAAAGTCAAGATTGAGGCTGGCAGAGTTGTTATCATCAAAATATAAAGTATGAATTAATTTTAAATCCCTTACATCCTTTGCAATGGGTAATATATACCTAACCCTGTTACATGTTCCTCCATAGAGCGTAAGAGCCATATTTGAATCAAGGAATTATTAGCTTTCTATTCCTTGTATTTTGGATCATCCTTTGCAGGATCTGTGGTCGTACCATCAATATAATCAGTCTTTTATTTAACGTCAAAAAATATTTTGGCTGAATGAGACCATTGAAAAGAATTGGTCTCATTTAAAAGGGCTAGTGGTGATCTTCCCAATATAGGTGGAATCAAAAGATGTGTTACCAAATATGCTTGAAGTATCAAAGGCGGCTATCAAATAATATAACATGTGATGCAGGAACACGCTTGCAACTCGGCAGGAAGAGATAGAATCGTCTGCAACTTGGCAGAGGTAGGAGATAAACAAACCAAATAGCCTTATTCTTCAATTCATTATTCGTATGAGGGATGTCCCTCTACTTACAACCGTAACTATTTATAATAAAACTAATACATGAAAATAGAAAAGGACTCTAGATCCGATTGAGAAAGTCGCCGACCTGGCTTTCATATCCTATTAAAACAAGGATTCTCTCCAATATTCTAAAACGAAAATAACAAATCCTAATCTACTCAAACTTGCTAATTAAAATAAATATAAATAAAGAAAATAAAAAATAAAAGTGGAGTCCACGTGTATGCCGTGTCCTACATCAATCCCCTTGTCTTGAAAAGAACTTGTCATTGAGTCGAAATCAGCAAAATCACATGGTACGAAACAAAGATGAAGACCAAGGCCGTAGATGTGAATGATGAAGCTTGTGATTGGACAACTTGCAACACGCGGACGATGAGAACTTTCATTCTAGGGAACAATGAAATCTGTAAACGCATATGTGCTCAATCGAGGGCGAAACAGCTCTGTCAAGAAGGGATCTTCAAACTGCACTGGGGAGATGACTCTGTCCTAAGGATTTGTAGGACGAGGCACCAATGAGGGGATAGGAGGGAGCAGGATAATGGACGAATAACCATAGAGGATAATGGTGGGGGAGGAGGTGGAGGTGTAGGTAGTGGTGGTGGTGGATCGACACGCGTTGGTTGCATCGATTGTGGCGCCGGCAACACAACTAGCTCATTCTCCAAGACATTCATTGTCTGTGAGGGCACGACTTCTAGTGGAGCAGGCATGAACTCTGATTGTAACGCTGGAGGTGGCACGCATCTCAAGGAAGAGGGCATGCGTTTCAAGTTTTTGTTCACCTTCATCGTGTCTTTGTAGTTTCTGTCGTGCAATAGTTGTAAAAAACTTTGAAAGTCAGATCGCATGTCAGAGAGAACCTCAGAGATAATTGCTTTGAACTAGGATTTAAATTCATTGAATTTAGATTCGCTGAGATATTGATCACCGTTGTTCTTGGATGCTATCGGGTCGTCGTGATGCGGGTAATCAGATTGGGGTGCCCAGAGTCCAAGACACGATGGTTGGAGCGGGTCGACGGTTGAAAAGAACTTGGTGACTTAGGGGAATGGGAATAGGGAGGAACTGAGTGGTAATTATAGGGCTCATGATATCGGTTAGATTGGTATGTGATGGGATTAGATCGGTAGTATGAGGAGGACCTGTTAAATGGTTAATGGATGGGTGAGGTGGGACATTTACCTTTCTATGGTACCCTCGATTTGCGCATCCACCCGTATACCACCTGTATAATTCTTCATCATCTTCTTCATTGGAGTAGTCACAATAGGAAGTCATGGAGAGAACAGATTGTCTCTGTCATGCAGAGAATCGGCTTTGAATTGATGTAGCGGAAGCGGTGCAGGTTTAAAGGGAACATGGTCAAACTGGTCAACTCAGGTCAAATCTGGATGGGTCCCATGATTTATGAGATTAGACTTTAGTAAGAGGTGGTAAAGAAATTGGGAATAGGGTAATACGAATGGAACTGGACGTGGGATATAAGGGATGGGAAGCACGTGGCTTTAAGTTGGGGCACGTGGGAATGGAAGGAAATTAGGCTACGCTTGGGTAAAGGCACGGTAAGAAGGGGATAAAAGAAAGGGGAAAACACGAATGGGACTGTAGAGGCTTTAGGACAGTGAAGACAAAAAGAATGGTTACGGCTGAAGTTTGGGAGGAGGAGGTGGAAGATTTGAAAGAGGGAAGGCCGGTCTCCGAACAGAGTCATCTCTATATAACAGAGATAGAGAGAACCTTGGCTCTGAACCAATTGATGCGGAACAAGCCTGCAACTCGGCAGGAAGAGATAGAATCGTCTGCAACTTGGCAGAGGTAGGAGATAAATAAACCAAATAACCTTATTCTTCAATTCATTATTAGTATGAGGGATGTCCCTCTGCTTACAACCGTGACTATTTATAATAAAACTAACACACAAAAATAGAAAAGGATTGTAGATCCGATTGGGAAGGCCACCGACATGGCTTTCCTATTTTACTAAAACAAGGACTCCAATATTCTAAAACGAAAATAACAAATCCTAATCCACTCAAACTTGCTAATTAAAATAAATATAAATAAAGGGAAAAAAAAAAGTGTAGTCCACATGTATGCCGTGTCCTACATCAACATGCATGTAAAACGTGTAGGTGACCCAAAAAAAGCCAAAAAGGAGCCTCACACTCCAATAACACCAAAAATTGAAAACACAAAATCAATTAAGATGTAGAAAAATAGATCTACTACAGTAACTGTGCACAGAAGCAGCAAAAAATGGGCCCCTCAAGCACAAATCAGCAACACCAAAAGAGATGAGAAAAGGGGCCACAGGCGACTCCATGGGAGTTGGTTTGATTTTAATTAGGTCCCCAATTCTCCAATCTAAACAAGATCTGGAAAAGATAAGAGCCAAGTGACATTCAGAGGCAACAACACAATTGCGTCAATAACGGGTCCCCAGATCACGAGAAGAGTAAAATCCCAATCGGCTAGGTACGAGGCCCTAAGCAATTTTGGTAGTGTAGGTTCCAAAGAGAACAAGTCGTCCTTGTTGCAGGCCTGAGACAAAAAGGGCTAAAAGCACTTGTCCACAGGCATCCCTGATGCGAAAAGAAAACTGCAGAAAAGGGTTCCCACAAAACACTGAATCCTAGAATCCACCTGATGGATGGAAATAGAGCCTAAAAACGATTAGGACTGGGGTGGTTTTGACAACGGATGAACAATATCCACACAAATCTAAAGGTGAACAGTGAAACTGTCGCTAGGGTTTTGTTGTATACTGAAGATAATTTCTGACCTCAAGAGACAATCCAACCACGAAGGGGAAAGACAATAGGAGAGGTATATTCTAGACGCCACAGTAAGTGTATGAACACCAAAAAACGCCATAATAGAAAGCAGAAAAACTCAAAAATTGAACTTGGCTGGTTCCTTGTTAATGTAAAAAACAAGGAGAAGAAAATAATGTAGGAAAAGGGAAGATTTGAGAGATAATTCTCCTGTATATTCTATTCTTGTGTTAGAAATTGTACAAAGGACTTCTTTTATTGACACAAAATACAATAGAAAAGGAAAGTCAACTCTCGTACACAAGATAGTGCGAAAGACTACAAAAAGAATAGAACTCTTTCCTTAGAAAGGAAAGACGTGTTCATAGTACAACAGTGTCTACAACAAGAAGGGTAGCAGTAATCTTTCCAATATGATTGGCATCATAAGGGATTTGCCAAGTAGACTATTGGGCCCACTAGAAGGGATGGTGAGGTGGAATCGGATATGGTAGACATTGAAAAAATGGTTTAAAGGAAAAAGAGTGATCAAAAAAGGCATTTGTTAAGAAGAGTTTTGGGGAACCCTATTAAGAGGTTGTAGAAACCAGTGATAAATGGTATTTGCTATAGCTCCATAACCCCACAAATTTTTGAGCCAAGAAACTGGCCTCAGTTTGAAAAGTGGGAGAGAGCCTAAACAGGTGGGGTCCACAAAGGACAAACAGAAGATCCAGCCGTTGGGATAGAAACTACCCTTAAATGCAACAACTGGGTGGGGTCCATGTAGATTGCTCAAAGACAACCACTTGACTTTAAGCACAGAAAATTCTGTTTTGCTAAAAAAAAAAAAAACCAAAACACTGATCCTGAGAGTAGTTTTATCTTTTCTTTTCTTTATTTTTTAAATGATTTTGTTCTTTATGGTTTGGTTGTATTAAATGAAATCCGGGTTGAGTGGGGAGAAGTTTTATTATTACCAATAGCCAAATTGACCCATTGTCACCTCTACACCTACCTCCCAACCACATTTGACCAACTTCATAGCAAATGTTGAGCAAAGGTTAATTTCTCTCATTTGGCTGACCTTGGGTACCTCTAGAAAAAATTGCACTCTTAGCTAGCATTGGTTCTTGGTGCTATGAAAAAAATTATCCAATTAAGTTGATTATTGGTGTGCACTATTTTATTTTTTTTAGCAGTAAACAAAAATTTTATTAAAGAAAAGTGAGTGAGAAGACTTAGTTTCAAGGGTGATGAACCCAAGGAGAGAGAAGTACATAATCACACACCCCACAATATCCCATATAACCCAATCAGAAGAACATAATACTGAAAGAAAGTAACCCATCCCCAAAATCTCTATCCCATGTGAATCACAGATGGTAAACACCCTAGCTTGTTGAGTCCATTCCTAGTTTTGCGAAAAAAATCTGCAACTCAATTGGCCAATCTGCTAATTTTGATGAAAGAGATTTCTCACCCCTTGAGTAGAGCCCACCACTGTTACCAACTTCCACGGTGATTTTTTCACTCCGGATACCCATTTGATGTGCACTGTATCCCATCATAGACCTCAATGAACCTATGTCATGATTTGTTTTAGGCTACACACAGAGCTCCCTCAATGGGAATCCCTAAGTGTGTAAGTGAAGGAAGGAAATAAATCTCAAACAGGGCTAGAATTGGTGTTGAACAGTAAAGGCAATAGGAAAAAAGATCCGTTACAGAGTTCTTTCGAGAGTGGAGCCGGAGATGAGACCGGATTCCGACGAGGAACAGTAAAACGGAAATAAGAACACTCCAAAAAAAATCCAGAAACCGTATTTGACTGATACCATGTAGAAAAAGATAATAGGAAAAAGCGAAGAGGAAAATGTTGGAGAAGAATTCTTTGTATTGTATTGAATATCTAAAACCGAAGGAGATTACAAGTATAATAAAATACAAGGAACCAATCAAGGTGGCTGAATTGGAAAAGAAATAAAATAATGGCTAATTACAACTAATTACAATCAATCATACATAATACAATTGACTTTCCAGAATGAGAAGATTCTTGTCAACTATGCTGCAGAGGTGGGTCCCACAACAGTGAACACTCTTCATGGTGAGATATCCATGTGGGGTCCACCATCAGGGGGTGCCTTCATTAGAAAGTCAATTGCTTGAGTATAAACCCTACAAAAATCATCTTAATAGATTGGTTTTTATGGCCCTTGAGAAGGTGAGTTTTATCAAGTTTCGATCAAGATCTCGTTCACCTTTTAGAAGGAAAAAAATGGTGAAGAGTAGGGGGAAAAGACATAGGAAGAAAATGTGTATGTATTTTTTTTTTTGGGACGGGGTTGCAAATGAAGGGTCCTCATGTTGAGCATTTGTCATGTACTCTAGCATGCATCTGTACAAGGGTGTGCAATTTGGCCCATATTGGACTCTAAACCTCCGCTAGACATCCACCTCTCATGAATTGGATCATTACATAATTTTGAACCCATTCTAAGTTGTTCTCGCAATCAAAGTGATATTCCATCCCCTCATTCATTAGAAAAAAAAAAAAAAGGCCGTTCCTAGGCTAGATTTGAAAAGAAAAAGACGATGATGACAACTTTCAAATCTTCAAAAAATATGGCAATGTATCCAACCAAGGTGGTTTTTCGTAGTCCTTATATTCAAGTAGAAACCTTTCTAAATCATTGTGGTCCCATGCTAGCTCCACACACACCGTAGGTTATTCCCATGCACTTTCATTAGTCCATGAGAATTGGATTTCATGGTACTTTTGTTTAAACTTGAGACCTACCTAGGACCATGTTTGTTGGTTTATATTTTTGGAGAGATGGTAATAAGTTGATTGGAAAGGTGTATGCTTGAATCTGGGACCTTCCAAAACTCACCTTGATTGGATCGCTCTCCCTATAAATGTATATATATATATATATATATATATATATATATATGCAATCACCTACAGGGGGTGGGGGAGTGTTTGGTAGGGGTAATCCAACATGAGTTGACTCAAAAGGGTATCAGATAGTGTGTCAAAGGTGCGAACTACGTTTTGTGGGTAAATCCCAAAATACTAGTTCTATATCCATACTTTAGTTAGATATGAAAAGAAAAAATGGGTGATAAAATATTTTTGTAATATTGGAAAACAATGACAATGTATTTGAATTTGGTTACTCTAGGTATGTCAACAACAGAAGCCAACTTTGTACTAAGACAACTCAGAGAAATATAGGGAGGAGAAAAGGAAGAACATGTACATGGTTTTTATCAACGTAATAAAAGCTTATGATAGAGTTCGGAGGAAACTGATATTGAGATAACTAAAAGTAAATGTGTTCCTAATGAATATGCAGCAATTATTTAGAACATGTATGATGGTGCGACCACCAATGTGAGAATTGTTTGTGGACAAACAATGGGATTCCCAGTTGGGGTGAGGCTCCTTAAAGGATTTTCTTTAAACCCGTACCTTTTTGGTTTTTTTTTTTTTTTTTTTTGTTAATCATGGTTCACTCGACATCTGGAATCTACGAAGTGTTGTGCGTATATGTTTTTCACAAATGATATAATATTAATTGATGAGATGAGACAACTTAAAAGTAAGTTGGATTCTTGATGGGAGACTTTTGAGACAAATGGTCTAAAAGCTAGTAGAACTAAAATAGAATATATGGAGTGTAACTTTAGTGGAATATAAGATAAAGGAGGTCTAATTAGAATTGGGAATTATTTAGTATCACACTCTGATAAGTTTAGGTACTTTTGTCTTATCGTAGAATCTTTTTAGGATTAGACTTGGATATAGCTAGTAAATAGGAGCGAGGTGAGTAAAATATAGTTAAGTTAGGTAAGTTTTGTATGATAGGCGTCCCTTATCGCTTAAAGAGATGATTTTGTAAAACAGTTATAAAACCCTCAGTGCTTTTTGGTGCAAAGTGTTGAACAATGAAAAAAGACAAATAGACAAAGTTAGGGTGATGGAGATGTGCATGTTACGTTAGATGACTGGCTTAAAGGATAGATTTAGAAATGACTGCATTAGGGATAGTTTCAAGAAGACTAGAGACAGCTCCAATGGGAACAAGGAGGACGGGTACACCATTGAAAACGTGGAGGCAAGGGATACAAAAAGTCATGATAGATAGTGGGATAATTAGTGACCATATGGTCTATGATAGGGTTTACTCAAAAATCGTCTTTAAATAGATGGGCTTTTGGTTGTGATGATGATGTGAATGAATGAAAAGGAACTTGAAGCAGCCATGGAAAATCCTTGAAGATTCAAAATGGAGACTTGTTAAGCAGGTGCACTACACATTTCAAAGAATATATGCAACATAGCTGACTTTGGCTAGGTTCAGTTTTAGTGTGGTCTAAATGATCCATTCATTTGACTCGATGACACTAACTGGATTAATTTATTATACAGGTTGACTTGACCCAAACTCATTTACCCATTTATTAAATGCATCAATCATTTACACAATCTAACTCGACCTCATTGAGCCATTTTAACATCTTTCCCAAAAGAAATTTGCAAAATATAAAAACAAAAAATGCATATGAAATGGAAGTATGTACGAAAATATCCCATGTCTTGCTTTGTGGTTGGAAGAAACAAGGAGAAAACAAGGAATATTTTAGACATTTAAAGATAAAATGTACCCATGCTTTTCCTTCAAAAATCAATGGAAAAAATCCCTAAAGACGAGATGGGCAATGGAGAAGGGGAAAAATAAGACAGAAAAAATTGGTAGTATAACCTAAAAGACGAGATACGCAATCAATAAGAAGGAAAATGAAATATATGGAATGGCCATGAAGATGAGATGGAAGATGGAAAAGAAGATAGGCCGGACTCCATGGAACTTGTACAAAAACTGCAAATATATTATGGTAAATTTGGAAAAGGTTTGAGCTTTATTTGCCCTAACTGAAAATTGGTTATATACGATGGCAAAATTGGAGAGGTTTGAGCTTTATTTGGCTTAATGAGGCTTAAGTTGGGGTCCGCCTAAAAGCATGCTAATCACGGAATGGTTGGAGATGGGTAAGGGGTCCACCTCATATACGGATATGTAAAGTCAAGAGTTGTGCTAGGGTCCACCTCATATAGGGATATATAAAGTCAAGTGTTGTGCTGGAGAATTCCCCACAAGTTGGACGGGATGGATGAGTGGCCTCATGCATATTGGGTGGATGAAGTTTCACCCTCGTCTAATCATCCTAGCATTTTGAGATGGATACTTGCACTGTATAAATATTTATGGGACTTGTAAAATATGTTCTATTGTTTTTATTTTACTTCTTAAGATGTCTCAATGGTTCTATTATTACTACATACATATGCTTAATGGTTTTACTATATTTTTGTCATAAGATGATTGAAATGCTATATAGAACTAATTGTAAAAAGCTGTACAGAATACATACTTATTTGACATTTTGCATACTTGAATGACTCCCATCAACATCATTAACCTTTTTCTCATCTATCTAAAGCTGGCCTTTTTAGTCCTCATATTTTGGTTTATGTTTGCTTAGTATTGTCCTATATTATATGTAGGGTGACAAATCAGTATACTCCGCAAAATGAGCGGTATAATTTTTAGGCCCAACCATGTGTGCCAATCATGATGTAGGGTTGTAAGTGTTCAATGTGGATGTTGGATTTGTATAAAGTTGTCTCCATTTGATGATGCATAGCTATGATTTAAATGGACCAAACTCAATGGTATTTGAAGGCTAACAGTTTTTGTCCCAATCTACCAGTGCATGTTAGGCCAAATGCAAATGGTATCATATTTAGTTTTTCTTTTGGCTGGAAGCTAGGAGTTGGATTGATCATAGCTGGGCCCCATTATATGGTATGGAAACAAGATGTGTTCACAATTATTTTTTGGGGTTTTACTAGATCTTTAGCTATCTGTGTGCTTGCTTGCTTGTTCTCTGAATATTTAGAGAGAGCGAACTTATTACTGATCCCAAAAAGACAGAAAAAGAAAGAGGTTTTTTTTATATCATTATTTTTTATTGTGATCATGCAGATTGGACAAGAAAGCTTCAATATTGGATATTAGAGTTGAATGCCAGGATCTGGAGAGGGTTTCTGTTATCAACCACTTTGCTAGATTCCATGGGCGCAGTAATGCAGATGGAATGGAGAGTTCTTCATCCTCTGAAGCAACTGTCCTGAAGTCATACCCTCAGAGATACGGGACTGCTCTCCCAGTGCCTAGAAATCTACCTGATGGAGTTTCTTGTCTCTCACTTTAGTTATTAATTGATTTTTTCCTCCCTCTGCTATCTTTGTATCGCTGCCCTTCATGTGCCTTCTCAGTCGATGATTTTCCACTATATGATTAACGTGGGAAAATGAAGAGTTCCATTCCTCTAAAGAGGTTGAGGAAACTTGGAATTTTGATCAGGGTGATCATTTGTGGGACGCCTCTGTTGGAATGGGCTCGGTAGACTTGTTGCTGAAGTGCGGGCCCTTGTATATTTATGAAGGTCTTGGAGAACAGCGTCCCTAATCAATTCACAATGAGAATAGAGAGGGTGAAGTTGCATACTTGCAGCAGTTGCATCTGCATTTGTGGTAGGTTAGCAATATATAAAATGGTTACAGGTAATATACATATATGGGTATTCTTTCGGTCCTGGTTTCACGATATTGGAGATGGTTCCCAGTCATCAATGTTCATGGGCATTTTGCAGCGTTTGCAAAATCAGGACTGGTGTAAATGATGATCTTTTCGTCCAGTGAATGTTACAGTTTTGTCCCTTGAGAATGTAATAAGGGACATGCTTTGTTTTTAAAATTGCTCTTTCCCATATCATTTATATTCTCTTTGCAAATTGCAATAGTATAATAATGTGTCATTTTGAGATTGGCATTCATTTCATCAAGTTCATTTGGGTTCACGTCTGGAATAATTATTGATTGTTATCTTTGAAATCGGCAAGAGTGATTGATTAAGCATTCGTATGGACATCAACTAAATCATAACATGCAGTTCGGAGACGTTGGAATTAAAAATGGGCAAATCCAGAAATGGAATCAAATATTAAGTTAACCATCAAATTTCAAGAATTGAATAATTAAAATGATTATTTCACGCAAATGGGAGCAAGTCTAATAAATTTAAGTGATTCATCATTACCCCGGGGAGTTGGGGACAGACCTTTTTCATAATTAAGAATTATTAGGAATCTTACAATATACATTGTCAAAAGTCTCTCGTAGTCAAATAACTTTTCCTTTCAATCTTAATGAATCCAAATCGATAAAAAAATTGAAATGAAATTAGAAGTTTTATAACTAATAGCGGGCTTCCTAATGTCATGATATAATATCAATTGGCTATTTTGGCTAAAAGGTATGATTGTATCATTAAAAAAAAGATAGAATTGTCTGTTAAAAATACTCGTACAACAAGAACCGCATGAAAGTAGGGATTGAGAGGTAAATTAGAAATGAAAAAGGATACTCTAGAATGGTGCATGGAGGAAATAGATTAGGAAAAAAGGTTAAATCTAATGCATCATAATCCTCTACAACGTAGAAAAATAGAACAGGAAATAGGGTAAAAGAATCTAATGCAGCATAATGCTCTACATCGGTAGAGAAAATAGAAATGGTGCATGGAGATAGATTAGGAAAAAAACGTACAAAAAAAAATTAGACAGTTCGTTTGACTATTTCCTCAAGGAATATCATAAAGGATTGTAAAAATTCTTTTTTTTTTTTTTCATCAAAACTTTAAATTTCATTTAAACGAATAAAGTATTATCTTGATGAGAGGAATTTTTTTTTCTCAATAAACTTTGCTATCCTCTCTCATGGAAAATGAATTTCTTAGGTTGAGAAGAAAATGTTGATGGGTTTTTCTAGTCCTAGGGAGAAAAAACGTTTCGTTTTTTAACTATTTGTGATTAGATTTCTGCAAGTTGTGAATAAAATATTTTATTTAAAATCAAAATCGATGAGGAATTACTTCTAAAAACATAGTTAAAGAGGAAATCATCTTTGAATTTTTTTTTTTTTCCGATGAAAAGCAAAATAAATCCATAGTTCTCATCAACGTTTTAAAAACTAGCCCATGTAGCGAACTGTCTTGGAGGAAGGTTGGGTTAAATAAGATTCAACTTAGTTGATCTATAGTCAAATTCAGTCAATCTTGAGCCATTAATACAATATTATAAATAATATTAAATTATTAACAAAGTTTATATTTCATAAAAATATATTCTTTCTCTCAGAAACACAATTGTAAATACTAAAGATTAATAATCCAAAATTCATGTTCTAATATCATTCCAACAAAGTATCATTCCAACAACTCATTGTTAATTAATATCCAAAGCACATAAAAAACTCAATATTAGTTAATATAAGAAAAATAATATTTAAATTCTAAAGTCATCATCATTCCCAAAAGAACCGACATCTTCATTTAGATCATGTAAAGAAACGAAGTTTTCATTTTCATCTCCATCATTCCTCTCTGTCAAATTCACTGAAATTGAAGAATATAGGAAAATTCGTTACTAGAATAATGCAAGATCGAGAGGAGGAGGAGGAGGAGGAAGGAGGGGGGGTTTTGAGCGGGCGGGTTGTGAATAGGTTTGATTTTATAGTACCCCGACCGAGAGGGGAGCCTGTGCCTGAAAGCCAGAGGGCCAATAGAGATAAAAATCTCTTGGTTGCATACACCCAGTGCCTAGGGGCGTGTTCTGGAGTCCCATATGCTTTTGACAGTGGGATTCCCTAGGTATATAAGGTGTTGGCTTCCTTCAATCTAGTACAAGGCCTTTTGAGGGCTCCCTTGGCGTAGATGCTCAGATGTAAAGTTGTACGGGTCCGGGTGTAGGCCCAAATCAGACAATATTGTGCTAGAAGGTCGAGGTAGGTCGTCACAAATGATATCAAAGCACGGTTTAACTCTCGCGCTGAGGGTGTAGGCTAGTGTGAGTGTTAACCAGTTGTCGAGCCGGGGGGAGGGAGGGGGGGGGGGGGTGGGGGGCGGGCCTCTGGCCATAAGGTGGGTAGGTTGTAGTATCCTGCCACAGAGGGGGACATGTGCCTGAAAGCTAGAGGGCTAGTAGAGATAGAAATCACCAGGTTGCATGCGCCCAGCGCCTAGGGGTGTGTTCTGGAGTCCCACATCACCTCTGGCAGTGGGATTCCATGGGTATATAAGGTGTTGGCTTCCTTCAATCTAGCACAAGGCCTTTGGAGCGCTCCCTTTATAACACCCTGGATTTTCCTTACTTATGAATGTATTGGAATATTCCATTTGAATTGCGAATTAAATGAATGTGAAAATAAATTGTTGAAATGGACATTAGGTGGGCAACGTAAATGGGTCAATTGCCCAATTAAGACCCAATGGATTACAAATGAGCTTGATGTTAAAATAATTGGGTAAGTTTAAGTAAATGGGTCAATTACCCAATTGGGAGCCAATGGATCATAGATGAGTTGATTTTAAAGTAATTGGGTAAGTTTAAAATGAATGGGTCAATTACCCAATTAAGACTCAATGGATCATGGGTAAGTTTAATTCTAAAGTAATTGGGTAAGGTTAAAGTAAATGGGTCA